>JAUMHI010000101.1:74193-88599 GCA_032359435.1 Enteromius unitaeniatus | reverse complement strand
CATGGGCAAAACCAAAGAGCTGTCAAAAGACACAAGAGACAAAATTGTAGACTTTCACAAAGCTGGAAAGGTCTACATGGCAATTGCCAAGCAGCTTGGTGAAATAAGAACAACTGTTAGAACAATTGTCAGAAAATGAAAGAGGCTAATGATGACTGTCAATGTCCCTCAGACTAGGGCCCCATGGAAGATCTCTCCTCGTGGGGTATCAATGATGCTAAGAATGGTGAAGAATCAGCCCAGAACTACACGTGAAGAGCTGGTCAATGCAGGAAGAGAGCTGGGACCATCATTTCCAAAGGTACTATCAGTAATACGTCATGGTTTAAAATCTCGCATTGCATGGAAGGTTCCCCTGCTTAAGTCAGCCCATGTCCAGGCCTGTCTGAAGTTTGCCAGGGACCATCTGGATGATACAGAGGAGTTATGGGAGAAAGTCGGCTAGTAGAACTTTTTGGTCTTAACTCCATTCGTCGTGTTTGGAGGAAGAAGAATGAAGAGTATCATCCATTTTTAGCACAGGGGACAGGGCCATGTATTGTGACTAATTGGGCAAAAACCTCCTTCCCTCAGTCAGAGCATTAAAGACGGGTCGTGGCTGGGTCTTCCAACATGACAATGACCCAAAGCACACAGCCAGGAAAACCAAGGAGTGGATCCGTAAGAAGCATATCAAGGTTCTGGAGTGCCCTAGACAGTCTCCAGACATAAATCTAATTGAAAATCTTTGGGAGCAGAAACTCCTGCAGTGTGTGCAAACCTGGTGAAGAACTACAGGAAACGTTTGACCTCTGTAAGACTTCTCTATCAATTTTTTTTTGACTCAAGTGATTAAATACTTATTTGACACAGTATTTCCCAAATAGATTGTTAAAAAATCTTACAATGTAATTTTAGAATTTTTCTTTTTAGGTTCTGTCTCTCACAGTGGAAATGCACCTGAAAATTGTAGACCCCTCCATGATTTCTAAGTATGAGAACTTGCAAAATCACAGGGTGATCAAATACTTATTGTCTTATTGTCCTCACTGTATATATATAGTTGTTGTTTGTAGGACTTCTCCAGTCACCCTAATTATTTGCAAATCATTCATTTTTCAACACCCACATCATAAAATCCAACTAACAACCAATAGATAGAATTAGACAGATTTGGACACTCAGACTTCCATAACAATCCGAAAACAAATATGTTGTTACACTGCTACATAAAATTACATCCTATTTTTCAACTTACACATAAAACATTAAAACTTCAGGTGCCCTGGAGGCTGTATTGGGAAGAGTCTCTTGTCGCCTCCAGGGCGGTTCTTGATGCCCCTCACTGGCGACGGGGGCGGAGCAGATGGTGGAGACTGAGTGCCGATGGGCCAGGCCGACGATGAAAATCCGGAGGGCCAAGGCAGTGCCGGTGACCGACGCAGATTTTCTGGGAGCCAGTACTCATGGCAGTAAATCAGAATCGGGATTCAGAAACAGCTCTTCTGGCCATCATTCAGGAACTGGGTTCAGAGACGGCTCTCCTGGCCGTGATTCAGGAACTGGATTTGGGATTGGCTCTCCTGGCCACAATTCAGGAACCGAATTCAGGGTCGGCACTCCCGGCCATGAGTCAGGATCGGGATTCAGAGACTGCTCTCCTGGCTGTGAATGCAGAACGGAATCTGCAGAGAACTGGTTCGGCACTCCTGGCCGTGACTGCGGAGCGGAATCTGCGGGGATCTGGATCGGCACTCCTGGCCAAAACAGGCAAACTGGACTTTCAGAGATCGAAATCTCCCAGACACCGGTAAACTACCTCTCTTCAACTCAGCCCCGCGGTGTCTGGGAGGTCCTCTGAGATGTTTAGGCAGGACCCGAGCTGGAAGAAGTGGATGATGTCATAGTCCGAACTGTTGGCCACTCATGCCAGCTGACAGAACTCCTCCATATAAGCGAGCAAATGGCAACCCATTTCATGTTGTTTTTTTGAATCAGTCCTTCTGTCAGCGGTGGGAAGGCAAACAAACGAAGATGCAGTAGTTTCAGGTTAATATAAACCTCCTTTTAATAAGGCAGATGAACATAGGTACACACACGTCAAAATAACATTGAGGACTGACAGGACAAGACAAAACACAGCGGGCTTATAAACACTAAAGAAAACTCAAAACAAGTGAGGAACACAGGTGGAGTGGAAAACAACTTAACAAGAACAGGAACGAGACCAAATAAGGAAACACAGGAAGAAGGAAAACACACAGCCCTTTGGGGCATCTGTGCTCAGTGTGGTAGTGCTCAAGGTGTTGTGGCCAACACGGACTGACTGAGGTCTTCCAGTTAAAAAGTCCAAGATCCAGTTGCAAAGGGAGGTGTTAAGGCCCAGAAGGTTTAGTTTGTTGAGCTGTTGTGGGATTATTGTATTGAATTCTGAGCCAAAGTCAATAAACAGCATTCTAACATAAGGGTCTTTGTTTTCAAAGTGAGTAAGAGCTAGGTGGAGGGTGGAGGAAATGGCATTGTCCGTGGAGTGGTTTGGGTGGTATGCAAAATGGAGCAGATAGAGTGTGTTGTATCAAATTGGCTCTATAATATGCAGAAGCAGAAAAAAAGGAATTGTGTCTCCCTTAGTCACAACACGAAGGCTGAGGTTCCTTTTACAGATGTTTTATTTTACAAACGGACATACGGACATCCACCAACAACGTAGAACTAAAGAAACAGAACGAATATAACAACATCAATCACATTAAATTACACGGACTATTAAACAATTAACGAACAGAAATGCATCCAAATACCACTTTTGCCTGCTTGCAAACTAAGAGAGGGTTCTCATCTTGAAGCTTCTTGTGTGGATGGCTTTTAATTATACCGAAAAAACACCTTAAATCCTTCAATGGTAACATCGTTTCATCTTGTCCAAACAGACGATCAACAGGAAGTGATATACCAAGGCAAGATGGGAATAAAATAAAACACAACCAAAAACCTTTAGAAACAATCAATCTTGCTCAATTAAACAATAATTCAGTATAGAAATCAAAATAAACATTATATAAAATAACCAAAATATTAAATTATATAAATTAAACTATCCAAAGTTATAGCGAAATAAGCAAGCACATAAGTACACAAGCGCCATCTAATGGAAATATACATATTATATATCAACAGATAGAAATAGAAAACTTTGAAGCTGCAAATACACTCCCACCATCACACTATGTGTGATTCTTAAGAGAAGTTATTAATACTAAAGTATTATCATAAACCATTATGAAGAAATTCTGTACACGTTAAACATACTCAAAATTATTCTCATCAAACTTAACCCTTTAATCAGCTTCAAGTAATAACACTGTTTTGTGTATGGGTCTTTCTAGGTAAACTGATCTGCTTGTGCGTGCACACTTGCTATTTAGTGTCACATCACTGACAAGAAGTTTATGTCTTCTGACTCTTCCATCAGACCCCGGGAAGACTTCTACCACTTTGGCTAGCATCCACTGATTGCGTGGTGCCAAGTTATCTTGTAGAAGAACAATGTCATTTGTCTTAGCATTTCTACTGTTCTTAATCCACTTATTTCTCTGCTGCAAACTCAACAGATACTCCTTTCTCCACCTGGTCCAAAACTTGTTTGCGAGAACCTGAACTCTCTTCCATCTCTTTTGAAGATAAAGATCCTCTTTCACAAACTCTCCAGGAGGTGGTGCAATGATAGTTGGCTTCATTGTTGGTATATGGTTCTGCATCAATGGTTCTTGTCCCACAGGATCATTGATGTGTTCCAAAGACAATGGACGACTATTGACGATTACCATTACTTCATACATAAATGTTCTTAACGAAGAAGTGTCCAGTCTTGCTGCAGACTGGTCTAGAATGGACCTCAGTACACTCCTTACAGTCCGGATCTGTCTCTCCCAGACACCACCCATGTGACTGGAAGCAGGTGGGTTCATTACGAAGGTACAGCCTAGCTCTTTCACACGTTCTCGGTCCATTCCCTTCATCAACTCTTGTAACTCTTTTTTGCACCGATAAAATTTGAACCTTGATCACTGAACAGCTGACTGACATTGCCACATATTGCAATGAAACAACGCAGTGCGTTAAGAAAAGCATCAGTGCTGAGATCATCAAGTACCTCAAGATGAACAGCTCGTGAACCCATACAGGACAACAGTCCATATCTTTTTAGCTCTCTCCTTCCCTCTTTGACAGAACGGCCCGAAGCAATCCATGCCACTATAGGTAAAAGGAGGGGTAGTTTCCATCCTCTCAGGTGGCAGGTCGGCCATCTTTTGCTCCTGATTGTATTTTCGTGACTTCCAACAATTTACACATTTGTAAATAATAGCTGACACTTCACTACTGCATCCCAAAATCCAAAAACCATTGGAGCGAATTTCATTTAAGGTGATGCCTCGACCTTGATGCTGCACCTTCTCATGGAAGTGTTTTATGAGTAGACGAGATACATGGTGACCTTTAAGAAGAATGAATCAAAAAGAATTCAGCAAAATACCATGACAATCAATAAACGGATTTAACTTGTGTAGCTTATTGGACTGATTTGAACAAACATCCTTCCCTTGTCTTAGAGAGCGCCAAACACTTCCTCTTGAACTATATGAATTATGAATTGCTCAGCATCCTTTCTTTCTTCAAGTGTTGTGCCTTCGTTGGATCTTTCTATCAAGCCTTTCACATGCCTCGCACAACGTTTGAGTCTAGCTATGGCTTTTACTGTCCTCTTCCAATCTGAAAACCTTTCAAAGCGATCTACCAAAGACACCTCTTCCTTAGCTTTGGTTGTAAGAGCCTGTATCCTTTTGAGTTCTGGGTCTCCATCATCAACGTCTCCCACCTTAATGTCTTCCTTTGGGACATCTTTTTGCCAGAGAAAACCCGAACCAGTAAACCAGTTAGATTCTATAAGTTCCTTGACCATGAGTCCACGAGAGGCATGGTCAGCTGGGTTTTGATCCAAAGCACTATACCTCGACTGATTAGGCTCAGAGCTTGTTCTGATTTGCTGAATTCGGTTGGCTACAAATACGTGGAATCATCTTGCATCGTTGTTAAAATAACCAAGTACAACCTTGGAATCGGTCCAGTATATTCACAAACATTATCCAAATCTAGTTATCTTTTAAGCAGATCACCAGTCCTTATGGCTACAACCGCAGCTGAGAGCTCCAATCTTGGAATTGTTGAATACCCTTATTGGGGCAACTCTTGCCTTTCCCATTATGAGAGAGCAGTAGACTTCACCAAACGTGGTCACAGTTCTGAGGTATGAACATACTCCATAGCCATATGCACTGGCATCAGCAAAATGGTGTAACTCATACTGCTGGACATCCTTGGACTCTGATGGTACGTAACAACGCGGTATCTTTATTAGGGACAAGTTATGGAGGTCTCCTAGCCAAGCTTCCCAATGTGGCCCGAGGTCATTAGGAAGAGGTTCATCCCAACCTATCTTGTCATTACACATTCTTCGTAAGGTCTTCTTCCCAACCAGAATGAATGGAGCCAAAAATCCAAGTAGATCAAAAATTGAAGCAACTGTAGACAACACACCTCTTCTAGTGTACTCTGGAATCCTTTATTTGTACTCTGAAATGGAACTCATCTGAAGCTATGCACCAATGAACTCCGAGCACCCTTTCTATTTTAGGCTCTCCTAAGGCCAAGTCAAAGTCAGTTGCTCCTTCAGTACATTCTTCTTTTGGGATTGTGGTTGTAACGTTCCGTGTCTGTCTGTGTTCAGTTTCATGTTGGTTTGTTCCGTTTTTTCCCCCTGTCCCTTGTACCCTGTTGGTCTAGTCCATGTCCTTTTTTGGTCTTTCCGGTTGTCTCGTCGTAATCAGTTCATTCATTGCACCTGTGTGTCCTTTACTGTTCCCACCCCCGTCATTAAGTGTATTGTATTTAAACCCCATGTTTTCTAGTTTCCGGTTGTCCAGTGTTGAAGTTACATGTGTCTGGTTCGCTAATGTTATGCTCTGTGTTTGCTGCCTCGTCAGCCTTTTGTTTTTCCCCCGTGTGCACTAATAAATGTGTATATTCAGCTCCGTGTCCGTCCGCTCCTTGCCCGGCTGAGAAGCGCACACACGCATTCCCCTGCGTACCCGTGACAGTGGTGATCACCTTCTTGCTGTTGGTGATGAATTTGTGCAAGTGGAGCTTCCCGGTATTGCAGAGATCCATGGCTTCCTTCACCAACTGGATAGCCTCCGCTTCCGTATCCACATTTGACAAACCATCGTCAACATAAAAATTCCAGTGTATAAACTTCCATGTTGCCTTCTTCCCACCACAAGAACCTAAGGTAATCTCGATCCTTTGGGGCAACATAAAACCGATGGAACATACGCTCCACATCACACAAGACGGCTACCTGCCCTTTCCTGAAGCAACACAAGACCCCAACAAGGGTATTTGTGAGGTCTGGCCCAGTCAGCAGATGCTCATTTAGAGAAGTATTCTGAAATCTTGCAGAGCAATTAAAAACGATGTGAATCTTGCCTGGCTTCTGTGGGTTATAAACCCCATGGTGAGGGTTATACCATGCTGGTTGATTACTTAACTCTCTGGGACCTTTTCTGCATCACCTCTTGCTATTATGTCCTTCATGAAAGATAGGTAGTCTTTGAAGTACTGTTCATCCCTCCTTAAATGCTTCTCCAAGGATCTGAGTCGATGCTCTGCACATGCTTTATTGTTTGGTAAGTCTGGTTTCTCACCTTTAAAAGGCAATGGCATCTCATAGTGTCCATCTTGCAGTTGCTTAATGCCTCCATTTAGCTTTGCTAGGAACCGTAGGTCTTCTTGGGATGCAGAAGCTTCTTCATTTTGCCTTTCAACAAAGTCTGACTCAAAAACCCTCAATATCTCTTCTGGAGTAATCATCTCTTTAACCTAATTCCTGTATACAAAGCGAACTTCAGACTTGAATTTGTGAGAAGGTTCACCAACTGGCAGAACTTGTAAAACCATTGATGGGATACTTCCATCTTTTATACTTCTGTTCAAAGCTTCCTTTCAAATAGTTCAATTTAGCATCTTGGTATGTTTTACCTTTTTCAGTAAGCATGCGTACACGCTGGCTTCTTCCAACGTCGGGTTCCTGTGTATTATCTGAGCCGAGAGAAGGTTGTCTCGTGTTTAATAGAGACATTAAACAGTAATATTACTGATTTTTTTTACTATATTTTCTGAACTTAATCTGTTTGTTTCTTTACTGAACATACTTTGATGTGGGATGATGAAACTATTTGTGAATGATTGTGACTGTTTGTATTTGTGGGTAAGATTATCGTGTATTGGCCTGCGTATTTATTCTTCATTTGCCAACAGGCTGTTTTGTGAAGAGTCACAGAATTCGTGTTTCAATACATTTCCCATGTATGCAGGTATGTGTAACGGATGTGCAGAGACAAAGCACGGAGAGAATCGTAGTAGCTTACATTCATAGTTTAATCTTCAACAGGTAGCATAAAACAGAGCAGATTAACACACACCTAACATAGACAATGACTGGATCACAGAGGGCAACTTAAGAAGGGAAGACAATCACAGAAAACAAGGTACACACCTGAACGGAATTACTAATTAACAGAAACTGGGTCACAGAACGCACATGGGGAACATACGGGCAACAATGAACAAAAACAAACATGGAGATGTTACAGTATGTTTTTGTTTTGTGTGAAATCTTTGTTATTCATTTTGTCTTATGTTAGCTAACGCTAAGCAGAATAATTCAATGTATATTTATTTGTGAAATCTCTCACTCAGTTCACTTCCATCTGAGCCGAGAGAAGGTTGTCTCGAGTTTATTAGAGACATTAAACGGCTGTTTTGTGAAGAGTCACAGAATTTGTGTTTCAATACATTTTCCATGGATGCAGGTATGCAGAATAAAGACTGTGCCAGGCAGCGAGAGGTCTGAAGTGCTTTATTAAATAACATCAACACAAAGCATAGTGGAATCCCCTAGCGTGAGACCCATTACAATGGTGCCGTGACCTTTTAAGGATCCATTTGAAGATCGACGCCTGTTCGTTCGCCGTGGAAAGCTGCAGTGACTGCTATTTTTTTTCCTCTCTCAGAAGACGCATCATCAACTTAAATTCAGACTTTTGTACAATTCAATTGTTGCCTGATCTCTGTTGTCTACTCAGAATAATATTTCAGTTTGTTTATTTTTGTAAATTTGAAGTTAACTAACAATACAGTTACAATACTGTTCTGTTACAATACAGAAACATGGCAGAGGGTGTTAGTAGCTTTGCTGAAGAGATGAATGACAATGAGGTGTTTGACCAAAGTAAACAGTTTGGCAGGGGAAGGGGTCTTTTCAGTATACCTGTTGAACCTAGGATGCCAGGGTCTACTAGCAGAGCATTCGGTACACCTGTTCTGACTTCCACAAGATATGTTGATCGTGCCATGGCAAGTCCAGTCAACCAAAATCCAGATTTGAGTTTACTCATCAATGACATAGCTGAAAAATTGGGACAGTCCATTACCGCTCAGCTACGTAATATAAATGATAAAAGTACACACTGTAGTAACTCTGAACAGCCAACTGAGATGACTCTTTCTAATGTCAGACTAGTGATGCAGTCAGATGTAAAAGAGCCACCAATATTTAGGGGCGATGGCTCAGATAAACTTACTGTACAAGAGTGGGAAAATCTCATGTCCCTGTATTTGAGGAAACGTGCTACCCCTATTCACAAGCAGTCACAAGAAATATTGGATAGACTAATGGGGAAAGCAGGCGATGTAGTGAGAATTAAATTGCGTAATTACACATCTGCTGACTGCACCAGTAACCCGCATTTGATCTTTGACATCTCTCACATTCACTCAACAGTGTCACATTGTGGACAGGATAATAGATGTCTGAAGTGTTTGACTCCAGGGCATTGGAAAAAGGACAGCCCTCAACGAGGTGATCGTCACCAACATCATTTGAACAGTGAGGTTAGCAGACCACCTCATCAGTTAAACCAGACAGCCCACATCATGGAAGGGGTGATGTGGGTATGGATGATAAATTCCTTCATGAAGAGTGCGATCTTGCCCAGTTCTATGAGGAAAACTGTAATAGTGCTCCAGACGGGACCAAAATAGTTGTACAGTCTAGTCAAAAAGTTGAAGCCTTCAGCAGCCTTTTCTATGTTCCTGTTCATGTCAATGGCCATGTTAAACTTAACGAAATGAATGATTCTGGTTCTATGGCATGTACAATCAGCAAAAATGCTGTGGAAAAATTGGATCTGCTGGTGTTTTTCCCGAAAAGAAGCAGTCGGAAGAAAATAATGTTTTGGTCGGCTGTGAGGGTCAGCAAACCCAGCCTGAGGGTTTCTATGATTTGGAGATCCAGTTCTTTGGCATCCAGTGTGTTGTCCCTTGTTTGGTCATGCCCGGCCAACGTGATGATCTTATTCTGGGCTCTAATATCATCAAACATTTGATTCATGAATTGAAGAACAACAATAACTATTGGGATATTGCTTCTAGACCTGACAATATGTTTGACACAGAAATTCAACGGTTCTTGTCAATGTTCACAGGTGTTGAACGTTGGAAAGGAGAGACTGTTCCTGATAAAATAGGCACTGTTACACTCACTCAGGCAGTGGTACTTTTACCAGAGCATGAACATTTGGTTTGGGACCGTTTGCCACCTCATGTCAAAATTTCAAATTTCAAAATTTAAAAAATTTCCCAGAGGAACCTTCCCGAGGGATTAATAAAGTTCTATCTAATCTAATCTCTAATCTAATGTGCCCATGTCACCTGGCAGCACAGTAATTGTTGAGCCGACAACTTCTAAAGCTATGCCTTGAAATATTCTGGTTGGTCGTCTTGTTACACCACTCTGGGGTGACAGATGGGTGTCTATGACAGTCATGAACCTGACAAATAAAGTGATCACATTGAAAAGAAACAGCAAAATGGCTGATGTGTTCCTGTGTATTGCATCGGAGGATTTTGAGATTTTTCAAGGTCTGCACATTACTCCAGTGAGAAGCAAGCCAGATGTGTTGAGTGAATCCTGTGCAGTTAATCATGTTGATGAGAATCTGTTGAATCTGGGTCTTGGGGATATGGAATCTAACTGGAGTCAGATCAGTGATGACTGTAAATCTAAACTGACCCAGTTACTAGCTGACTATCAGGACATCTTCTACAAGCACACATTGGAATGTGGGGAAGCCACGGGATATGTGCATCGTATACGACTGGCGGATGATCGACCCTTCCGCTTGCCTTATAGACGAGTACCTCCTCCTCACTATGAAAAATTAAGGCAAGTTCTCACTGACATGGAAGAAAAAGGTATCATCAGGGAGTCTTCAAGCGAGTATGCGTCACCATTAGTGATGGTGTGGAAGAAGGATAGTGGATTGTGTATTTGCACAGACTTCAGATGGCTAAATGCCAGAACCATAAAAGATGCACACCCCCTGCCTCACCAGGCTGACTGTCTTGCTGCACTTGGAGGAAATTGCTTCTTCTGCACAATGGACCTCACATCAGGGTTCTACAATATTTCAATGAATGAAGAGTACAAGAAATATACGGCTTTCACCACACCTCTAGGCCTTCATGAATACAATTGAATGCCGCAAGGGCTTTGTAATAGTCCAGCCTCCTTCATGAGGATGATGCTTGGGATTTTTGGAGACTTTAATTTTTCAAAGCTTTTGTGTTACCTTGACGATCTACTCGTTTTTGCACCATCTGAAAGTGAGGCTCTGTCCAGGCTGCACATAGTGTTTCAGAGGTTGAGGGAAAACAATCTGAAACTCTCCCCTAAAAAATGTCACCTTCTTCAAAGACAAGTAAGATTCCTTGGTCATATTATCGACAGTGGAGGTTTGTCTGTTGATCCAGCAAAAGTGGAGGTCATCACAAGGATAACAGCACAAGATTTAATGGACAATGATGGCTGCACACCATCTGTCAAAAGGATAAAGTCTTTCCTTGGCATGGTATTTTATTACCAACACTTTATCCCCAACTGCTCATCTATCTCTAAACCTCTTTTCATTCTTGCAGCTGGACAGAAAAGAAAAGGAAAGCTGTCAAAGGAAAGGAAATTTCAGGGCACTTACCGTAAACTTACCCCTTCAGATTGGACTACAGACTGTGAGGTCGCTTTTGACAAACTTAAGGCTGCTTTGCTGGAGTGTGGCATGCTTGCTCACCCGGACTTCAATGAGCCCTTCATTCTTTCTGTTAATGCCTCAATGGATGGGCTAGGGGCTGTATTGTCGCAAGTGCCGAAAGGGGAACTCCGAGCCAGGCCTATTGCGTTCGCAAGACCCTCAGTACATCGCAGCACAGATATCCTGCTCACAGACTCAAATTTTTGGCGCTAAGGTGGAGCGTATGTGAGAAGTTCAGCCATTGGCTGAAAGGCCACAAATTTACCATCTGGACCAATAATAACCCTCTCACGTACCTCCTAACTAAGCCAAAACTTGATGCATATGAGTTGAGATGGGTTTCAAAACTTGCGGCATACACTTTCGACCTGAAACATTTGCCTGGAAAAGCAAATGTTGTGGCGGACACCCTGAGTCGCGATCCCTTTGTTGAGTCAATTGGACAACGATTGTTGAGTGAACCGTATTCATTCTTAATGCGGGAGGCCAATGGGTGGGTAAAGATTCTGTTCATGATGTTTTCAGGGTCAGTAGCTAAGTTCAGACGAATTAGCCCATGAAGTGTCTTCCACAATGTGTTGACTACTACATGGATGAAATCAGAGCACTTTGTCAATCTCACTGCAGTTGGGACAGATGGAGCAGAGTTCAGAGCCCTTCATTTAGTTAGCACGTTCAGAAGATATCAGGCTGCCAGGAAACTTTACCAGCGTTTTCTGCCCTGGAGCTAAAGGAAAGCCAAAAGGAAGATCTAACGATATCCAAAGTGTTGTCATTTTTGATTAAACGGAGACGTCCATCAAGAAGAGAAAGACATGGTGCCAGCGTTCAAGTGCTGACACTGTTAAAACAGTGGAATAAGTTGGAAGTTAAAGATGATGTACTGTACAGAGTGACAAAGGATCCCTTGTCCAAGAAGAAAAGATTCCAGTATGTGCTGCCTGGTAGTCTGAAGAACAAAGCTCTGTCTGGTATCCATGATCTCGCAGGCCATCAAGGTCAGGACCATACTCTTTCACTTGCAAGACAATGTTTTTATATATGTGAAACGTTGTCAAAGGTGTGTCCTAGCAAAGACACCGGAACCTGCTGCTCATGCCCCGTTGGAGAGCATTAAGAGCTCAGCCCCGATTTCCTGATTTTTTTATTATTATTACAGTTAGCATAAACACAGGCAAAATTATCAATAAAAATAAATTAAATGGGCAAAAATGACCATAAGATTGCACAAGGGTTAAAAACAAAAACTAGCAGTAGTAAAATTAGTCTGTTAAAGAGAGAGAGAGAGAGAGAGAGAGAGAGAGAGAGAATATAATTAGAAAATTGTTAAAGACTAATAATTATTTATATAAATTATTTTACATGATTTAACATGGTCTAAAATATTAGATTACATTAAAATAGGTTTAAATTAGGGCTGCACGATTTGGGAAAAATGTGTGATTGCGATTATTAAGGTCAAAATTGCGATTCGCGATACCACAATACGATATGTAAGTGGTTTGACTCAACTTGCTTGTTATCAAGGAAAATACACACACAGATTACTAATAATGCTGAAATATGTATTTGAGATACAGTATACAGTGCAATCTAGCAACAACAAATTAAAACTAAATTGTACAAAATTAAACAACAGTAACATCTAAGATCTTGGGGGGCCAAGAAGGGGCCAGTGTTTAACCAGAGGGGCACATTAAAAATGACAACCAATGATATTTAAAGATTATAAACTTTTTATTTTACTTTAAAATCATACAAACATTTATTTTGTACAAGACTAAGTGCAGGTGCGAAAAGAGGTAGGGCCATAAAAAATTATAATAGTAGCAAAGATTAACAAATACAGTAACAAATATAAAAGTGTTACCAAGTTTTTAAACTAATCTTGAGACAACAAGTCACTCACAAGATTAAATTGTTTTGCTTACCTTCGACTCTTGCAACAGAAGAAATTAATCAGGGCTCTCAAGTTTTAGCAAAAGTTCAGAGTAAGATTTTATCTGCTATAGGGGAGGAGCCACAAAATATTTGCACAGCAGCCCCTCTGGTCCAAAAATAAACATATAAATTTGGTGCCAAAAGAGCCAACCGAACAACTGAGCCAACTTAATGTACATGTACAAATATAGTAAGATTGCAGAATCTGAAACTTTACTAATTTAGTACGAATTTGGCAATATTTCCCAGCAGCTGCTCACACTATCTTCGATTGTGATTGTGTCCAGGAATCATAACATTAAGTAATACACATAAATAAATAATGAATGGATTACCTTCAAATTCCACTCCGTGTGTGCGTGCGCGCCCCCATGTTGCCTAGTAACGAACGTGCTGGCAAGCTGGCACTTTATGAACTCGGCAGAGATCTTAACATCGTATGCTTGCGCCTCGTCTATTAATTGTATATACAAATAATAGACAATTATCTCTAACTTTTCAGCATGAGAAATACATGGTGTGGCATGAGAGAGTGTGAACTGGCTGAAATGCGTGTGTCTCACGTTGAATGCGTGAGACTTGAGAGCACTGAATTGATCGTAGCTCCACTATCCAAGAGTGGTTCTAGCTGTTGCCGCGCTCTCATTCACTGAGCAGCACCACAGTATTTGGGTGCGCCGCTCTAATTTACCCGTGTAGAACATTAGGGTTTGTTGCATTAGTTCTGCTTTTGGCGCTCGTGTGTAAAATCATAATAAATTCATACTTTTATTATTTGGTCAGCACAGGGGGGGCCACAGGGGTGTCCAGGGACATGTCTACAGAGGCACGGGCCTCCCTAGGCCTCCGTGTAGAGCTGCCACTGGTGCAGAGAAATTACATAAATCAAAGCACATGGCACACAGTGTTCAGAGAACAACGCAACGCTGGAAAATACAATAGAAAGATGCTTGTCTTACAGCCTGCAGTACAAGCTGCCAGTATGAAAGCGCAATTGGCACGCGCTGATCATGCTCTTCATACGCGCCTCTTCCGCACTGCTTATGCGTGCAGTAAAACCAGCGTTTAACGCGTCGCTTAATTCGCCAAATAGTGCTGCAGGATGTCTAATTGCGTCTTTGCATTGACTTAACATGTAAATGACTCGTGCTTAACGCTTCATTCGTGTCTGGTGTGAGCAAGAATGAATGTCTTGTTACGTCCATGAATGCATTTATTTATTTAATATAATCGCAACATTTTCTGTAAAGTAATCGCATAGGCTGACATCGCGATTGCGATA
>JAUMHI010000101.1:54771-65572 GCA_032359435.1 Enteromius unitaeniatus | reverse complement strand
GAAATAATCCCTTCTTTTCTTTGTATTAGAATTTAGTTTTTTGAGCTCCCTTTGTAGTAATTTACTTTGAATTATTTGATTGCACTCGCGATTTGCAAAGCGCGTGCTCTCCCTCTGCGTCTATGTGTCTCGTATCAGTGACGTCATACTCAGTGCGCACCTTATAACAAGTGTTCTGCTTGCTAGTTAAATTAAAGTTTCCTACAAAACAACAAAACAACTTTAAATACGCTTTAGCTTTTATTTTATTGAAAATAAAATTATTATAAATTACATTTGTTCTATCCATTCTAATTTTAGTCAGCTCATTTCTGACCTGGGTTACATGTTCATATATAGGGATGGGTACCGAAACTCAGTACTCAATCGGTGCTAAATTATAAAAGACAGAAGTATCGATAAGCTCTGACGTTAAAGGTTCTGCTATCGGTACTGGAGGAAAAAAAAAAATCTATTTATTATTGCTAAATAAACATTACCTAGCATATTTGAACCTTTTTTTTAATTTGCGATAATATTAAAGACATTTGCCTGCACTTGTTATTGGCAATCTCACGCGCGAAATGTCTGTCTGTTGCGCATACACACCAAAGCTCACGCTTAATAGAGTGACGATGACTGAGAGAACCAAACAATCTGAAGCAGTGGTTCACATATGGTTTGGCCTTAGGACCAACAGTGTCCCACTGTTATCAAGCCGCGACACACACATACTATATATATATTATAGAAATTAGTTAGAAATGAAAAACAAAGCAAATTTATGCGCGCAACGAACACAACATAACATCTGGCAGTACAGGATAGTTCGCTTTTCTAAAGGTCGTTTTTACTTATTAAACTTTTAAAATAAAAGTATCAGAACATTATAATTACGTATGTTAGCAGTCTTCCAGGATAACGACATAAACATTAAATAAGGTCTCTCTAAATTAGTAATGATAATCTAATAAACACATTTTTTTTGCAGTAGCCTTAATGAATTTTAAACATTAAAATGCCTTTACAGTACTGCCTTTTTAAATAAATGAATAATATTAAACTATGCTTATTTAGAAATAAAGCAGAGATAATAGAAAACAGGGAAAATTAAGATATAGAGCAGAGCTTACCTAAAACTTAATTTGTAGTGATGAAATATATTTACTTTATTTAGTGTACATTGCAAGAGGTTCCAAACTTTAATTTACTTTAAATCACAAACACTGTTAACATTTAACTTTTTGGTTAAAGCTGCAATTAAATGGTTAAAAACTGTTAATCCTTTTCCAGCCTACCTGCATGCCCCAACTATAACCACTATCCATTGTTTTACAGGAAAATTCAGTTTATTTGTTTTACTGTCACGAACAGCGCCTCTGTGGCCCTCTCCGAACTGCCACAGCGGGACCTTTCACCCGAGTTCTAGTTTCCACCCCGGACTTGTTTTACCCACGCACCTCAGCCAGTTCCGCTTCAGGTGCGGCTCTTTGTCTCAGTGATTATCAGCCTTTATAAGGCACGGACTTTTGGAGCTTTTTGCGTAGTCTTATCGTTCCTTACGGTGATAATTCCGAGCGTTTATCACTGTGTTTGCTTCTCTGTGTATGATCCTGGACTGTCGATCTCGTTTATGATTCTTGCTGCATGCCTTATTGACATCTCCCTGCGCTATTCTATTGGATTTGTTGTTTGTAACGTGAACTTTGCTGGATTATTTAATAAAGCCATGCAAGTGGATCCGAGTGACTCAGAGCTTCCGTTACATTTACAATCATTAGTTTTTTTGTGTAATATTTGCTCAAAAAATTAAGTGTTGTTAATTTCTAATAAAAATTGATTATTATTTTCTAATTAAAAACACAACAAAGTATCGATAAAGTACCGGATCGATAAGTGGTATCGATAAAAGTAATAATGCCGTATTAATGATACCCATCCCTACTCATTTATAAGGGTTGGGCGATATAACCAAAATCTTCTATCACAGTATAAGCAATTTTCTACCTCGATAACGATATATATCACGATATAGCAATTTGTATCTAAGAAATGCATAAATAAAAATTCATAAAATGTAATTTTATTTAAACTGAATTGCAGCAATACTTTAAGTAAACAAACAACAACAACCATACTGTTTATTGTAAGTTTAATGTTTTTTTTCTTAGAACAACAGGTACCTACATAGTGCCTGACAGTATACCAGCTTCCACGAGACATGCTAAAACACTTCTTGTAACTTCTTGACAGATAAATAATATCATGTTAGGCTGTTTCCTTATAATGGACTTCTATGGGGGAGAAAACGCTTAACGTTTTATTATTCACTTTATCTGTCAAATATGGGCTCGTTCTTTTGACAGTAGTTAGTGATTATTACAAGGAAGGTTTGACAGAAATTCAGGCTTCCTTCTTCAGGCCACATTAAGCATGTTTAACGTTGAGAGATTTAGAATGCCCGTTTTCCACCGCTTGCTAAAACAGTGCATACCTTGCAAATCACGTTAGTCTCATTCATATCGCTTTTCCTATACCCAAGCCAATTCCACACAACACAATGCACCTTTTTTCTTTACAATCGCCTCGTTGTTGGTTTCGTCACATGTAAGCGAACTCACTGCTGCAGTACCAAGAGGTGTGCACGCACTGGGGAAACGAGCTTGCACGTGCCAGAGACTCGCTGAGGTTTGTCCAGGTCGCCGTTAGATTTGTCTCTAGTGTTTTTTTTTTTAAAATGTCACAAAGGGGGTCTAAAAAGTCGCTAAATCTAGCGACAAAGTCGATAAGTTGCCAACACAGCCTCTTCCATTGTCGAAGATAATGTATATTGCGTGGTTACGTAACGTGTAAAGTCACATGATCTCAACCAGCGGTTAAGACTATAGATCAAAATCTCTACCGGTTGACAAATTTCTACCGGTTAACCGTGTCTACCGGTATACCGCCCACCCCTACTCATATAGGTGGCTTGATTGGTGACAGCAGGTACAATTAATTAGAATTTAGGTGAATGTGATCTGCTGTAAGTTGTGGCTTGTGACTGTAGAGACAGTGGAGGCTGTGGCTGGAATATATTAAAGATACTCTAGAAAGGAAATGTTATCAGAGGCCACCCATTTATAAATATTCTGGAGGAGACTTAACATAATAAAAACTAAATGGAAATGTTTAGTCAAGATAGCTACTGTCTTGTGGTTACATTTATTTATTCAGTTAAAATATACAGTTATAATGACCCTCCTATACATGTACTAACTGCTTATGTTTATTATAAACTCTTACCAAATAGATAAATAATAAATTATGCGAACTACTTCATTACAGAAATGATAATAAATATTTCAATATATTATGTAAATGCTAAAAATTTTAGCAAGTAGCAATACAAAGTGCTACTATTTTCCAATATTTTCACTAACAGCGAAGGAACAAAACAACGGATGAAATGTACAGATATACACACACAAATCATTAACTAAGGATTCACCTTTTTTCTACTCCAAATATGTAAACATTTCTGTCTTATTTCTTTGGTTTGTAAACCATAAACTAAAGGATTTAGTCCTGGTGGTACAATGTGGAACATTATACTAGCTAGTTTCCTGCTTTCAGAGTATTCAGGAAAACGGTGAAGAAAAATAAAGCTAGCACAAGAAACAAACATGATTATATAAACAGCTATGTGAGTGCCACAGGTTTTTATGGCTTTACTGTTCAGTGATTTGTTTTTGCTGGTTATGCATACAGTAGCAATCTTGCCATATGTTATAAATACAGACCCAAGTGAAAAGGTAAAAACAATCACAGTATAAACTATTCCAAATATATTATTAGCAACCACATTTTCACAGGACAGTTTAAACAGTGAGGCATTGTCACAGAAAGGGTTTTCAATTTTGGATCTGCAACGAGAAAGGCGTATAGTGAGACCTATTAGAATTGAAACCATGAATACTGACAACCCCCAGGCTGATGCTGATAGTTTAACCACCATTTTATTGGTCATTATAGCTGAGTATCGCAGTGGATTACAAATAGCAACAAATCTGTCAAAGGCCATGATCATCAGTACATAATGGCATGCTACTGCAAAAACATGTACAAAATAAGCTTGAACAACACACTCTGCATATGTAATATATCGTTCTGAAGTGTCTCTTAAAATGTCTTGCATTAAGCGTGGCACAATGACAGTGGTCCCCATTAAATCATTCAGTGGCAAGTTACAGAAGAGGAAGTGCATAGGATGATGTAGATTCTTTTCTGTTGATATCATAATTATGAGTCCAATGTTGGAAACCATAATAAAGACATAAACCAACAGAAGCAGGATGAAAACAGGATAGGAAGATTGAGGTGTAACTGTTAGTCCCTCCACAAGGAGAATTTTGTTTGTGATAGTCAGGTTGTCCATTGGCTGCCCTGCAAAATCATTTGTATAGAATAACAGACAGACATTGTCATCAATAACATGTCATCTGGTACTACTGCATTCCACTATCAGGAAAACACTAACAACATGGTTTATATATTTATGAGAGCTTGATAGTATAAACAGTTAAATGACATTTCACCTTCAGTTGCATGATTCAGTCTGTATAACGTGTATATATACAAAAGAAGAAGAAGAAAAAAAAAACAGGTAACAACAATAATAATTTTCCATTTTCCATTTTGCATTTCCAATAAACCAACACTTACTCAATAAGCAGTTTTTTTTTTACCAAGACAGGTGACAATCAGTTTGCGAGATGTTTAGTGAAGAACTGTTTACTTGCTCTTAGCTTTTATTTTGTGGTTCATTGCTATTTCTGTGATGTTGCCATCACCCTAGAGAGGAAACATCTCTGATTATGGTTGCAGCCTCGGTTCCCTGAGGGTGGGAGAAATTTCCCTGAGAAATTTTCATATAACAGCTGGTCCCAACAATTGTCCTGGAGGACCCCCAGCCATGCACATTTTGTATGTCTCCCTTACTCCCTCAGATACACCCAATTAAAGGTTTGCAATCTCTACTAATGAGCTGAAAGAGAAGATCTTATGAAAAGATTAATTGTGCATATATTCACTGTTATGACAGAGCTTTATGAGATTGTGATGAACCAAGAAATCAGCTTTATAGTGATAATAAATGGTGCACTGTTTGATAACATTTTGCCATGTTAAACCATGCATGCAGGAGCTAGTGGTATATACTGGGATGGGTGTCTTGTTTGGCTCTCGGCGAAGGCGGTCGCATCTTTCTCCTCTCCTTCGCTCATCCGGCCTTCTCCTCTCCTCTCCCTGCTGGCTCATCTTGTCTTGTGAGTTCTATCTCTGAGACTCTCTTGCCTTGCTCTTCAAACAAAAAAGGAATTATGGATTTGATCAACTGGTCTCTGAACGCAATTGACACCATCTTCTCGACGAGAAGCCTGGGTTCGGGGGAACCCACATGTCCTGCGTGGACGTTTGCAGCCAGATACATGATGGACGGGTGGAAGAAGTGGCGCATCGTGTGCCTGGCAGCACTGTCCCTGGAGGATGTTGAAGATATCTACCTATTCGAAACTTTGATAACAGGGATTCTACTGATTGGATTAGGTGGGGCCCTGGGATTTTGATGAATTTTAAAAGCGACCAGTGTATATGCAACAGGACTTGGGCAGACCTGGAGACCTGTGACGGACATTAGATATCTGCGAAATTGGCAGATATCGATCCAAATGGAATTTTTTTTTCTCTTTCGGCTTCCCTCTTCTATCAGCTAAGGCACCTGGCCTTGTCCAAGCCCGCTGCTGGAGACAAAACAACTCCCCCGAAGAACAATATAACGAGACGCTCTGAATTCCCCCCTTCCTGCTTCAAGGACACTTGGCATGGACTGTACAGACTTTGCCAGGCTTACACATCATTGGCACGCACACACAAAATGGACAGGGCTAGAGATAGACTTTACCTTTCCTCGTATCCCACGCCTTCATGCTTTTACCCCGCCGGTGTGGGTTTGCCTACATTTGACTATTTCCACATCCCCTTACCCAGTTGCAGTGTTATGTCTTGTTATTATGTGTTTTATGTGCTTGTTGCTGAGGTATTTTTTTCCCTGATCTACCGGCCTCACACCGTCCACAGGCTAAGCCTCCGCACTTAGGAGGACGGAGGTATGGGGAGCGAGCTCCCCCGCCTACAACGCTCCAGCCGCGGGACCCGGAGACCCCGATCGATAGGAAAGCGACGCTCAGACAGACGTGGCCCTGGAGAAATGTGTCAATGTGTCCTGCAATTCACATTAGTTCTCGCAGGTGGCTGCATTCTTCATCGATGCACAAGCTGAGTGATCCACCACTAAGAGTCGTACTCTTTATTTAAGAGGTCGCCACACCGGACAGAACTGGAGGGGAAAAAAAAGAAAGGAGGAAGGTAACCCCGCCAGGTGGAGCTTGTCCGTGGGACCTCTGTAAAACCGACTGGCCGTCTGGGCCTCCCAAGAAGAGTGCCGGGGCCCTTCTCGCTGGCGTCGCGGACGGACGGATGAGTTGCGCCTCTCGCCCTCAGATTCCTACTCACAACGCCGGCTCCAGCCCGTCCCGCTAGGCGCTCCCGATCCACTTGCCCCTCTCGGTGGTCGGTCGGGCGGGGTCCTAGCTCTGACGCGTTCCGTGCTCCAATCGATCAGAAAAAGAGTGTGCGTGATGCCAGGCACGCACCCGGCCCGCACCAGCCCCTCTCGTGGCTCGGGGCCGGGGGTCCTGGCTCCGACCTACCGCCCTCCGTTCGGGTTCAGTGTCAGGGACGGACCCAGCGCACGGCGCAGACCCGCCCGGCTAGGCGCTCACGACCCATAGCGGCCCCTCTTGGGGCTCAGGGCCGGGCTCCTAGCCCTGACTTGATAAAGCCACTCCCCAAGCTTCTCTTACTCCAAATTAACGGACGCTGCATAGTAAAATATTGTTTAAAGATAAAATCAGCCAATTTTTTTAGATTATTATTTTTAGAATTACTTTATTATTTATATAATTATTATCTCCTTAATCTATTACACATGTCAGTTTAGTTTAATAGTAATAGACTTTTAAATTAATATAAACATAGATAATACAGCTTACTTGCAACTTTTTTTTTTTTCAAGTTTTCCTCTTTCATTAAAAGATCGTTTCATCTTGTGTGTAAATGTGTTGAATTTCCTTATATTGCTCAATCGTTTAATCTTTGGTAGTGAATCTGACTCTCTCACAAGAAGTGAATGAAAGTTTAAAAGCATGTGATTGGCTGCTTATTGCACATGCTACATTAACTCAGGATCGAGCCTGGTGTGAGGTCTGCTTTACAGTATGCGTGTATGTTTTTTCCAGCATTTCAACATTTAGTTTAATTTTAATCTGGCTCCGTCTTAATCTGACTCCAATTTTAAGTGATTATTAAATTTAGATTATAGTAGTACATTTAAATGCTGATCAGGGGCGGACTGGGACAAAATTCAGCCCTGTAGCCACACCAGCTCACATTACCACACTGACACAGCCCCACCCACAGAAACACAAATTCACTACTTATATTGGTGTACAGCTGGTGAAATAATATAAGCAGTACCATATGTAATAGATATTTAAACATTTAATGTATGTGACGGGAACAAAAACAACTTGTTTATAACAAATTTATACATACAGTAAAAACTAAATAAAATATTACCTGTGAATCTTGTAGAGTTTGTGTGCTGTCTGTTTATGCTGTTTGTCTGCTATTACTTATGATAGGAGTAACCTGTGAATGTGTATCACAAACACACACACACACACACCTTTACACACAAATGGACATGCAGCACTAGCAACACATAGCTCTTTTTCCTCAACTTCATGATGAACCTGAGTGTCATCATTATTTGGATCACTGCTTATGCTAGGCTTTGTCTCATTGTTGTGTAGCATTTGAACCAATCAGGCGCAAACTATTTGTTACCTGTAACAAATAATCTTTAATACTGCTTTCCAAGCCCAAGGGAGCAACTCAAATATTTTACACTATTGCCTGTAATAGAAGTCTATGTTCCACCCTACCTAAGGATTAATTACATACCCATGCATGTATTTAATGTTTTACTTTAGAGTTCACTACAAATGCCTACAGTACTATGGCTATAGCTGTAGGTTCTTTTGCATGTTAGACTATATTGCTAGTAGCATACAGCAGTCTGTATACCCTAAATCCCACATTTTCTGCAGATAATGACATTTTAAAATGTACGGGAGTTCTACGCTGGGCTTACAACTGTTAAACACAGTGTAGGTTACTGTCAAAAGTAGCGTGAATGGCGTGAAAATTACTTTCTGTATATTTTAGTATAATGTGTCTATGTATAATGTAAAATCTCGAAATTACCCGGCTCTCACCGATTGGGCCAAATGCTTAACATTTTTTATTATTATTATTATTATTATTATTACTATTATTATCATCATTATAATACTATCTACATCTTGCAAGAGTTAAAAGCTGTCCGCATGTAAAAACAATACATAAAAAAAAAAAAAAAAAAAAAACTGACCGGCCCACATTTAAAAAATGGTTGCCAGAATTGCCAGATGGCCAATCCGCCCCTGATGCTGATCTTAAAGTTGGCCGCATCTTAATTTAAATACTTGATTATTTTGGACGAGCTACATTTTCATTTGTCCGTTCATTGGAGACCCGTCTGAGTCCGGCGTCCCGTCCCAAAATACAATGCCGCCAGTTCTGATAATTTGCTCAGAGGTTGGAGGTGGATTATTATATCCTTCTTCAGCCACCACTGCTTGCCTTTGTCAAAGAACATAGTTTATATAATCCTTGCCTACCCAATGTGTCAACTTCAGCGATAAGCAGGAATCAAAGGTCTTGGAGAACGCGCAAACTGCTTCATTTCCCAAGCCTCCAATATGACATATCCTGGTCGTACATTTATACGTATAGGCGTCCTTCCCAGTCTAATTAGCAAAAAATTATTTCAACAGTCTAAAATGGGTCAAGCAACAATATTTAATTTATTTGTCAGGTAAAATTATATCAAGCCAATTACATAATTAAACAATGCGAATTCAATTCAATTTCAACTTAGAATAATGCATCACCTCAATACATCAAGGATAGATTTAAGAACAGCAAATGCATACCTGACGGTCAGAGAAACATGCTGCCACATGGGAGATGTTGCAGCGTGGAGGTTAATCTGCTTACAGAATCCTAGTGTGATGTTTTACCCTATTCCTTATATACTCAGACCAAGAAAACAAATAACACACCAAAAGGCCTTTGCGATCCCTTAGGGTTACACCTGGCATCAGTCCCTTTGGGGAGACCACACCTCTTAGCTGCAATCCCAAATCTAAATTTTCTATATTTTTTAATAATATAAGTGACTGCTGTGAAATTGAGACCATTTTACCCTTCGCACTCAGACATTTCAGATGAATCTACACATGTCAATGTAAAAACAATATCTTCACAAGATATGACAGTTGGAGCTTACATTTTTCTTAGTGACACTCTTCAGGAGAAGAATGTGAGATTGCAAGGAGCGGGGCTCAGAGGATCGTAATGTGGGTGACTGGGTCAGGGTGGGTGACTGTTTATTGTCTGTGCAGCCAGATTTCAGCTTTTATGAAGGGTTAATCCAATAAACACAACGATAGTCCAGGCAAAGGGTTGGGGCAGGCAGCAAGTAACAAAGTCCAGAAACAGTCCAAATCAGAAAACAAGAAAACCAACAGGGAAAAACGCTCAGGAATGATAGCAATGCAAATCAATTATAAAACAAGAAAATCTGTTTCGTAAAGAGTTGCGCATGTTGTTTCAGAAATAGCAGATGACAATTTAGTGAAAATGAAATGTTACTGACTATATGCGTGTCTGTGTGAGAAAGTTTGCTCTGTTGTTGCATAATTTAAAGAGAAGACATTGTATTTGAAGATAAAAAATGAGACCCAAGATGAATTTCATCTTGGTGATATGACTAAAACAATAGGCATTAGGAAAAACGCTTTACACTTGTCAAACAACTGTTGCCATGCAAAAAAAATTAAAGTGTGAACGCTTCTGTTTTGTTCAAAAGGTGAATGCATTGCATTTAAAACATAATCTTGAAGCTATTTTGTATCCACACAGAGTTCACAACGCCTCTGTCTTTCTGATTTGTCCCGGCATGGGAGGTCACGATCCACAAATAAGTGTCAGTCAACAAATAAGCTAAAACATAGTAACTGGAGTAAGTGTGTGAAAGTTTACTCTGTCATTACAAAACGTAATGAGAAAAAGGTTTTCACAAGGTCTTTTTGGAGGTAAAAAAAATTACACCTAAAATAAATTACCTCTCGATAGTCTTAGCACCAATTTTGTTCATCAACTGATGATGATAGATGACATCTCTTTCGCGTTAAAAACATATTGTGTTGTCTTTAATCTCTTAGTACGTGGTAAACAGTCAGTTATCAGTCACTTTATCTAAGTGCTTTTAACAACACCACGCATAGCGAACTGTTCTACTCTGAATCCGTAAAATTTATTAACTCAGACTAAAATGTTGCACACTCTTAAGACAAAAGTGCTTTATTTATTCAAGTCTTGTGTAGATACATGTACAAAGAAAATAGCACATTGCACTCTCCTGATGTGTAACTGTAATTCTCGGGGCAATGAAGAGGAAGCGCGCAGGTAAGTTTGAACAATTTATTGAAAAAAGAGGAAGAGTAATGCAGTCTTTAGCATAGTTCTGTGCGTACTCTGCCCAGGGTAAGTACTGTGCCCAGTCATCTTGGTGATCGTGACAGTAAGTGCGTAAGTATCTGCTTATTTCCTGTAT
>JAUMHI010000101.1:41485-54671 GCA_032359435.1 Enteromius unitaeniatus | reverse complement strand
TCATTATAATAAGAGTAATGAGTAATTTCTTTATTAGTTAGCTTGGTATTGTGGCATAAACAATTTCAGTTGTTGTTGTTTTTTTTTGCACTATTCTTAGACTTTTATATTTTAACATGTAATTTATGTATAATTTGAGATCACAGCTATATTTTCTATTATTGTGACTGCAGTAATGCTTTGTAAATTTGTAACTCAGTAACTTTGATTGTTCCTAATAAACTGTTTAACTGAACTCGCAAGTGAATCTCAAGGTTTTTTTTGTGAATACTGAACTAAATACTGAAAATATAAACTTATTTTGACCTCAGATTCTTTCTTGTAACTCTCCTCTCAGTCACATACCTGTCTGTGGCTCATTATGCAGGCCTTTGTCTTCTCAGGTGTAAATCAGCATTAGTAATGATAGTTTACCCATCATATAGAGTATGCTTTCTATAAAAGACTGCTTTCTTTAATAACTACATAACACAGTACTTGTACTTTTAATTTCAGTATCTGAGTAGTACATTTTTAAATAAACTACTTGCAATACTTTACTTTAGTACTTCCACTTAAGTATGGTGCTTAAAGAGCACTTCAACTTCTACTCAAGTCACCTTTTTGATAGACCACTTGTACTTTTACTTAAGTCTGGGTCTCTAGTACTTTATACATCTCTGCCCGAGGTTGACGTCTCAGCACTTCATTTGACAGTTTATACAGCAGTTTCAGAGCATGGTCACGCTTGAGGCGTTCCCATAGCGTTTTCAGACACAGTTCAAGTTCCTGAAAAGGAAGTTATATTTAACGAACAAAAATGCTCCAAGCATTTTTCTAAATTAACTTAATTAAAAAAACTAAACAAAATATAATTATTTTGCCATTACACACAAAACTGAAGTGTTTTATTATAAACAGTATAACCTGCTTTGGTAGAAGGGGAAAAAAATATGGGCTCCGGCCAGTGGCCAGTGCGAGCCGGGCGGAGCTAATAGCCTCAGAGCTGGAACACAGAGGATGAAATCATGCCACCCTTTCCACTGTTGGGCCAGTAGCCATGCAACACTCCTGTAAAACCTATGTACCGAGTAAAATATTACTGAAACCTGATTAGTAATGCCTTACACTACTGCGTTACAGCAAAAAGTAATATATTAACGCGTTACTCCTAACACTGATTATTACTACTTGTTTCATGACTTGTTATGTCTCCTTGCTCCAGTAAGTAAATACAGTCTATTATTTTGAAGAATTCCTTGTCCCCTCATCATAATTTAATTTAGTACCTTTCTTCATGTTTATCTGTTTTTTTATCTATCAGTTGTGTTTTTTACATCTTGCATGTCTGTTGTTAGTTAATCATTTTAGTTTTAATTAAACTTGTGTCTTTCTTGTGTTGGTGATCAAAGGCACTACTAGATTCCTTAACTGAGTGGATGAAATTATCACAAATTCATCAAATTAATAAATTAAATGTAATCAATTATAAATTATGTTTAATTTTATGCTGAATAATAACATACACTTATGCTTCACAGATATTATGCAGTATTATATTTTTAATATGTGAAAATGTAGATTATTAGTTCTGTTTAACACAAATAGTTCAATACTTACCCACTGTAAGATAACATTCATCACTGCAGGACCATTAAGATTCTGACCATATTTGACCCTCAGTCTTAAAATCTGTTTCTTTGAACCTGTTAGAATATAAAAAAAGTAGTGGTGTAATAATAAGTGCATTAACGCAGGCAGTTAGTTTTCCAATATAACCATTTTAAAGATAATTAACATGGTTAAGTCAGGGAAGGAGCTAGGATTGGCCACCTCACTCCCCCATCTGCTGCTTGTGTCGATTTTTTTCTTGACAAGAATTGCATTTATTTGTATTCAGAATGTCTTTATGGTCACATTAAATGGGAGACTTTTCAGTACAGGTGACAAAGGGAGCTAAGATGTTGTCAGACCAATTGTCATTAAAAACAATTTTTCCTATTTTTGCTATTTTGTTCACATTAAGTTTTCTTTTTTTTTACAGACAAAGACTGACGCTCTGCCGGTTCCTCTTGCACATAATCACAAATAATTTAAAGAAACAACATTATTAACCTTGGTTTGAAAGAACTTTAATAAAATGTTGAACCAATTAATTAAAATGGGAGCCCTAATAATGTTTTGTAGTTACATTTGATCAAATCTGTTCTTTTTGTTTTATTTGTTTTATCACGGTGCAAGGGCACGCCTTCTGCAAGGGGGGCATAATGTCACATATTCTGTTCTGTTCTGTTTAGTTTTGGTTTCATTTTGTGTCTTCCTCATTTGCCTTATTTGGTCATGTTCCTGTTCTTGTTGAGTTTGATTATTTTATTAGTCTCCACCTGTGCTCGTCACCTGTTTTCAGTTCTCCCTGAGTATTTCCCAGTGTTTAAAAGCCTGTTCTGTTTCTTCTTTTTTTGTCAGTCATTAAGGCTACGTTAATGTTGCATTAATGCAAGTTGTATGTTGATGTATTAAAAAGAAGCCTTTGTAAAAACTATCATTTCTATGACCATGACCGTTTTTCTTTTTCTTTTCTTTTTTTCTGAAACAGAGAATTCACCCAAAAATATAAATTATGTCATAATTTATTCATTCTGAAGTTTTCCGAAACCTGTTTCTTTTTTTTTCTGCTGAACACAAACAGTTTATACAGTATTCTGTGGGTAACTCACACAGGTCTGGAACAACATGAGGGTAAGTAAATTATGACAGAGTCTTTGGATTAGTGTTAAAGCTTAATCTTTTTAACATTGTAATGCAGTCCAGTATTAGGAACAAAATAGCTGGAATTAAACTGATTTAACTGATTAAAGAAGCATGATGGAAAATAAACATATACATCTTATACACTTAAAGTTTATTTCTAATGTTTCTAATGAATTAGGAGCTGAGGAACAGACATGAAACTTACGGTACATGCAGAGGAAAGGGAGGGCGTTTGAGCAGACCTGATAACTGATTATACCACCAGGATCTGAAACACCACAAGGATTACTCAGCCCAGATTGTAGAGGCAGCCTAGTAAAGGATTCCATGGAGACATTTGTCGCATCTGACCATTTCCATACATCTCTGAATAGACCAATCCAAGCACTTGTATATGGTTTCATCAGTTTACTCAGCTGATTATTCTCAGTTTGATTCTGAATGATGACCAGGTCTGTGTAATATTGTCTGCAGTAACTCTGAGCATCCTTCCAGGTCATACTACTGCTGATGAAAACAAACCTGTTTGCTCCAATCTCTACCAAAAAAAAAAAAAAAAATTATTTATTGTAATGTTCACAGGGTAAGTGTCAATGCTGAAGCCAGACAAATGACTGTAGCTGTTATGAAGCTGTTTTGCTTACAATCTCTTGTACAGTATCTTACAGAAGTTAGTACACCCCACACATTTTTCTAAATATCCTATTATATCTTTTCATGTGACAACACTGAAGAAATGAGACTTAATTTACAATTTAAAGTAGTGAGTGTAACGGACTGGACACGGCGTTTGGATCCATTTGCAATAGTTTATTAACAGAGTAGTCAGACAGGCTGGGTTCGGTACACAGCAAAACAGAATCAGACAAGGGCTAGGCTAGGACGTGGTCGAGGGTACAGGCAGAGTAGTCAAGACAGGCAGCGAACAGTCGGAAATCAAATACAAAGCACAAATCAAACACGGGTAGATCAAACAGACAGGAAAAACGCTCAGAAGTGATAGCCGGGGCAAATCAAGACTTCGCGTCTGTTAGGGGCAAAAGGCAGTCCTTTTATAGTCCGTGGGAAGACCGGAAGGGCGCGAAAACGCCGAGGTACGTGGGTTAAATGGGTCCGGGTGGAAACTAGTACTCGGGCGAAGGTTCCCGCTGCTGTCCAGCGGAGAGGGCCACAGAGGAGCGATCCGTGACAGTGAGTGTACAGCTTGCATCACAGTGTACATTTGCTGTCTCCTCAAAATAACTCAACACACAACCAATAATTGCTGGCCACAAAAGTGAGTACACACCTTAGTGAAAGTGTCCAAATTGGGCCCAAAGTGTTCAATATTTAGTGTGGCCACCATTATTTCTGTCTGTCACTCTGTTTTTTAAAGTGATAACTTAACTCCCTCAATATTTCCTATAGTAAATATCAAACCTATTTGATTGTTGATCGTTCGCTTTTTGAAGAGTGCAGCTCTTTGGCATTCATTTGCTAACCAGCAGGCCATTCCCGTCTTCGCTCACGTTACACTCGTGGATATGATTGTTTTCTATTATTTCATTTGTTGTTCGCTCAGTTTCATTTCTCGTTTTGCTCTGTTTTTCACAAGTTTATCAAACAACAGTGATAAGTAAATAATCCATCAATCATGGTGAGTATGGGTTCTCCTTCTCTAGTTGTTTGCACATCATGCCACATGTTTATCTCTGTCTGCCAGTGATGATGGTTTCACATGTGATAAATGCAGGGATGTAGTTAAGCTGACAGAGTAGATTTTAGAACTAGAGACATGCATCCAAACTTTAACAGAAGACAGTCAGAATGTGAGGGCTATAGATACAGCTTTTGGATGTGGGAATTTCAGCTCACATACATTGTTCAGCAGCACCGCCAGCGCAGTAGGGCAAGTGGGTGACTGTGAGACGGCATAGTCGTGGGTCAAAACACTATGCCATTATGCCACTATGCCTGAACATCAAACAGGTTCTCCCCACTCAGTGACGCACTCCCTGGGAAACCTGTTGAAAGTGCTCTAGTTATTGGGTATTCTATTGTATGGAACAGGATAATACGAATGAGACACCAGCCACCGTAGTCAGAGTACTTGACATCTAGGCAAATTTTGAAAAGTGCTGGCTAATGCTATACATAAATACAGAAAATGTCCAAACCAAATTAAGAGTAACAATTTGATTGATGTACAAAAAATAAAAACTGTTTATAATGCAGAGAAACAAATGATCAAGCTTGGCTTACTAAATATCAGGTCTCTTTTTACTAAATCACTTTTTGTAAATGATTTGATAAATGATCATAATTTAGATTTGCTCTGTTTGACAGAAACCTGGCTAAAACCAGATAAATACATTATTTTATCTACACCCCAAGATTACAAGATTACAATATATTGCAATATTCTCAGTATTTCTCAGAAAGCAGGCTTTAAGTATATCTTGTTTAAAGTTATGGTGCAGCATGTAACATTATCTAGAGAAATATGTGATATAAATCCCCTGTGATGTTTGTACCAGCTACTGTATACAGGCCACCAAGGCACCACACAGACTTTATTAAAAAGTTTGGTGAATTAGTTGTAAGGGACCAGCACACATGAAATGCGCCAACATGTTATGAGCTGGAGTTTTCCCCTAAACCATACTGAAGTGTGAGACCTCATAGTGAACATACAGAGATACAGAAGAGCCACATTCCAAAGGGAATCTTAAAATCTTATCCTAAATGGTTCATGAGTCATAAAACTGATCGATGACCAGCTTTGATGCCTGAAGGTCTGGGAAACTCCCAGGGACCACATCCTCCACGAGAGAAGAAAAAGACACCTTGTGATGATTAACAGAACTTGAATAGATCTCTTGTTGATTCTTGTCCACGACCAGCTCATAAACAATGAATCTCAGAGCCTAATGCAATTAACACCGGACAGCTAATATTCGGTGAAGATTGGAAACATCTGCCAAAGTGCTGACCTTGTTACCTCACCCACCAGTGTCAATTCATAACGGATAAACACAAGATCTGATTTACACGTGGGAAAGAGCCCACCAGATCTGCTCACTGACCTCCTGCGATCAGAGTTCAAGTGGTCAGGGCACGGTCTCCTCATGCTCACGGACAGAGACACGCTAGAACTAGGTATAGTTAATCCTGAAAGGGACAATAACTGTTCATTGCTATTAGAGCAGATATGTAGATCACAAATATTTTATTTATGCACTATGTATGTTGGTGTTTATAATATTGGGTTTATTGTGCATCTGTGTGTATCATGTATTTGCGTGAGTAAATTAATGAGGCGTAATTAGAACGCTATACAAGCATGTTTGATATGATAAGATAGCTTTTGATATGTTGAATATATCTTGAATCAGGAAGAAGTTATAAAACATAAAGGTTATGAATATAACCCTGGTTCTTTGAGGGAATGACACTGCGTCCGGAGACGCTATAGGGAACGCCTTCATGCTTCACACCTTTTTCCACAAGGCTGTGCCCTGTGCTCTCGACACATATGATTAACTTCTAGATCCCCGAAGGGAGGAGGATGAAACGCCTGTAGCTCGATCAGCTAGTTGCAGCAGTAGTGAGGACCTTTGAGTGTAACCCACTCGAGGGTACAGAAAGCTTTCGCCAGTCCGGGCGCAAAGTCTAGATATGAAGGCGCTACTGAAAGGGCCTGAAGGTTACCTACTTGCTTGAGAGAAGAGATCGCTAGCAAGACCGTAGTCTTGAGAGTAAGATGGCGAGGGAACCCGCAGGGACTTGAGAGTGTACTGGTGGTCTCAACCTCAATGCACCACGGAGGAATTGTACTGTCGAGGGGTACTATCTACCAACAGTCTTTCCACCGAATGGTGAGTGGTAAGCTGACAAAGCCGCCACATGCACCTTCAAGGTGGAGTGGGATACTCTTGCAGAAAATCGAGCCTGCAGATACTCAAGGACTGTTGGGCAGTCGACAGGGTCATGCTGGCGAATTCTGCACCATGAAGTGAAGTTTCTTCCACTTCAGGTAGTACACTTTCCTCGTTGAGGGAGCTCTAGGTTGGAAAACCTAGAAAATCTCTACCACATCAGCTGGGAGACTCAACGCCATAAGTTGGGCCATCTCAGCGGCCACACTCATAGCTTTCAACATCCCTAGGCGGGAACGCATTGCGCCACCTGCCTGTGAGAGGAGATCTTCCTGACGGGAATCTCTCATTTGTCTAAGAGATCTATCAGGCTAGAGAATCCACTCGGCCCGGCCAGAACGGGGCTTTTTATATAGTAAGTGAACACCGTATTGGCGCACTCTCAAAGAACTCCCGGAAGCAGAACGAACGGGGGAAATTCGTACAGATGTAGCCTCGGCCAGGTCTGTACCACAGCCTCTGAGGAGCTGGAGAGAACTGGAGGAGACATTGCACGATCTAATGACTGGCAAAGAGGTTCACCTCTAAAAATAACTCTACTCTGAGTCTGCTTCAACACCTTGAGGTGGAGCATGTCATCCCCGGGCCTCGGCCCTTGCCTCAACAAGACATGTGCTTCCTTCATTCAGATGTCCAGGAATATACACACCACTCTCAGCAAGTGTGTCTATCCCTGACTCCACAGGAGGATCTGACGTGCCAGTTCGTACATTAGCTAAATCCGCAGAACCCCCTGGTGAATGATATTGGTGACCACCAATATGTTGTTGGTGCATACTAACACATGGTGATCGATCGGTCTGTGAAAGGTGTTTACTATTGAAACACGGCCAGCATCTCCAGGCAATTGCAGTGCCACATGAGATGGCAACCTTCCCTCACACTCTTGACTGATTCGAAAATCGAAGCTACTCGAGCAGGAAGCATCTGCGCCTGCATCGTGGTCGAATCTCGTACCACACCTAAATAAGTGGTCTTCTGACTGGAGAGAGCACACTTTTCTTGGCGCTCAGTCTGAACCCTAGACGATTTACGTGAGCGAGTAGGACATCTCAATGTCCGGTCAGTCCGCTCTAAGACTAAGCTAGTATTTAGTATGTAGTTTTAAATGCAAAACGCTAAAGCCGCAACGAAGCTAATGCTGCATATACTACTTTTGCAAGCATCCGAGGCTAAGGGAAGAAGGGAAGGGAAGAACCCGAAATTGATACGCTTTGCCCCTAAAGCGAATCTCAGGAACTTCTAGTGAGAAGGATTAATGGACACATGGAAGTATGTATCTTTAAATCTATTGCTACAAAGCAGTCCTCAGACTTGACTTGTAGCAGTACTAGACCTGAACTTCAGCTGACTGACTGAGAGGTTCAGTTGCCTGAGATCTAAAATCCTTCTTTGGAAATATGAAGTACTGGCTGTAGATCCCGGGCTCTACTCTCATGGAAGCCGACTCTATGCCTCTTTTCCTCTTCATTAGAAGGGTATTTACTTCTTGTTCCATAACCAGAACCTGCTCTGGGCTTACCACGGTGAGCGTGACGCCTCTGAAAGGTGACGGAGTATCATAATTTAGAGGCTTGATTATTTTGGATGAGCTATTCTTCAAATTATTTGTTCATTGGGGACCTGATGTGTCGGAGTCCCATCTCATAAAACATAACCTCACCAGTCTGATAATTGCTCAGCAGTTGGAGGGGGCTAATACCTTCTCTGCCAGCTGTCAACTGCTTGCATTTTGCAAAGAAAATAGTTTACATAGCCATAAAACCATACCCGAAGTGTCAACCTCAGAGATAAGCATTAATCAAAAGGTCTTAGTGAACGTGCAAACCACTCCGCTCAGTCCCAAGCCTTCAGTGTGTCATCATCCTGGTCGTAAAATTATGCGCACAAAAGAGTCCTCTCAATCTACTGGTCATAATGGATTCCGACACTCTAAAATTAATCAAGAAATAATGTTTATTTTGCCAGACATAGTAAAACATCAATCATTTTCAGTCAATCAACATACCAATATAAAAGAATATATCAACATTTAGTCATACAACTGATTAAAACATAAAATCAAATAAGAAAATGTTTCAGAGAGTCATACCTGGTAAATATCAAAATAAGAGTTGTGCGGGAAGATCTGGTTACAGAAAGCTTCCTTGAATGTTTCGCCACTTCTCTTTAAATATTCAGATCCTAACAAAACAATCAAGTAACAAAAGGGCTTTCCAAGCCTTTTGCTGGGACGTCAAGTAGCCACCTGTCCCTGGGGAAAGAGGATTAACATCTGACAGGCCCTCATCAGTGGAACAGAATTTTCCTCAGATTTGAGATCTTTATTATTGGTCTATTCCACTTATGTAAGCGTGAGACCACATTTCCAACCACAATGAGACCATGAAAATGATACTAAATATGATTATGTTATGATTATGAATTCTGAAGATATATATTTTGCATTGTGCACATTCCTCTCAACAATTCTAAGTCACCTTTCATTGACCTGGTCTGTAAGCTCAGAGGGACAGAGGGGGCCTAAGAATGGATGCAGGAACAGAGAGCAGATGGTCTCTCTCCAGATCTTTCTTACAGATTGGAGAAGTAAAATGTTTTATTGTCCTGGTCTATACCTTCGAGAAGTTCTCTGAATTTTGTTTGGCAGGGAGATCAAAGCATTCTTACAGCGCGCCCCTTGACCCCTTGGGGAAGAGCTGGGCAGAGTCCTGAGGGGTCATCATGTGACGTGGGGTACCGATTCTCACATCCTTTGCAGAGCTGGCACCTGTAATGGGCTGAGAGTGATTGCAGCATAGGTCGAAGCACGTAGGGAGCGAAGAAGAAATCTGAAGTAGCAACACTGAAGCAGAGTAAACACGAAGATGAGAGCACTGCCAATGACACATCCTAGGAACACACAATCCCACCAGGTGTAGGCGTACTTTGCTGAGCGGGTTTATGAGCTTGTCAGGATGTTTACTGTCTTTTTAGCCAGGTTGGCTTCCACCTGTGCTTGCTCCATTGGAACCTTTCCCAGAATATTTATCTGGCCCATTGAAAAGTCCTCCATCACTTCCAAGCAGAAGGTGTGATCTCCTCCATAGGTGAAAGAGTTCATCTTGCTGACGATGCACCACTGTGTGTGAGACACTTGAACAGCATCAGAATGGCCATGCAGTGGCTGAATATTAATGGACTTAGAATTGTTGGGAGAAAATGGTTGCAGTGTATTGCAAGTACAAATTATATAACTGGATGTTTCATGACAACAAGTGCGGGTTGTAAATAAGGTCTCAGTGCCCTTCAAGGTCATATACCCAATAAAATTGTCCCACTTAATGATTTGGTCTTTCACTACTACCCCAATAGAGCATATTGTAGTGTATTTTAAATAAACTTGATCTGAACTAAAGGAAAAGTGGTGAAAAATCCAGTACAGCCAGTACATTACTTTCCTGTATACATCATTGATGTTGACAATAATTCAGAATAATTAATGTCTTTCATTTTTTTCTGACATAAGCCATCTATGCAAATCTAAAATTTTAATGAGATCATTTAAGACATGTCTAGGGGTCTTATGCAGACGAAGATCTAATATTTCTTGTCTTGCAATTGTAAACAAATCCTGTGCATATGTTCTACAGGCTAAGTCATGTTCAATGGTACGTGTCTGATTAAACTGGGTATGGCTGATCGTGAGAAGCGCCTGCGCTTTAGATCTGACCGCTTTGATTATGTTTTCATTACTATTGGTGATGTGTTGGAAACCAGTGGCCATCTGATTTGCCAACCATGTTGAAAATTGTGATTGTCCGGTAATTTTGTAAGTATTTGCTATTGAATTGGCTGAGCCAAAAAGGCCTGACATATTTCCAAATATGTCTCGTTTGGTACGGCAGATGGAATTTAAGCTGCAAGTCTTGTTGTGTAATCAGAAACTAAATCATCGATGCGTGACTGTAGCCATGTATAGGTTTTGTCATTAGAATTACAATGTTGTACATATGCAGACAAGATATTAGAGATATTATAAGTTACATGTGTTATGACAAGGTTAACGTCATGAAGCAGGGTCTTATTAACTTTTTCTTTGATTAATCCACTGGCAGGCGGAGGGTGTCATTTTGTACACTGTGTGGGTTTGTTATAGCCACAGGTAGTCAAATTAAAACAATGATGTAAAGTCCATGTGCAATTTTGAGGATTGGTGTACTCGTCCATGCTTATTTCATAATTTCCCAAACAGTAGTTACATTCTTTTCTATTTGTCCATACAAATGTTTTCAGTTTGCTGTCAAATAATTGTTGTGTCAAGTTGAAAATCATTTCTGTAAATTGTAAGTGTGTATTTTTATATCTTATTGCGTGTCGGCATCTATAACTGGTTGGTTCCAAATCCTTAATGAAGTAGCAGTTTTTTGGATCTGAGCCATTATTTCTATCTTCATACATAGTGTCCATATGATTTAATTGTGGATTTGGATATTCTTGGTGTCGAAACCAGACAGTAATGTTATTGTAGTAATGTAGTGCTTTTGTGTATCCTATGCTGATGTTGTCTGGGAGATGGGTGGACCCTATCTTACAGCAGATTTTTGTTGCACAATTTGGTTGCGGTACTATTCCGGGGGGCCATGTGGCTATGTCTTTGTATGTGATAGCAGTGTATGATGTGGATGGCCCCTGAGTATATTTCCATACCCATCTCCCATATCCTAGGGTGTGTGTGAGGGTGACTCGCTGTCCCAATTCGATGGAGGCAGGCCCGTATACTGCCCTAGCGTCCGGCCTCCATGGAATTGCGCCAACTGTCCTGGAAGGGAGAGAGATCAAAATTAATTCACCCTTTAAACGGTTTGCACTGAGACATGTGGTACCATTTTAATGTTCCTCTGATGGTCACGGCCACGCAGCTGTTGCAAACAGCTTTGATTTTGTACGGCCCATGCCATCTCGGGGAGAATGTATTTTGTTTTACAAAAACCCGCACCATCACAGTATCTCCTTCTGAAAATTTTGTTTCAGAGGTTGAATTGAATTGTGCATAATTTATTAGATCAGACTGTTGCTGTTTCAGTGTTGCCTTTTGTGTATAACACCTTCAGTCTTTCTTGCAGCTGTACCAACAATGTTTGCTGAGGAGATTTCTGGGTCAATGGGTAGCTTCATCACCCTTCCAGGCATCAGTTTGTAATGATATGCTGGAAGTGCCAGTCTACTTAGAGGTTGGCACTTCCAGCCTCCTTGTTGTATGTTTGTATTTTTCCACTCCATGTATGTTCTGTCAACTGTGCTCCCTGTCTCCACCCACCTAATGTGTTGCCCCAGTAACTGTATATGTTCTCCGCCCCTCTCATGTCGTTAACCCCTGTGTTTATACCCCTGAATTCCCAGTGTTCCCCGCTCATCATGGTGTGTGTCTAGTGGAAAATACACGCCCCCCGCCACTCTCCCGCGGATGTCTCTACCGGAGAGGTTTGACAGCACGCCCGGCAAGTGCAGAGGTTTCCTGCTCCAATGCTCCATTTATCTCACCCAGCAAGCCTCCATGTACAAAACGGAGGATAGTAAAGTGGCTCTCATTTGCTCTCTGTTATCTGGTAAAGCACTAGACTGGGCGACGGTCTTGTGGGAGGGCCAACAGATGGCGTTTCCCTCGTATTGTCACTTCTTAAAACAATTTAAGGAGGTTTTCGACCACACTGCTGACAGAAAGGAGGCTGAAGACGAACTGTTAAGCCTAAATCAAGGAACAGCTACCGCAGCAGAATACACGCTGACATTTAGGACTCAGCACAAACAGGTTGGGAGAAGGGCCCCCTGAAGTCCATGTTCCGTTGCGGACTTCGCGAGGAGTTGCAGTCGGAGCTCGCTTGCCATGATGAGAATGTCTCTTTAGAACAATACATGGACATGGCCATCAAAGTGGATAACCTCATCCGATCGCGTAGGGGGCGCCGATTCCTCACCACTCCCGCATCGTTTCCAACTGTGTCCTATGAGGAACCGATGCAGATTGGTTTCACCCGTCTCACTGAAGAGGAGAGAGACAGGAGGATTAAGAACAAGCTCTGCCTGTACTGTGGTCAACCAGGACACATGAGAACCAGCTGCCCAGCTAGACCACCTAGACCTACCACAACTCGGGTAAGCACAGCCTCACTCTCTTCCTCGTTACATTTGGAGGTGTGTCTTCAGTTTTCGGGGCATAACATTATGGCTCAGGCCTTTGTGGATTCAGGGGCAGCGGGGAACTTCATTGACCTGACATTCGCTAAGACCCATTGTGTTCCTCTTTCTGCATGTACTCCGCACCTCGCTGTGGCAGCCATCGACGGCCGACCATTAGGTCCCGGAAAAATCACTCACATCACCAAGAGAATCACACTCGTCACCAGTTCCCTCCACTCCGAGGAGATCCAGTTCCACATTCTACACTCCCCTGGCAATCCTGTTATCCTAGGACATCCCTGGCTCCTTGCCCATGACCCCATTATTTCCTGGAGAGGACACGAGATCATCCAGTGGTCCCCAGAATGTCACACACAGTG
>JAUMHI010000101.1:3324-19059 GCA_032359435.1 Enteromius unitaeniatus | reverse complement strand
TTTTTTTAGTATATAAGGGCATTGGGATTAAGTGACTTATTTTATTAATAACTTGCTCAGTGTTGCTGTTCATAGAAGAGCAGAGCAAAGATGAAGACGTTTTGTTTTTTGTTTTTTTAGTTCCTGTTGACTGATTTTAGTAGGATAAATGATAGAGAATATCAAACAATACTTTTCTGCTAGATTTTTGTTATAAATTTAGTCTTACCCAATTACTAAAGAAGGATTGTTCATCTCAAAGGGGGTTATTTGAGTTCCTAATATGGAACCAAATCAGTTACACATCTAAAAGAATAAAAGGGATCCAAGACAGATCGATGAGCCTATATTCCGCAGACCTCAGCGATCCACAGCTGGACACTGTTTGTCTGCTATAGGCCTGTCACTACTGATGCCTGAGCCCATGCACAACAAATGGCACTGATCATTAAAGGAAGGGGCTGTTATTTCGGGCTGTGGTGTTGAGGTTTTGTCAGACATTCCCCATCTAATTTCAGCTCTCCCAGACACTCTTAGTCTGACAGCGGTACAAAGGGCAACCCTGTAGCCATGCAAGCCATCATCATTACTGGGCTGTTTGCAAACTCTGCATCCTCTAATGGCTCCAAATTAGCGCTTTACCGCAGTCACTCAATAGATTTCTCATGAGTCAGTCAGCAGCACGGATTGATCGCTCCTTTTTAATTACTGGCCAGTGGGCTGCAATTCTTTCACCTTCCACTTGGCTGGAAAAACCTTAATCCATAACTCTGTTTTTATATCCCTTATGTCCTTATATATTGTCTTTCAGCACGCTCTCAGGTGCTTTAAAAGTTTCTACTTCATTTACTCACAATCATTTAATTCCAAAACCCCTGAACTTTCCCTGAAACAATGCAAATGGAGTAATTTCACAAACTTTCCTTGGTGACCGAAGATGGCTGCTGTTGAACATGAAAGTACCATACCTGTGCATCTAATGTGCTTGTTCTTAAGCCTTACAGTATGAAAAACAAACACATATTGTGTCACGTTGTTAATGGGGCATATGCACCGGAAGAGATTTTCAGCAAATAATGACCTAAATGTTGTGCTTTGCATCTCACAAAGCTTTTGCATCATAGTTTTCTATTTTATGAAAGTGATTTTTGAAGCAAATTTTTCACCCATTTACTGTACTGGCATTTAATAGGAAATACAATCTTGTTTTGTGCTGCATTGAAGAAAGAGGATTTTATTAGTTTGGAATGTGTTTGTATAGAACGCTTTCAGAGTTTCTTTTTTTTTTTCAAAGAGTCATGACATGTGAAGTCAGAGTGCATTAAAGAGCTACAATATCACTGAACAGAGAACCAGTTTCACAGTGAAAGTGTTTGTGCAATATCTAAGGTCTGCTGGGTCTGGCGCCTTTTCAAAAACCTTTATTAAATAATAACAAATATGTAGCCAGAGACAAGGCTGGGTGTTGCAAGACCCGGCTCAAGGTGACAAGACTCTTAACTTGTAGTGAGTGACTAAAGAAAACAATAAATTACATGCAGGCGAATGGATTTGCAATTAACCAAATGGACTGAAACATTGGCTCAATCAACTGGAGACCTTGAATTGCAGCAACAAGCTTTTTAAATCAACCAGATGGGCGATGTTTCGGTTCCAGGAGCTAAAAGGAAGGATGTCTTTTAGTGGGTTTGATGCTATAGTAATTGCAGGGGTGGAAATCTCACTTCATTTACAGTGGGCTTCTATGGCAGTGGCTTCATAGGTTGAGTTATTGACATCACAAACAAGATTGTGGAAGAGTGAGGTGATACGGCCTGTAATCCAGCGCACGGGGCTTCTGGGATGGGGGGAAGCAATCTGGTGGGAACCGAATGGGTGAGGTGGTGTTTTGCCTCCACTGACGTGTCTGGCACAACAATGAGGGCCGTCTGTTTCAGCAACGGCTCCCATCACCTGCTCACGCGGCTGCTACGGGCTGTGATAGATGGATCAGAAAAAAAAAAAAAGAAGAAGAGGAAGTGCAATCGAGAACATGCCAGGAATGGTGACAAGTGACATACGTGGCTCACTGGCCCAAATCAAAGCTCCCTTCACATCACTGTCACTAATGCGTTGCTTAGCGGGAGACAGAATTCGGCAGTAAACACAAACTGATCCATATTCTTTCTTCATTTCTTGCTCCCCACTTCTTTTACTTCTCTCCATTTGGCAGGGGCTGTATGTGTATGGTTTCAACGGCTCGATGCATGAGTGATGCCCGGCCAGATTGCCTGAGTTATAGCAGAATGGAGTCAGGGGTAGGGAAACCAAAGGTGATGGGAAGAAAATAAGATTTACCTTTGAATAAGCATCAAAGTGTGCAGGAAATAGAGGTGCTGGGGCACCGGTGGCGAGCGTGGGCTGGGTGTTGGCGTGACCACTACAAGCAGACTCATTTTGTTTTCTGAGAGGATCGTCATGGCTTCTGACTATGCAGTAGGTTGGAAAAGAGAGGAAATTATGAGATATGGTTGGGTTCCGTAGTAGGGTCAGATGTGAATAGGTGGAAGTTGGAAGCTGGTGAAGTGGAGGTAACAATGAAGTGGTTGAAAAGACCCACCGAAATACGGTGCGCTTTAAAATAGCTGGTGCGATTCATTCAAGGGTAATAAGAATTTGTTTGGTCAACAAGAATCATAAGAGGAAAACGATTCGGCTCATTTAACTTCATCATAAAACACATGGATCAATGGTGTGTAAGAGCATCCATGATGAAGAAAAATATAAATGTTATATAAGTATATCATATTATATAATTTTGACCAACTTCATATCAAACTATATATTTTTTAAAAATTACTATTATAAAAGTTTCAGGTTTTGACCATATATTATGAATACTTATTATGAAATAATAAATCATTTATACATATTTGAGCTTGCCATTTAATAAAATCATTAAATTATCTAATATTTGATTATAGATAGACATGATGATTTGCAGGGATTACTGATATCACTTCTTGTTTGATTATTTATTTATTATTATTTATTTATTTTCAGTTTCTGTTTGTTGATCATGATTTGATCATGAAACGGTTGAGTTTCCTCTTTTTTTATTCAGTGTTATCAGTAATACTGATAATTTTATTCAGTTGTAATACTGAATATATGTCTTCCAAAAAAATATCATAAGGAATTTTAATTCAGAAACTAAACAATTCTCATCATAGAAGTATGTATAAATTACAAATTTCATAAAACATGTAAAAATTAGTGGTGATCAAAGCTGGGTGTATGATCTACTGATTGCAAAAACTAATTGAGAAAAGCCAAAAGTGTCAATTTGTCCTGCTCAACATGTCTAAAACAATAACATCCCAGAAGCAGTGACAGCTTGACGTTTCTAAGTAACAGAACATCTGTACAGACTCTCGTCTGTCATTCAGGTTATAGGAGTGTGTTTGCAGATGTGTCTGAGGTCGCAGCCCAGCGGGGTGGGTCTCCCAGCAAAGCTAATTGTCCGTTTAAATAACATCTGCTTGATGTTTGTGCACAGTTACATGTGCAATAGTTCAAACATAATGGTACATAAACAAGCTATTTAATCAATTTAGTCTCTAATATTTAATTTAGTAAGAATCATCTTTCAACAAACGTGCACAAACACAGACTCTGGATTTATGGGATTTGGAAAGCTCTGAATGTTTGCCAACAACTGTTGGTCCAAGAGAGTTGTGGAAAGTCTCATTGGCTTTATTGTTGTTAATATTTCTTAACTTACTTTTAATTGCAATTCAGGTCAAAGTGTTCAAGTTTATAAAACTGGTTTGTTGTTCTCCTGAGGAGTGAAACATTTTACTTGTAGGTTTGGCATGTTTGTTTGCATTTGATTCATATTTAGTCGATTAAAACAAAGAAAATAGATTAAAAGAAGTTTGATGGTGTTCAGGGCATCACACTTGTGTGGAAATGAAATCAGGATCTGAATTGATGACCTTTGTTTATCTTCATAAGACTATAAGCAGGACGCTTTTGAAAAGATGTCGAGCAGTTGCATCTCATGATTTGCAATTAAAAGTTAATAATCTCCATGCCTTGAAGCTGTTTATCAAATCATGGACTAAGACGTTGAGATTTTTAAATGCGAAGTAATACAGATTCCAAGTTCTTCACCTATTTATTTTTTCCGCAAGGACACTTGATCTTCTATTAGTTATGAAATCATAGTTATTAATTTCTGCAAAAGGGAATGAGAAATGAGTGGGGTAGATTTAACTCTCGCATCTTGTGAGGATTTAATCCTTTGAACAGCAAATATTTTCTAATGGGCAATTTCCACACTTACAAGATAACAGACTATAAGATCATCCAAATACTAGGCTATTACTTTACATATTGATTTTTTACTTGTAGAGAACGAGAAATGAGAACCGTTAACAAGACAATTAGAAAGAGCAAAACTGAGTTTAAGGGTGGGGGTGGAGAGTTGGGGTGAGAAAGTAAGTTGCTAGAAGGACAAATGTATAAGAGCTTGGTGGAGTGGTGGAAATTGATAATAGCTTCACAAAAAACGCTTAAAGGTAGAGGTTCAGAACCCCCAGGTGAGAAATAAATGCATTCAAAATCTTCAGAAGTATAGCAGCAGTAAGTAACCTTTCAGTCGTTTTTATAAGGCCAGATGCAAGCTCTCTTCTTCCATTACTCTGCAGTCCATTTTCTCCCGGGCTGAGATTAATGTTGAGGGGACACGTGAGAAGACAAGGATGGCTATCTTCTAGAGGGGTTTATAATTAGCCCACAGGGCCACTGCTAAAAGAATTGCTTTTCTTTCATAACTAATTCAGAAAAGGTGACCTCTGGAGGTCAACCACAATCCCAAAACCCACACGAGTTCTGCAAATGTGGAGTTAACAATTCTGATTTTACCTTCTTGTGTCACTGCGGACATGATGCAAGTTTCTCTTTGATGAGAAGGAAAGGATTTTTTTTTTTGCCACCCTGAGAGCTTTTCCCAAGATTTTCAGGCAAGCAACCATAAGTGGTTCAGAAATTTGGTGTTCAGGATAATTCAGAGTTGGGATTCGGTTTTCCCCACTTTCAAGTGCTTGATCAAATATCAAAGCCTTTATCTGGATTGGCTGATACAGAATGTGCTGAGCTCTGTAGAGAGTACACCTGCCCTAACCTCAGCCTTCAGTCCGTATGCGAGGGAAGGCTGAGTCATAAAGCGAGGGGCTCAGGGACCGCTTCAGCTGTCAGGTAAGAAATACTAGGGAGACGAGGAGTCACACTCCCATTCCTGTCATCACTACGGCTCAGACCAGGCTTCTTGACATTGTAAAAGACAGCCCAGAGATCACTCTGCTACAGAGCTCGCATATATTACAAGCACAGGTATGAAGATCATTCAGCAGAGCGGCAGGTGCTAAACAATTTTTTTTCATACTTTGGTAAAAAAATTCTCAATGGTAGTGTAAAATCTCCTTCTTTATCCTGTCTAGCTTAGTTTATATCAAGTCATTCTAGTCCGTGTTACTTGAAATGCTAATTAGCTCTGCTGGAGCGATGAGCAGACTTTAAACTTCAGCCGAAACTGGCTAACTATCACATTATTAGAAAAGGTCATTTGCAAAGATTCCTAAAAACCCTTATACTGTAGATGAAGCTGGATCATACATGATTTGCGCGAACATCTATGTAACACATCTATGTAGATTGGGAATATCCTTCAAAATGAAAGTAACATTAATCAACTGCATCTTCAGCGTTTCGGATGTTAGGAGAAAGTGACGACTGCTATATTTATTATTACATCCAACAAATGAACACTTCAATCGCTTAATCCGAGTCATCTTATCTTTCCTTATACCGGACTCGACACAATAGCGGACTTAGGAGAGCTCATTTTGACAGGATTCTCAAAACATTCTGATTTGAGAGAGAGGATTAAAAAAAAAAAAAAAACTGCAGATTTTTATCATTATAGGATGGATGTGTAAACACACTTTTAACACACATTTATGTACAAAAACATGTATAAAGTGAATTTCGCATCCATTGACCTCTTTTAAATATATTCCTTTGACTGACATCTAACCATGTTAAAAATTCAGAATGAGTTGTTGTCACTGGGGAGGGAATGTTTCTTTGTTTTTATCTTAACAGCTCAAGAGAATATGATAAAGCATGATATGATCCTTGTCTAGCCCCATGAAATTAACCAACGGATAGCCACAAACATCACAAAGCCACTAGCCCCTTGGTGACCAACTTGACAGGAAATTAAACTAAGCAGGAATGAACTTGACGTTCTTGGTTTAGAGTTTGCGGTGGATAATTAGAGTTATCAGTGCCCATTGAGGCAGTTCTAAAGCAGTGCTAATTAAGGCCCAATTAATAATGACCACAGCAGGAGAGAATCATGATAAACAAAACAGCTTGTGCATCATCGCTTCCAATTCATTTCCACCAGTCATTTCACCAGTCGCACAGATTTGGAAGCTGCTAGTATTGAATGATGTTCTGGTCATGAGGTGCTTCTGATTCTGGTAGTAGTGGGACTTAGGTGACTGTTTGGTGCTTGTAATTAGCCAAGAAGTAATTTGTAAGAGAGAGCAACCTCAGACCGCATAATTTGTCTTCTTTCTTCCTCTAATTTCCCTCACTACATCCTCCCATGCAGGTCATTATTTTCACTTTTCATTAGTGGAGATCAATAAAGCAAATCACGTTTCAGTTGGTGAGCACATGGACTTTGTCTTTTACTCCACCACTTCCATATCACCACCCCAATCCTGACCCCAGTTGTGCCCGCTGGTGCAAAGAAAGAGCTGGGTGTGGGTGGAAGGTCTGTAGAGAAGATAAACCTACCAGGTGGTTGATTACAACCTCGGCAGAGATAACACTGTTGCTGCCATGTATCGCAGAAACAGCAATGCTGAATAATAACCCAATAAAACTTAATTAAGATTCAATGACCTCTCTGGTTTAATAATGAAGACAGTGGGATTTGCAGCAGGAAATTAAAACTGAGATCTTATGGCACTGCAGGGGAGTTTGGTCAGTGAAAAATCTATTTTTAATACTGTACATTTTTTTTCTTCGCTGATCTCATCCTAAAGATCAGTCTTTATTCTGATTTATTTTGTGGATGCAAGATTATTAAAATGCATTTATTTATTAATTTTTTCATTTCTCTTTCAACAGCAACTAATTTGTTGGAAATAAGTTTAAATGCGATTTCGCTGGAAGGCATATGCATTCAAATGCTATCGGCAGTACTTCATGTATAGCTGCAGCTGTAACTAACCTAGAACGGTCAGTCGAGCTGGACGAGACCTCATGGCAGCCTCGATGGCCTGGCACTCGAACACGGCATCATCCATCAGCTCCACGCTCCGGATGCGAAGGTGGTGCTCGCCAGATACATTATTCCCGATCACAGCATAGCGAGGGTAACCTGGAAAACAGGGATGGGTTAATGCCCAGAGACTGTCAGTGACTGCTTTAAAAATGTGTTTTTTAAACGCTTCTGGGTAGATAAAGTTCTGAGAAATTGTACCTTGTCGGTTTCAGAGCAGTACTAACTTAGCACCTGAATTAAAGTGGCTTTTTAGTCACTTCATGACAGTGTAAAGTAATCCTTGAATGCCACAGGGAGTTAGTGTTGGCGGATGATGCAACGCTGGCTGTTTGTTAGCAACCACTGCGATATCAAAGGACATCAGTTGAATTTATTGTATATTATTTGTATATGAGATCTCTAGAAGGGATAATTAAGTTGAAGATTTTGTTCGCTTTCATGGATGTGTGAAAAACAATGAAAATAACCATTTCTTTTCTTATTCATTCCTTATTACGTCCTCCACAATCCAAAGGCTTTCCCCCATTCTTCTGCCAAGCAAAAAGATAGACGACTTGTGTCCCTCAGGACAATAAAAAATAAAAATAATCGGTGCAAGGACATATCTACAGTATGACCTTTCTAAAATAAACAAAAATGAACAGATGTGTGAGGCTTTCTAATGGCTGGAGTGAGACTTTCTGCCAGTTGGAGTGAGATTTTGTGCTGGTTGGAGTGAGACTTACTAATGGTTGAGGTGAGATGGTTGTTGATTGAGGTGAGGCAGTCTGCTGGTTTGGCTATAATATTTTCAGCCGGTCCTTGGGCGTGCTGCTCTAGGTGTTAGCACTTAGTAAGCAGCACACAGAGCCAAGAAGATTGAGATGTGTTCCACCCATGCAGAGGAATGGTGATTTGCGGTTTAATAATACACTCAGCAGGATGTATTTCAGGAAAAAACACTGTTTTACAACAGCAAGCAAATCCGAGGGCCTTTAAAACACATCAGTAGACTATTAGCTGGGAATTTTCATAGGGAGCGAATGCAGATGGTTGCTTTGTCACTATAGAAAATGTAAAGCAGGGGAGGAGTCATGCGATTGTGGCGTACCTTACAGTGCATTGCCGCAACCTCTCTGTGTGAATGTCTTTGACGGATCTCAGGAGGCAAAATACTCCTAATTATGAGAGATTTGCAATTTACTGTGAGACCCCTAAAAAGCGCTGTCAATGCTGTTAGTGCATTTTCTCTTTCCGAGTCAAGGCGGTAATTGATGGCTGATGGGTGATATGGATTTAATGGCGTCAGAAGCTGATCTCAGCGTATTTCTCTACAGAAGCATTCTCTGTGCGTTTATCCCTCGATTTATTTCAATATAGCTTTTTTACGTGGCTAAATTTACACCTTCAGAAGTGATCTGGCTTCCAGTTCCTGCTTCCAGTCTCCACAGAGCAGCCATTTGAATCTTTGCCAGTGAATGACCTGTGGCAGCATATTGATTTTTTCTGCATCCATCGATATGATTCATGTTCACTCGAGAGAATTCTCTGTGACATAATCGTCATGCACCCTTGTGCTCCCGGGGCGCTCAACGCCAGCAAGTCCATTTTCTATTTAAAGTGTTGTTGGCTTTGAAAAGCCTATCTGCTTTTCAAAACCCGAAGGGTTTAGAACAGCATATGTGTTTGTGGTTGATTGGGTTTATATAACTGACTCCACTTGTTTAGAGATGTATCACCCGTTGTCAAATTGAAAGGGCGTCCTGATTTCACCTTTATCTCTTTGAGTACAGTGTGGTACCTATTTCTGAGCTCTACCACGGGGCTATTACCGCAGCCATCACTGTAATCTACAGCAATGAGGCTTGAAAGAGGGATGTGCTTTAACATATTGCTGTAGAAAGGAGTGAAAAATAGACTGGACTGGACTAATGGCTTTTAAGTCCTTGAGCCTGGCTGTTGAAATCACTGTGCCAGAAAATGCCAATTATTGCCTGTTGCCTCATTGGATCCCATTCACTTTTAATAGACCATGAAGTGTCTCTCATTTTCCCTATTGAGGAGAGAGCAGCAGACGATTATGGTGCAATGTGTTTTATCTGCCCACATACAGCTTTTAATTTCTCTAAGTGAGTGGGAGACAGAAAAGAGGCAGGATAACCCAAAAAACAAACATTTAATAAGCCATCAAAACAGACTGTGCCCACATCATTTAGCGGACTACTTCGAAAAGTTGTTTTGAATGTCTTTCACAAATATGGCAATATTTAATTAACTCAGAAGAAAGGCTGTTATATAAAAATAATAAGTTATATTGACACAGGCCAATTATGTACCTACTGTATATTTGACCTCACCTTTATTTGTTTGAGAAAGCAGAATTTGTGTTTCTTATTTTGTATCTGTGCAGCTCAAGAATAAAAAAAAAATATATATATATATATGTCTATTTAATATGCCACTTGTTTATTTTAGATGTCAAGAAAGATTAAATGGAGTGATTTTCACTTACAGTACGTCTCATGTTTTTTATAAGTGATCTCAAAATAATCTCATATGCCTACTCTAGAGTTTCAGAACATCTCCAACTGTGATTTCAAAGTCTGTAATCAGAGTTTCAATATGACAATACACATTAATTTCAAATATAATAGTCTTATTCATGGCATTCTGAGAAATAAGTTAAAAGTAAAATGAAATCTTACTAAAAAACCCATTATGTCTTCCAACTGAGCCACCTTTGAGCAATATAATTAACCTTGGCAACTGTCAGGTTACAATTTAAGGTATGTAATGTGAACGTATAGCCAAATCAAGTGTGGTTTAATGTGGCAGCCAATCAAAGCAAGGCAAGCAGACTGAGTCATTTTAACGGCCTTGGTTCAATACTGTGTTTATTCCTGATGAGAGATTGATGGGTTTGTTGCAAGCGGCATCTATTGCCACTTAATGCCTAGCCACAAATCCTGAGGTCTTATTTCTCAGATGCATGCAGAATATATGCACTGGCTTCTAACGGCATTACTAATTTATCAAGCACTATTAATTCACAGTAATGTGCAAAATCAACTTCTTCAATATGGCTAAGCATTGGCTTACTAATGGGACCACAATTCTGCTGGAATGCACTATATGCAATATATAAATATTCACAATACAAATAATAAATTCTAAAAAACTATTTGTATAAACAATTAGAATGCATTCATTCAATCGCTTGGGCCACTTTTCTCCACCGCTTACTGGAGTTACACACACACACACACACACACACACACCCACACACAAACCTTAATAAAAATGTCATATTACAATTTTAGACTTTCTAGAATGCTTGAAGTAGATCCTAGCTAGTCTTTGTGAAAGCTGACACCAGTCAAATAACAAACAATGATTAACTGTGATCTAGAGATTACATCCACCCACCTGTATCATTATCTGAGCCCCTTGTTTACAAATGCACTGCCTCATAAACCCAAATTTTGTGCCTATCAGTGATGTTCAGGATAATACTCATTTCATCTCTCCTCTGGACAACTCTTAGATAAACATATGATTATATTAATCATGCATGCTTCACCCAAGAAACTGGGATGGATGTCAGAGAGAAAAATGAAATAATTCTGTCATTGATCACAATGAATCCCTAAGACAACCCATGTCAAGCAAAGCAAATAATATAAAATAGCCCCATTAGAGTTAATGAATCCATCAGGACAGGAAAGGATTAGTCTTTATGTTGGATCGATGGAAGGGGGAAAGGGCCGTGAACGGAGACGTGACGCAGTGATTAATGGTCAGGGAAGTGAGCGAGTGTATTCTCCTGATGGCTCCAACTGAGGAAATGATTGAAGAAAAATGTGTTAATTACATACACAACTGCAATTTTGTTCCATTTGGGTTGTTTCTAAAGATTCGTGGTACCGAGATTTGGATATATTTTGTAGAAAGTGGGGATGGTACTTAAGTCCCAAGTCAATACTAATGGATACATTTTTTTTTAAAGATTTAATGATACCAGGGTGACATTCCAGGAGGCAAGGATAACTTTTCATCACATACACCTCAAACTTGATTACACTTAACCTGGAACAGAACTTGCTCTAGAACAGGTTACGTTCAGAGAATAAGTTGCTTACAAACCCTGAAAGTTACCTCGGTTTTTGGAACTAAATGCTGAATTTATTCATTTACCTACCCTTAAACATACCCGGGTATTTTACATAATCTGCTTTCTGAAATGCACCCCAGATAAGATACACTGTATATGACATAACCCCAGGTACAGTATGTGTCATCACATGGAGAATTATGAAGAATAACGAAATGATAATAAGTAATATTTTCTCAGATAAAAATGATTATAACCTTTAACCCATCACACTGCTCTGACTCTACCAGCTTGTTTATATATTAAATATAAAATATCGTATTATGAAGTAGAGAGAGTGCTATTATTTAACTTTATTTTAGCACTTATAAATAGCACTTACTAATATTTTTAATATTGTCATTATCTTTATTAATAATGCTTTACTAAACACATTTTTTTTTTACTTTACTAACAGTTTTTTCATTGTATCAAAACTGGTGTTAGGAATTGCAAAACGTCAAAATCCTCATAGCAATGGACATTTTAAAAATGGATTTTTTCTTTTTTTCCTTTTTGCTCTCCCACAAAATGTTGGCTTTGAGCTGAGCAGCACAAATCCAAAAGCTACTGTTTGGATTACTGATGTGCCAAGAGTGTAAATAAAACAATGCATCAAAATCAGAATCAGCATGCTGCTCGGCTCTTTACGTCCAAGCATGCTTGCGGCGTCTCCATCTCCATTTCTGTTTGGGTATTCACATTTACACCAGCAATGCATACAATGCATATTCATGACTTTTATTTGTGTGTTTGTGACAGCCTTGAGCTGATGTCTTTAATTAGAACCATGAGCAAAAGGACCTCCACCAAGAATGCGGGGACCGATACCAATCAACCTCTTTTGTCTGCTGATTTATTAAACATATTGTTTGCGAATTCTCATTTTAATCAATGTTCTCCTGAACTGAAACCACACGGATGAGACAAGCGTCTTCCATGAATAGCTGAGTAGGCTGATATTGAAATGTGTAGGGTTTGTATGAGCTGTTGTACTCGCCTCTTTTTTTATGTGTGCAGCTGCTAGCTTGGAGTATGTAGTCGTAGATGTGTCAATTTTCTTTATTGGACGCAGTGTTACTTGTTGACGCAGGCAAGACTGATAAAAGGAGCAGCTGTGCAGAGTTTTTTTTTTTTTCCGTGAAGTGTCATTCATGTCAAAGCAGTGCACCTCCGCCCTTGTACCCGAAGCTTGCTTTTAAAGTGCTCTTTTGTCTAAAGCATGGGCTCTCGGCAACGTGAAGAAAAAAAATTACATGGCATAAAAAAAGAGAGAGCGCAGAACTTCATTGAAATTCTTCATGGCCCTCTGAGCGCTGGCCCGCCATTGATCCGCATAAAGAGCTAGATGGGGCTGGCTCGCCTCGGATTGGGTCAGCCCTCGGCTCCCGGCCGTGACTGTTAAACTGCAGCTGATGTGCCGTTAAGTGCGGCTCTCTGTCTCTCTTCTCATAATCGCGAGTCCCGCAAGCGCAGAACCTCTTCTCACCTCCCAACCCCCACCCCCGGCTTCAATTCACCCTTTCTTCCTCTTTGACCACTTTTAAAACTCTTCTCCCAGTGTTTACAGAGCCAGGGCCTGGCTCCCAGGAGCCTGATAATGACAAACTTGGGAGCGGAATGGATTTATCAGGGTTCAGTTGCCTATTGGGGTCTAATTAAAGGCCACTATCAGTGCCAAAATGGCACAGAGCAGCGGCCACTGAAGGTCAGAGGCAAATAGACCTGTGATCTCCAGTGGAATACATATTTAATTTTAAGGAGAAGCCCAGCAACTGTTTTTAAAGAGACCAAGTGGGCTTTACGTCATGCTTTGCACTGGAAATATCCCAGGACACGAAGCAGAGCTACATCTGTGATATGAAAAATGGAGTAAAGCGTTGGTTTACCCTTTATGCTGCTCATAGAGTCTAGGGAATTGTGCTATAGCTTCGAGCTTTTGTTAATCTGCACTTTTCAAAATGATGCTTACACCTGCTCTTTCCCCACAAGGATTTCATGTGCTGTAATCCAGGAAATCCAATGTAAATGTCATAAAGGGGGACCAACTGTTTCCGACCAACCTGAAAATGAATATGAAGTTTGCGATGTTCCGAGTCTGTAGGCGGATGGAATGGGAATCCAATGGTTGTTAGCACGAATTAAGCAATCAACTTAACCAAACAAGCAGCACTTTGCAAGTGGGGAAGAGCCACACACTTCACAAGCTATTAACTGTTAAATGTACTTAAGAGGTTATATTTTAGTTGCTCTTGTCCTTCTACGCCTGACACCAATTGGACAGTTTTTAAAAAGCAATCACACCCTACAGCTTAAACTTGTGTACCAAAGTCAGCTTTAATGAACAAAATCCTTGTTTAAAACCAATTTGGTTATTTGAGAAGCAGATGAAGACTGGCTGCTAGTTGAAGTGTAAAATGCAATCAAATTTGTTCGAGCTGTGGATACTTTTGCTTTTCACTGAGTCATTAGAGTAAAATGTTTACATTTGTAATCTAATCCAACGATTTCTCTGGAGAAATGACCAGCTTAGACCAGTATGCATGTGCATGCCCATTGTGGCTGGTTTACGCACGTTAGTGCTAGTCTAGCTAGTATTCACTGTTTTGGTTGGCCATCTCTCATGCGAAGACGGTGAAGCATTGTCTATCTTGCTAAGCTAATTAAGTTTGTCAACTTGCATTGTCAGTCAACCAGCTTAATCTTTTCTTCTGATTATGGTTAATCTACCAGAATGGCTGTTCTTGTGAAGCTAGTTAAATTTAAATTAGCAACGTGTTTTTTTCTTGTGGTGGCGGTGAAGACTGTTTTTGTACAGTTGATAAAGGTAAATCTTTGGCTTCTCATGTTGTGAAGCTAGTTAAGATGATTGACTATTACAGTGTATTGTAAAGCTGGATGACCAGGATAGTATTTTTATTATTTTTTTTAAAAATGGTTATGTTAACCAGTATTGTCTGAAGATGACTAGCTAGTCAACCAGCATAATTTGTCTGGAGGAAATCGGTAAGCAAATCTACCAAAGCTGTCTGTCTTGTTAGGTTATTTAAGTGGGTCAATGGGCACATTTGGTTTGGATAGATGGACAGCATGGTCTAACAGTCTGGCTTGCAATGTTGTAAAGACCCTTCTTTGTTAAGATAGTCAACCAAAACATGGTCTCACTAGTGAGGATGACTTCTAGTTGACCAGCATAGTTTGTCTAGTCAAGATTAAGATAGTTAGGAAGTTTTCACTGTTGTTACCTATAAGCGCTCTTCCAACGCCCAAAGCGAGGCCATCTTTGATCCAGAGCACAACACCTTTGTAACCAGGGATGGAGCAGGGGAGCGTGACAGGCTCACCAGCCACAGCTACCAAGTCTTGAGGCTGCTGCAAGAACATGGCATTCACTCCTGAAACAAAAGAGACAGAAACAGAGACTTAAACTTTAATGTTTTAACTAACATTCCACTCCACAGACATCTATTAAGAAGTGCTGTCATGTTACATGATCTAATTTAAATAATTTATTCAATAAACAACTCTCAAATACTCAAGTGTAATTAGCCCGCAATGCTGAAGTGCACCAAGGACCTCTCTTCAGACTGTCAACACTGCATCTTTCACACAGAAAAAAATACCTCAAGCAAATGAAGCGAAACACAAAATATTTACCAACAGGTACACTACTTTTACCAACACCATTTAATACATTTACACTAGTTAACAGCATTTATTGTGATCTTAAAATTATATTTAAAGGAAAATAAAATTACACTTCTCAGGGGCCCTACCCCCACTTGGGGCCCTGGTAATTTAGTCCCACTTTTCACCCAACTACGACGCCCCTGATGCTTTTGTATCACAGGAATAAATTGCACTTTAAAATACATTCACACAGAAAACTGTTATTTTAAATTAAAATAATATTTCACAATATTTCAGTTTTTTTTCTGGATTTTTAATCTGAAAAATGCAGCCTTGATGAGCAGAAGAAACATATTTAAAAACCATTAAATATCTTACTGACCCCAAATTTTTTAATGGCAGTGTACATATCACTGCAGTTTCAAAAAGAAATGAACACTAAAGGGAGTAAAACACAGATACCTTGTATTCCTTTTCACACCAATATACAGAGTTTTGATTAATAAAGCGTAATTTTTGCACAGTTACTTGAAAACTGAAAAAAAATGTTAGCATCACGCATATACAGCTTCATATCTGTGTTTTCATAGATGGCAGGTTTGTTTGGTAGCTCACAAGGGTACAGAGATGTACTTGAGAGGAGAGGAGCTCC
>JAUMHI010000100.1:37853-54412 GCA_032359435.1 Enteromius unitaeniatus | reverse complement strand
CTTTGTTCAATTTCAATGGTACCAATAAATAATTCAGCATCTTGTTGCTCTATCTCATGTACTTTTTTCTCAAATCTTGTTTGTTTGTCCTTTTTCTGTGGAGTTTTGCACATGCGGCTAAAATGATTCTTCCTCGAGCACTCATTACAAATTTTCCCATATGCCGGACACTTCCTTGGCTCATGTACATACCCACATCTTGTGCACTCATCTTTCTCTTTCCTCGTGTGCTTGATATTCACTTGTCTGGCCGACTTTGTCTTCGTGATTTTGTTCACTGCCACTTCTGCTTCTTCATGCAGCACTTTCAACTGGCTTTGTGTTATTTCGTTTGCACGACAAATATCCACAGCCTTTGCTAGGTTCAGATCTGTTTCTCTGAGAAGTCTAGCTCTCACAGTGTCATTGTTAACACCACAGACAATGCGATCTTTAATCAAGTCATCATTTAATCTTCCAAACTCACAATCTTTTGCCTTGTTTTTTAAGTCAGTCACGTATGCATCGATGGTTTCGTTCGGTCCCTGTGCTCTCGTGAAAAACATATGCCTCAGATATGTAATATTCTTTCTTGGCTCACAGTATTCTCTAAACTTCTCTTTGAGCACTTCAAAATCATCCACATCATCATCAAAGTCCATGGTATTAAATACCTTTATGGCCTCATCTCCCGCCACGTGAAGAAATGTCGCACATTTCACCTTGTCACTCTTTTCTGCAATGCCAGTTGCAATGAGATACAGATCAAACTTTTGAATCCACGTTCGCCAGTTTTCCGCCAGACTTACTTCAAAATCCAAACTGTTAGGAGGTTTTAACTGATCCATAGTTTTCTTCTGACACCATGTGATGTTTTGGTGGATTAACTTTAGTACAAAGACACACGGAGACCAGGGGCCTGTTCCATAAAACAAGATTAGAGTATAAGCCAGGCTTATTTCAGTTAGTCTGACTTATTGCCAGTTATTTTGTATTAAAATAAGTCAGACTATCTGCCATAAGCCTGGCTTATTTGGTAAACTCGTTTTATGGAACAGGCCCCAGGTTGCATGCTACTCATAACTTTTACTCTCCGTCTTCATATCCCGTCTCTTACAGGGTACACCAGCATATCTTAACAAGGAGAGCACCACCTTCAGGTAAGCAATAATAATACAACTCTCATACATCACAGACAGCTTACCTGTGGCTTATTTACAGTGGTTAGGCTGATTGCAAAGTGAACTAATTATTTAAAACAGTTTTCACATGTGAAAGTGTGCCAGACAGTTGGCAAAATAGTGTTAATGATAGCCATACATGTGTATAATTTTGCTAGGAGTGTGTTGGAAATTTGGTAATTGAGTGTAAGCAGTGAGTTGTGTTTAAAGTTCTGCAAAAAGAGTGTTGTGCAGTGAATTGTGCCTACAGTTTTGCAAAGTGTGTGTTACAAAATTGCAAACTGAGTGCAAAGCAGTGTTTGTGCTTTTAGTTTTGCAAACTCAGTGAGTGGTTTTGTTATAAGTATTAATAGTTTTGGAAATTGTGCCATAAGAATCACAGTTAGGGTTTAAGCAATCAGAAAAAAACTGTAAGTGGATGAATCATGTTCATTGTGTTATAATATTTACCTATTTGTGGTTATGGCTTTTAAACGTATAATTTATAACACATTAAAACTGTTCAACACAATTCATATGATACAACATATTATAAAGTTATTTATAGTGGATTATGAACTCATTGTAATGCCTTAATAATACCCTTATAATGTATAATAAAAACAGGCTTCTTGTGTCAAGACTAGGAATTAAACAGTTCACATTAATTCTACTATTCTGGGTAACACTTTATTTTGATGGTCCCTTTTGAACAATCTGTTGACAATAAGCAGCTTTGCACCTACCTGTCAACTAACTCTCATTAGAATATTAGTACACTCTCGAATTATTATTATTTTTTTTTTTACAATCGTTACAACTGTTTTTTTCAATACGTTTAACAACTCTTAACGCACCAGCACACACCTAAAACACACAATTGGCAAAACGGTTAATTTCATGCTCAAAATCACACATTGTAAACCAAACCCCAAAACTAATTTTCAAAATACAATCATAAACTACCACAGTACACTATGTCTAGCAAAACACTGCAAACATGTTTTAAAAACAAATAATAATTCAAAACACTAACACATGTTATCTTCCAACAGGAACATTTAGTCAATCATAACACATTAACAAAAAAACACCATCATCATCTGAAGCATTATTTTATTTGTCGGGTCTGCCGTTATATTTGAAGCCTTTCTACATTTCTGTTTTGTTGGGTTTAGTAAATGCATTCATTTTGTTTCTTTTGCTGCAGAAATTCAATATAAAAAATGAATGACCATATCAGAGTAGCTTTATAAAATTTACAGTTAATGTAAAAAAATACAGGGACAAAATACAGTAACATATTAGAGACCAGTTAGTCACATATTACATATTAAGAGTACCGTATTACAGTCACTCTAATACAGTAAATGGTAAAATGATTTACACTGTGCTGTAGAAGCAATATCTCTGTTGGTTTCTCTAAAAATACGGACAATGGATGCCACTGTGTCCTGGCTGAGATTTGTCTGTACTCGTTCACCAGCCTCTCTGTATGATAGCCCGTGGTTTATGACATGGTAAATGATAGCAGCTCTTATTTGATCAGTTACCCTAGGGTTAGGGTCCTTCTTTGAGCACCACATTCAAACTCCTCTTCCTCTCCCTTGTGCAGGTATTTCTTTCTTTTTGTTGCTGTATATTGTTATTTTTCCACACAAGATCAGCCCCTCTCGTAGAACATATGATCATGTGTTTGTAAAAACCTCAACACCTCAGTGTGGTTCCTAGATAGGAATCAGCTGTGATCTATATATTTGCATACCTGCAGTAATCTGTTTCTCATTGGCAATGGAATAAATACATGGGAATATATTTGTGTTTCAATACAATTCTGACTTTAGCCTATAGAATTTATGTTTAGAGCATGATGTTATCTGTTCTGACATACAGTGTGAAAGCATTTGTAAATTTGACTGTAAAATTACATCGTTTTGGTCTTGGTTGAGTTTGTGTGTAAAAGAAGTTCAAGCATTTTAAATTGCTGTTAACTGTATGCACTTTGTATCAAAGCAACAAGAAATGTGTTAATTGTATAGCCTACAAAGACGGGTGTTGTGCTAACCGTGTTAAGAGTTTAAGAAACTTGTTAAATGTATTGAAAAAAACTGTAATATCTGCTAACTCTTTATTGTGATGGTCTCCCAAAAGACGCTCTACTGACTAGAAGTAATTTTGCAAGTACATTTCAACTTATTCTAACACTAACCCTACTAGTACTCTGCTAGCACTCTATTGAGAGTTAGTAGATATGTAGGTGCAATGTTACTTATAATCAACCGAATACATTAAAGAGACCATCAAAATAAAGTGAAACCCTATTCTGGTTTTCAAACGAAGTATACTTTTTAAAAATTCATTTTATGTTATGCATGTTGTTCATACTTGCATGACGGCCTACAAAATGTGGAATATATAATACGCATAATAAACATGTGACGTTATGACCATTACTGATTTTTCAGTATGAAAAATATAGTCAAACACACACTGGTTACATGTTTTTCTACAGTGGTAAACACCACAGTTTAATGCAAATAAAAAGTTAAACTGAGAAAGAAATTCTCCTTGCATAAGCTTAAACTTTTACACTTTGACATTGAGATAAACTTACACAAGAGGAGACTGTAAAATGATGCTTACCAAGCAAAGCATGAGGTGTACAAACAAATATGATCAGGACACAATATGGCATAGAAAACTAAACTCTGATCCCTTCAACTACATACAGAAAAATGTCACATGTAAACACTAGCTTCACGTAATAGGGAGATATTTGGTCCCACTTTGGTTTACACTTGTATAAACTAAATATTTTTCAATCCCGAATGATTTTGTCCTTTCATGTTATATAAGATAAGCCAATGACTTATGTTCTGAGATCCTAGAGCAAAACAAAAACAGAAACCAGCAACACAGGAATAGGTACTGGACTTGTGATATCAGATTTTTAATAAATCTGTATAGCAATCTGACATTCCATTCAGAAAGCCTAATGTCTACCCTGTTCAAATACTGTACAATGATATAAAAAAAAACAAAAAAAAAACATTGAAAGCAAATATATATATATTTTTTTTTTAAATGTTGAAGGCAATGAATTGAACGAACGGAACAAAGAGAATACACAGGCACTGAGCAAGCTGTTGTACATCATTAAAATAAAGTTCAAAATTACAGAACGTGTGACTGCCATGAGCAGACTCCGAACATGACCAACATCACTAGGACAAAAAAATCTAGAACATGACTAAGGGCTTGACCTGCTTTATTTGTCTTTATCAGATTCTGTTATTTCCTCTTTCAATGGTGCCTCCTCTGGCGAAGACTCTTCATATCTGCAGGAGACACAAGCAACAGGTCAAGCATGATTGGGAGACAATCAGCATTAATACACATGCATAAACGGTATAAAAGTTGCTGAGCTGCTCTGTCCCTACATTCCATATGAATCAATGTCAGCTGAAGTGCATTTGAGTGAAAGACGTACGCGGATGACGAGGAAAGCCACGAGGCAGGGCAAGAATCAAACAGACATCACAAAGCTGATAGGTCATATTCTGCAAACATGGTTATAAAAAGCTCCTGGAAGGCACAATGCGATCAAACTATATTACTCAAAATCAAAAAGCTTGCCATCAGTCAACGGCCATTGAATACAGGTGAGAAATCACTGAAGGAGGCAGTGCATGACACCATAAGAGAGCGCAACTAGCAGGATAACAGAAAGAAACATGTGGAGGTACTTTCAATGACCCTGAATTGTGTGAAGGTGCTGACAGCAAAGTGGAGCGGCTTTATCAAGGCCGATACCTGCACAGACGGGAGCAGACAGTAATGGAAAAGCAGAATTCAGTTGTTACATGTCGGAGGGTGTGTGCCGACGGCGGTGGGGGGTCGACAGGCCAAAACTCTGCATGGAGTCAGCAAGACTAGCTGGAGAGCCAGACACAGTGGGGAAATGAGTGAGCCGCGGCGTGTGGGGCAAAACCTCGTCTGACGACTCATAGCTGCATGCCAGAGAAAGGGATATGAGGAAGGAAGGAAAGAAAGAAAGAGGACAAGAGAAAGATGGTAACTTGAAGAACAAAGCACAGAGAGGAAACGTTCTGTAAAACAGAATGAATCTCAGAAATAAGAGAAGGAAACATAACCTGTCTACTGCCTACAGAAAATGAACAGAAGTTCTGGCGCCAGCACGCAGAGAAAAATGACAGGAAAACATCCCTATATTGTATTTGGATTCAAAGTGAATTTATGAAAATGTGACAATTCAAAAGAGGATGATGCCAGGGCTGGGCCTACATTTTTCTTTAAGCAGGTATTTTTTGTTAAAGCAACATTGAATTGTGTAAAGTAAGTAAAATTGTAAAAATTTAAATGAATAATTATTAACTTAAACGGTTTTATTTTCAATAGTCAAACTAACGTAAAAAAAACCCCAGGATATGACGATTTCCAACGCATGACGAAGACAGCGTGAAGAAGGTGCATGGTGGCGTCTAGTCAGGTAGAAAAATCGAATCGAGTGTTTTGCAGTGGAATACTTATATGTAACGCCATTGTGTGCTTTTGGAATAGATGGGGCGAGTTTTCTGTCTCAATGAAATATCAGCAGTTAAATAAAGCCTCGAGCTCTTTCTACACATTTTACTTGTGCACACATTTTAACGTTTCATCTAATATTTAGGGACAGAAAGACAAGAATGCCATAAAGTTTAATGTGACAATCTTAAAAAGGCAATGATTTCATTAAATAAACGTGAACGACAAGTCCTCTGTTGCTTTGCGTACCGTTGTTACTAGGGAAACCGTTATGTAAGCAGTCTGTCACCTTCTGGCAGAGAAATTATTATTTAGCATTTTCAGTTTTTGTTCAAGTAATGTGAATATTTTTTAGCAGTTTGCCAAATGTAATACATTTTATTTTTAGGATTCAACTTAGACTAATGTACATTGTTTAAAACTGAATTAAAAAAAATCTATATAAAAACTAACCTCCAGGTCCCCTCTGAAACTGCAGCGTGCTTTCTCTGAGTCAGGTATGCATTTGCTATTTACATTTGATCCATCCTTGATGTATTGAGGTGATGCATTATTCTAAATTGAAATTGAATTGGATTCACATTGTTTAATTATGTAATTGGCTTGATATAATTTTACCTGACGAATTAAATAAACATATCTTGATTCATTCTAGACTGCTGAAATCATTTTCACTAGTAGTGTGTGCGGAGTCTTTAGCGTGCATTATTATTACAGCCAGGATATGCAAACTGGGGGCACAGTAAAACAGGAGCAGTAAGCACGTTTTATCTGGAGACCCTCTGATTTCTGATATCGCTAAAATTGTCAAGTTAAGGTAAGACAAGGACCAAGTAAACTAAAAGATACGGGTTCCCTCCAAACTGCAATCAAGCAATTATCAGTCTGGCGAGTTTGTGTTTTTACAGAACTTCGTTTTGGCTGACGTCAGACCCAGATGGCTTTAGGTCCCACAAGGAACGGATAACAAAGTATAGTAGCTCTAGGAGGATCAGATCTCTAAATTAAGATAACTAAAAACACCTAAATTTAGTATTGTAATTTTAATGTCAGAACAAACGAGGAGCTTTTCAGAACAGAAATACATTTGGAAATAGGCTAATAATTTGGCAATGAAACAAAATAAGAATAAACGTTGATTTCTCAAGTGGTCAAACAGAAAAGCATTGGCCTAATACTTCTTCAGAAAGTCTTTTTAACGCTATTCCTTCAGCAATATATAAAAAAAAACTTAGCTTCCACCTGTGTCTTGCTCTTCAGAACATTGTGCCACGGTGATAGTAATAGTTCCGTGCATGAACCATGCGAGAATTAGCTTCCGAACTTACGCCTGTAAAATGTTTTTACTTTATTCGTTCTTGTTGCTTTTGTGCTATAACGTTAGATCAATAACATAATATTTGTTTTTATTAAATTATATTTTTAAGATCAATCCATTTTGCGGGAGTCCCGCAAATAATTATATTCTCACACAACCCGCACTAACATGAGGACCTTACCGCCCACGCCCGCATTCACCCATCAGATCTTGTCCCGCGGGAGTGTAGGTCAATAGTGTAACCTTCTAGTGCATTCATGACCTCTAGACTGGACTATTGTAATGCACTACTAGGTGGTTGTCCTGCATCTTCAATGAACAAGCTACAGATAGTCCAAAATGCAGCTGTCTGCAATCCTTACCAGGACAAGAAAATATGATCATATTACCCCAATTTTAAAGTCTCTGCACTGTCTCTGGCTGTCTATTAGATTCCACATCAGGTATAAAATATTACTTCTTACCTATAAGGCACTTAATGATTTAGCTCTTGTGTACCTAACTAGTCTTCTAACAGGCTACAAACCATCACGCTCCCGAAGATCGCAACACTCTGGACTGTTGGTAGTACCAAGGATAGCAAATTCCACTAAAGGAGGTAGAGCTTTTTCACATTTGGCTCTGTAGGATTACAAATTTATAAATGGATAAAAACATTTTCCCACATAACAGAACAAATTGAAAGTGTCATTAACAGTAAGCTCATAGTGAGACAGTAGCCTTTTGTAACATTTGTTTAAGTTTCCCGAGCTAAGTGTGAATGCCAGTTCTTTCAAGGTTCAGCCGTGCCTTTTGCTTTAAGGTTTCTATATCACCTATGCACTTGAATAACACTTGTTTGCCAACTCAGATCAAGGCTGGGAAAGTTTAAATAAATATTTTATTTTAATAAATAAAAAGTTTAAAACAACCGCATTTACTTACAATGTGAAAGTCTTTATAAAATCGTGAACTAGAAATAGTGACTGAAATGCACCCAATTATAAGGCCTACTGAACTAGCTCTACCTTACAAGATGATTAAAAGGATTTTAATCTAGTTTAACAAGCATTGTGTGATGAAACCAAGTACACATAAGATATAGACAATGACTATGTTGTGATTTTGGCTCTATTTGCATGTAAAATAGAGTTAGAAGCAGCATAATATCTATTTTAACTGAAAGCCCTGCTCCTCTCAGCCACTCGCTGAACAGAACAGACACAGAGAGAGAGGTGTGTGCGATGGGAGAACAAGAGATTGAGCTTAAGCGGCAGTACCGGACACTCGCTGAGGTTTGTCCACAAACTTAAATGGTTTAAGTTACAGGGAAGTGAATAAATTGAGTTGATTGGACTTTACAATTTCTTATAGATTCTTCCTCATTCAATTGTGTTCACACAAATGTTGTTAGGAAGTGGACAGACTGCAGGAGGTAAGTAGTATAAGTGTTCTTTATTTACAGTGCAGGATGTAACCACAATCAACGGAGATGCAACAATGGTGAGTATATACGACGTAGAATGTTACACAGGGAATGAACAGTTCAATAAAGAATATTGTTGTCTCTTGTAGATATCCAGGGAGCAGAGGAGAACGATGCAGAGAAGTGACAGTACCACACACACACTGGAGGAACACATCAGAGTCTGGGAAAAACACAGATACTGCAGGGAGACGAGGAGAAGGTTAAGGTAAATGACAGGTAAGTTTGTCAAGGATATAACTCGCTGTTGGAGTCAGTCCACTTCATCCAAAGACAAGATTGGACGCTGAGTGCAGTGTGGTGTGTGCTTTTATGGGAGAGGTGATGAGTGACTTGAAAGCAGGCAGTGCCTTTAAACAGGTGAAATTGAAGCCATGTGCTCGTAATCAAAGTGAGTGTGACAAAGTGAGGGTAAAGCCCAGCGTAACAGTACCTCCCCCTCCAGGCCCCTCCCCAGGACCCACTCCCAGAGGCTGCAAGAATAACATCCATGGAAGATGTTTGGGAGGGAGGGTGGGCGCCTTGAAGGCTGGATGCGGGAGCATCTCCAGGGACAACCACCATGTCGGATCGGGATCCTTGGGAGACCGTGACAGATCAGGAGCCTTGGGAGGCCGAGGCGGATCGGGAGCCTTGGGAGGGCTAGGCTGGTCTGGGATCTCCGGAGACCATTGCGGATCGGGAGGCTCGGGAGGCCTAGGCTGGTCTGGGGTCTCTGGAGACCATGGTAGGTCTGGGGCCTTTGGAGGTCCTGGCTGGTCTGGAGTGTCTGGAGACACAAGGCATATAGGGGCCCAAACCCAAAGCCCCTTCACACCCACCCTTTCTACAACCATGGCTATACTGGCCCCCCCCCCAACATTTTCTTAAGGAGGTTCACCTCCCTCAGGTGCCATGATTTGGTTGACAGTTCAGAAAAGGTGGTGTCAGGTGGATAATTGGAAGGTGTCGGTTTGTGTAGTGCAAGCTCTGGGGAACATCCTGGAAGTTCAGGCTCTGGATGGCCGCTAGAGGCGCAGCGCGAGTTCAGGAAGGTGCTCTTGCAGCGCGAGTTCAGGAAGGCGCTCTTGTAGCTTGGGCTCAAGGAATGCATCAGGAATCGGCTTAACTGGCTGCAACTCAGGAACTGGAGTTAGAAGCATTTCTCCCTGCCACAAATCAAGCACATCATTAGAAAACATTAGACTAACATCTTGGGGACGCTGGAGCTCTGGAGCGAGGACGGGCGGAGCAGAATACGCCAGGAACGGGATGAGACACTCAGGCTTAGTTTCTTTAATCGGGCTTGAATTGGGCGAAGGGCTGTCAGCGGGGAAATAGCTCTGATCTGGTGGCGTGTAACTTGGCCACTGCTCACACGGCCTGGGAAATGGAGGAGGCCATTGTGCAAGGCGTCGTAGAATCTCCTCTGCACTTCAGTTTTGGTCCGATCTTCTGTTAGGAAGTGGACAGACTGCAGGAGGTAAGTAGTATAAGTGTTCTTTATTTACAGTGCAGGATGTAACCACAATCAACGGAGATGCAACAATGGTGAGTATATACGACGTAGAAGGTTATACAGGGAATGAACAGTTCAATAAAGAATTTCCTTTTCTCTTGTAGATATCCAGGGTGCAGAGGAGAACGATGGAGAGAAGTGACAGTCCCACACCACACACACTGGAGGAACACATCAAGGATCAGTTTGTCAAGGATATAACTTGCTGTTGGAGTCAGTCCACTTCATCCAAAGACGAGATCGGACGCTGAGTGCAGTGTGGTGTGTGCTTTTATGGGAGAGGTGATGAGTGACTTGATTGAAACAGGTGAAATTGAAGTCAGGTGCTCGAAATCAAAGTGAGTGTGACAGAGTGAGGGTGAAGCCCAGTATGGGCGTAACAAATGTAAAGAGTTTGCAAAGATAAAAATAAATAAATAAAATTACACTCATGTTAATAACTAAATTATGGACAGTGGTTCCACACAAGTTTTTTTTTTTTTTTTCTTAAGTTTTAAGAGTCATTTTTTGAGTGTAATGTACTTACTATGTATCAATGTACATTTACACTGGTTACATACACATCTACTATGTATCGGTGTAACCACACACATAACAACCCTCAAAATGGTATATGCAAGTACAAATGTGTAACAGGACATTGTTAAAAACACTTTTTCCACTTCACTAAGTACTCGTGTCACAGGAATTATATACGATTCCTTATAGTACAAAATCGCTGTCAGTCAAAAGCAGACGCAATCTTTCGACAGCCCCTCCAGTCATCATGCAGAAGCTCTGAGTCCAGGCCTGCCCACTCCTCATTTTTGCCATCAGGAGGTCATGACTGTGTGACTGCTTAAAGCTTAAATGATATGCAAGGCATATTTTTCCAGATTTGAACATTTGAACACTTACAACCTGATTACAATCCACCAGCGTGTACTTGTACACAACTTGTAATGTTTCCACTGGTCTTAAGATTTTGTTCAGAAGTGTATTTATGGAAAAATCATGGTTTTACACTGATGAATGGCAGAAGGGTTTAATTGTAAAACTAACGTTTGCGCTTCCGCTGAACAGAGGGCATGCCATTTCCACTCCATTTCAGTTCCTCATGTTTGCATATTTTGAATAATCATTCATGAACATGTGCTTTTTGTTGCACAACATCTGTTGTAAATTCTGAATCTGCCAGGACATTACTTACTAATGTACAGTAAACTTGAGCAACAGTGTATCAGTGGTGGCTACTGGTCTGTCAAATAGGGGAAGCTAATTTTCAGCCTACATCATAAATTGTGTATATTTGTGTGAAATGTATGATGAAAATAAAGCAATTTCACCAAGCAAATATAAAGAATTAGGTTGCAGCAGTTTTTAATTCGACTGAACTTGAGAAATTTGCGATGGGACTGAGCGCGAATAGCTTCAGCGATTCCTTATAGTACAAAATTGCTGTCAGTCAAAAGGAGACGCAATCTTTCGACAGACCCTCCAGTCATCATGCAGAAGCTCTGAGTCCAGGCCAGCCCACTCCTCATTTGCTCATCATTCACCCTCAGAGACGCTGAGCGTCCGTGGGCTAGACATAATCGGAGCGTTTATCCAAAGATCGTCTAGTTTCAAAAGCACTGAAAAAAAAAAAAAAAACATTCGAAGCAGCCGCATTGAAGTCCATGGACGCTGGGCTTCAATGGAGAAATGCACTGTGACGCTACGGGAATGTATGAGAAGAAAATCAAGTCAGCCGACCTGCTATATCTAACTGATTCTGAACGAACTCGTCTTTGAGATGAACGTTTTCTGACGCATTTTATGTCAATAAAATGTTAATACAATAGTACATAATTTGACTTTACACTCTGCATTACGTATTTTTTAAAAGTCAAGTATGCATTCCTTTACTAAATCTTGTTACCCATGTTATTTGTTTTAATTGGAACTGAATTTAATTCTGAATTGGCTTCTAATTGTCATACAATGTAATTGGTTATCCAATAATAATCAAATATCTAAATGAATAATGAATCGGCATCTGTGATTAGGGCCACGGTGAGGAAATTGAGTTTCCCCTCTTTCCCTCACCTTCCTTCACTTTTAAATAACCTAGTTTAAAAAGAACCGTTTTACTTTCACTTTTACATAAGCGTAAATTCGACATCGATTGCTTGAATGAAACTCCGGCAACAACAAAATACAATGCAGAACATAGAAGAATAGCTACACCATGCCTAATATAAAATAACAAATTACAAAGTTTAAATAGGTAGACAAAACTAAAAATCAGTAGCCAAAGAATGAGGAACAAATAATTAATGAAAAGATTTACAAAACCCAGCAAAAACCGTGGAACCAAATAAATGATCACTTAAATTCCAAAATATTTTTAACAGGTGCTTTCGCATTTTATTTTAAAACTTGTCAGTCAGCTCGACTCGCTCCCCTCACGTGATGATTTTTGTTATTATAAAAAAAAAAAAAAATATGGCCAAGTGACGTATCGCGGCAAGCCTATCCGTGATCAGTTCTCAATTATGAATATTGCCTAAAACTATCACTTGAAATTGAAGTCGGATTGAACGCCAAGCTAAATCTAAATTTAAACTAAATTCTAATAAATTCAAGTAAAAGACAGAATGTGAATTAAACTTTGGACCAGGCCTCTGGATTCCGTTCTTTGAGCCAGGGCTGGACCTTACACAAGTGTGTGCACAGGAACACAGGTGCTCAACAAATACCTATTAGAAATGCTCTCTTCATCCAGTGTCTGTGGCATTTCTCTCTGAAAGTTATGACGGACGTTTTAAAAAAAACACAATGCAAGCGCTATCGAGCCCACTGTAGGTAAAACGCAACAGTAGAAACAAAGCAGCCCATCGTTACAGGCAAGACCACTGGCTTTGGGTGCAAGAAAGACACAATTGCACAGATGCCTGAATCTTAGCGCAGAAGTTACCTGAACATCTCAGTCAGTTCTCCTTTACACAGGGCTAGCAGCACTGGAAATCCAACACAAGCAGGGACCAGGTAGAGCAGAGCAGGCTGGAAAACAAAACATAGCCTCATTTAGTGCTATCCTGGCTTAATTTCTTACACGATAGTGATTTTATTCTTATGTTTTTACCTGAGCATGTTTAAAAGTGTGCATAACGAATATGGTAAGACCCAGGCCAAAAATGTAAGCCAGGAAACTGGTGTAAAAGTAAGTGCGTGTATTCTTCTTCAAACTAAGAGTGAAAAATGACAGAACAGTTGTAATTAAATTCAAAGCACCCTAAAATCACATAAAAAAATTTAAATAAATGAAAAAAAAAAAAAAAAAAGTCTTTACCTGACATCAAAGCGCAGGAGCAGAGCAATGAAGATTCCTGATAGAACAGAAAAGATTGGCTTCAGTAAGAAGAGGCTTTTACTTTAAATACTGAACATAATGGCTCAGATCTGATCTTATGAGCACTGGCTTTAAGCAAATGCACGATCTGTTTATAAAAACTGTCTTTGACGTGGAAAAGTGCTTTGCATCAGTTCACTGTTCTACATTGATGGATTTGGGTGATTACTGGTGATCTTTTACATGGTCATGACATTAATTAAGAGTCATTTACAAGGCAGAGAGCTGAAACCATTCAGCTGCTCGCAAGTTCAACATCTTTTGCGACTTCACATCTGAAAGAGTGGCATAAGTGTTTTCTGTTCATACATTCAATCTACACCCAAGCATATTTGAAAGGCAAATTTAGAATGTTTTCTGTGCAATATTTTATAGATGAGGTCCATTATCAGTACATATAGTAGCTATTAGGGCTGCACGATTAATCTAAGAATTTTGTTTTTTTTTAAGAACGCTGAATGAGCTATGCACTATGAAACAGTCATTTCAATGGCTTGCGCATTCGGCATCCTGTGCGAAAGTCCCATAAAGCCTTGTTTATACTTCTGCATGGGCATCGTGGACGATTAAAGAATAAATGAATGATGCATTTATATAGCACTTTACTGTGTATTGCCTTACACCCAAAGTGCTTTACAATCATGTTGGGGAAGGGGGGTCTCTCAACCACCCCGAGTGTGCAGCATCCACCTGGATTATGCGATGGCACCAGTGCCTTGGGACTTCGGTTTAACGTCTCATCCAAAAGACGGTACTCTTTTGACAGTATAGTGTCCCCGTCACTATACTGGGGCATTAGGACCCACACAGACCACAAGGTGAGCACCCCCTGCTGGCCTCTCTAACACCTCTACCAGCAGCAACCTAGTTTTCCCAGGAGGTCTCCCATCCAGGTACTGACCAGACTCAACCCGGCAACCAGGGTTGGGCTGCAGGGTGATATGGCTGTGGCAATTAACACAACAAACACCAAAAATGGTGATTCATGTTTTAGCAAGAATCGTGCAGCACTAGTAGCTATCTTAAACATGACAAAGTGTCTCAGAAATCATCTTCATATATATTTACCCGGAATGACAATGTCCCCAAGTCCCAACATGGCAAAGTTACTGGCATCCAAACCCCTCTCCAGCAAATCTTGTGGAAAAACCACTAAAACAAAAAATGAGTAGGAAATATATCAAGATGATGTAGGAAATAACAAAATTTTTTGTTCCATCTGTCCAATCTTAATGTCTGTTAATTCCAAACGTTTTTTTTCCTGCTATTGAAATTATATGGCAAAAAGAAGATAGGACAAAGTTAAATGGTTTTGAAACAATATTATCCATCAACACTACAGTGCAGAATGTAGATTATTCTAATGGAAAATGAAAAGATCACATTTTCAATATTTAAAAGGAACCGTATGTAAGAAATGTATTGTAATAATCATAAAATGTCTCTGTTTTGTTCAACAAGCATTAAGAAATCATGTTAATTTAAAGTACTCATATCGCTGACAGTAGTAGTACAGCCTGGATATTCTTGTTTAAAAAGCGCAGTTGCAGCCCTCAACTGATGTTTATGTTGTCATGTTTTGTTTTGGCCTGAAGCGCCACCCCCCATTTATCTCCCAATCACGAAGTCAGTAGTGTTTCGTCATCCAGGTTGCCTGCTCTGCATAATTGCGCTTGCTCTAGTTGCTGTCTTCAATTTGGCAACCCGCGTGTGCGTCAAGTCTGAGTAGGAGGGGCCGGGTGAAAAAAATACATCTCCAATATTTTGAATTTGAACTGCAATACCTAATTCAACCACTCGATATCAATACTACATACAGTACCTTTAAACACACATAACCATAGAATAAGTTGTATGCATAGGAAATTGTGTGATCATTTACTCCCTTTCATGTTGTCCCATGACAACCTTCAGTTCTGGAGATTAATGGAGAGAAGGAGTGATGGATAAATCAGATACTCACACTTAATTGGGGCTTCGAAGGACTTGGCAACTGTCACCATAACATTGGTGCCGAAAACCTACCAAGAAAATAAAGTACACGTTGTGGACCCTATATTAAGGAGGCTTAAAAATATTGTATAATGTAGTAAAATTCCCTTAACTTACCCAAAACACATCGTAAACAAACAGACCTCCCAGCAGGATGCATCCAGTGCTGACATTATTGAGGTGGAGCAGCTCAACTCCATTCAGGGCAAAGGCCAGACCAAACAGGTTATTGGCTATCCAATGCTGTCAGGATATATATAAAGAAATCTGTTTATATGCCGTCAACTAAAAAGTTGCTTTTGTTGTTGGTCAAATAAAATTAGCTGCTTTTGCCTTCTGAGCAAATAGCATTAATATGACATGAAATACTGACTAGATTTAAATAATTTTTAGATATAATCCTGATGACAGTACACAATCTTCTTTCTTTATTAAAAGTGCTGGTTTTTAGGTTTAAAATAGATTCTGAATACCATATTTCCAATGTGAGCCTCATATATGAGCTTTCCTTAACACGCATCACCGCCCGTGTGGTTTGTGTGTGGAATATTAAGGACCGACAAAAACTGAGATATATTATACTTCTGTTACTTCTCTATATTATTCTCTCTGAACAAAGTTACTGCTCACATCTAGTTCAAGCACAGAGCCTGTGTAAATGCACACAAACACTATTTTAGGGTCTCTTAACAAGTTGCTTACTAGCATGCATATTACTAAAATATTAGCCATTCACTAGTATTGATTTAATTTTGATTAGGCCACACATTTATTTATTTATTTTCGATATTTCCCCAAACATTAAACAAAATTACATTCATCTTATTACTAGCCTAATCCACCAGATGTCACCCCCTAATTTGACTTGTTACAATTTCTGCACTGATCCAAGCTGGCCAGTACAGTTTCCTTTTTCCCTACTGGGCTACTTACGGATTCAATTCAAACGCATCGGTCAATGCCATGGTAACCTTTATAAATTTTTACCTTTATAAAGTCTTAGGTAAAGACGGAAAACTCAAACAACACCTCCACCATGATGATACCAGTATTACCGGTGTTTTCACACATCGATTAACTGGTGAAGACATTCCCTCACCATGGCAACACTAATTATTTTATATGAAATGATATTAAATGATTTTAGCAAATGGCTGCAATATAACAGTGACAAATTTAAAGGGATCTGAATACTTTCTGTACCCACTCATTCATATATTTTATATATA
>JAUMHI010000099.1:0-54521 GCA_032359435.1 Enteromius unitaeniatus | reverse complement strand
CTTTATCTTTTTATATATAAACTGATAGAGATGCATTATAGGATAGACACACACTGTCTGTGTGAGAGAGAGAGAGAGAGAGAGAGAGAGAGAGAGAGAGAGAGAGAGAGAGAGAGAGAGAGAGAGCGAGCTCAACAAGCTTATTGTGAAGTTTGGCCTGCTGGATTCAGTTATATGCTGTTTGCACACATGCAAAGCCATGCTTAGAAAACGGCAAAGGAACAACTGCCCGACAGGCCATAATTAAGAGGCAACTATGCCAAAGGCAAAGCTTGGGGCTATTGCATATCCATTGGGCTGTAAAACGAGACAAGCAATAGCACATCACCAACACCAATCAAATTTATCTCAATTACACAGGATTGCTGGCATAAACATCTCTGTCTAGGGCTGCGTGTTAAACATGGTATTTTAGCTAAACAATGCGGGTGCTTTGGTAATTGAGTGATGCACGCTATCCAGATGTAAATTTAATGGAGGGTAGGCAGACAAATAGCAGGTGTTATTCTCTCTCAGTCCTGCTGAGCTGTAAAAGTCAGTGCTTAGCACCCACTGCTCCATCATCTGGCCTCTCCCAGCCTCTGTGACAGCACATTTGTCATCATTTTCACATTTTGGGCAAGAAATGTACTGTTTTAATGGCGCCCTCTGAACGATTCCAGATGTTTGTTTATTTGTTGTGCCACGACTGTAAAGTCGTTTATTCTTCATATGCAGTCCCATTTCGACGCTACAAATCAGCGGCGACATAATGACGGCGAACTGTAGGTGGAAAAAAAAAAAGTGCATGGTCCCTGGGGGGTCTTCAGTTAAGATTTTCTCTTTGAAGGCTGCCTGCCTCAAGGGTTTAGTTGTGTGCCATTTAAAATACAGTCAGCTCAGCTGGAGCAGGGCCCAGAATAGGAGCGTTTGAAGGCGGCGTGTACACGGCTGATGGAGGAGTACGGTTTCGCCCTCGACGGCCTCTGCTTCGCTCGCCACGGTCAAGATGAATGATGGGAATTCAAAAGTGGTGGTTGCTGCTTTAAAATATCCAGAGACGTATATGAGGATTTGTATATTTTCCATTTCTATTAAGAATGAAGTTCCAGGGCATTTGTGTGACCTGTCTTGATGATTGTAATTAATATGGCTATCTAGAATGTGACAGTGTTGAGTGCGGTGGCTCCGCTTTGTTTTTGCATTTATTTGCAACTGGAAAGACAAACACTGTCTCATGTAGTTTGGTTTAGAGGTGGAGCTTTATGTTTAAAGCAACAGTTAAAAAAAACAACAACCTAAAAACAGCATATAATAGGGTTGCACCACTAGGGTTAAAAATAAGTGTTTATTTAATTTTTTTAAATAAACAAACATCTGGAACTGTTCAGAGGTTCCAGAAAAAAGCATGTTTTTTTTGTGTGTGTGTTTTTCCTGATAAAAATGGCGATTGCAATTCAACTAAAATGGAGGAAAAAGGTCTTTGGTTTGAAGTTCGTAGGCATGCACAGTTTGACCCAAAATTATTTATATATATATATATATCTCAGTATAATAATATTAATAACAATAAACAATGCTACAAATATAAATTATTAATATGTATTAAAATGTAATTGTAAAAAAAATTGTCTGCATTCAAATAAAAAAAAAAATTAATAGAAAAAAAAATTTATTCACCTTAAAGTAGCCTTTAAATGTACATATTTAAGCATAAGTTCATATCTTCCAAATTTGACTCGTTTTGAAATTTGACTGAACCATCATTTTGTTTCTAAATGTGGGAAGATTTTTTTCTTTGGGAAATAAACAATATAGAGGTTTAGAAGAGCAAGAGGATGACTATATCATTTTTGGATGAACTGTTCCTTTAAGACGACGTTTGTCCCTTGAAAGAAACTTTGGGCTAGGTTCAGGCGACAGGCCGGTTTAAAGCTGGTGGAAGCTGACAGCAGCGCTACTTCCTGCGGCCACACTCTTCACCCCCCCCCCGTCTCCAGACTCATGGTTCTCTGTGTCACGCCAGGCCTGCCACATAGCCTCCTTTCTTAGCTTCTGCTATTCTCTCTTCCATTTCTCTCCTGTCTGCTCGCTGTTTGTCCACTTCCCAATTTTCCCCCAAAACAGCAGACAAGGGTCTTATAACCCAAAGCCAAGACCTCCCATGCAATGCATATAGCCGGTCCTCCCTCTTCCCTCCTCAGACCTTCTGTCTGCTGTAATTACCCATGGCACCTTGGCTCTGGGGGCCTGGCGCAGGTGACATCAATTGTAAAAATATTGAGAAAAGGTAGAGTTGGTTCCTGTTTGAGACAGCCTGCTGTCATAGATGCCGCTAATACTGCCGGCCACTGCAAGGCAGCAAGTAACATATAGCAAACATGACTGGACTAGGCTTTTACCTATATGGAAGCATGCCCTAATTTCAGCCATACTACAGCATAAAACTACAATACTGTACAGTATAGACATTGCATAAAGTATATTGCAGAATATATCTCTATACACCAAGGGTGACAGAAGAGTAGTTTTTAGATCTCCTAGACATATGTGTTTACTGTGCCTACTAAATATACACCCTTTCATAAATCTCTGATTGATATATTGGATTTTTTACGGCAGCTAAGATGTCATTATTCAGACTGCACCTGATTAATGTTGGCTATATGTGACCCTGGATCACAAAACCAGTCATACGTGTCAATTTTATGAAATTGACATTTATGCATCATCTAAAAGATGGTTGCAAAAAAGATGTTGCAAAAAATCTAAATACTTTGTTACTAATCAAAAACTAGGTTTTATTACATTTATGGTGGGAAATTTACAAAATATCTCCATGGAACATGACCTTAACTTAATATCCTAATGATTTTTGGCATAAAAGAAAAAATGTTGACACATACAATGTATTTTTGGCTATTGCTACAAATATACCCCAGTGACTTAAGACCCTGGTTCAGGGTCACATATATGTCAAGACGTGCACGTTTACCATGGGATGTTTTACACGTTTCGGTGTTTTGTTTTGTTTTTATAAAGGGTAGTTCACCCAAAAAACTAGAATACCAAAAAAATTATAATTTACTCATGTTTACATCATTCTAAACCTTTTTATATTTGTACAGTGAAATTCAGTGTTGCTTTGAACCCCACTGACTTTCATTCATGATGTTGAGTAAATGATGACAGAACTATAATTTGTGCAAAAACTATTCATTTAAGAGCAAAACACTACAATATATAAGCAGGCAATAATTGCACTGCATTAAGATTACACAGACGCTCCATGAATTATCAGCAATCTAAACACAATGCTCGACTTCCACTGACAGTGTCTTGGAGGTGAACTGCATCTTTTAGTGTCATGGCTATTCTATTAAAGCATTTTCATGGCACAGCCAAAGGTGAGTTTTAGTAAAGAGTTACAGTGTCAGAGTCGATGCATTAAGCAAATAGAATAGGCAATAAGTCAAGATAAATAAAAATGGCACGATAAAGGCAGAGGAATAAAACGAGGCGAAGGACAAAGATGAGGGCTTGTGTTATCTAACGCTGCAGTACAGTATCGTAAAAATAACAAATGGAGAGTGTCAGCTCGCCCAAATCTAAGAGGGAGAAAAAATATTTCATTTGTCAGCTCCGTTCACCTTTTAATGGACTATTCTCAAGCAGCATGATTTTGACAAAGCACTGGGCTTTCCTCTACATCACTTGAGAGGTGCAGGTCAGCCTTTGTGAAATAGATCTGTCCTTGGTGGGGGGCTGAGAGGCGCACAGCTGACCTCGCATGAAAGTACCACCGCCGTGGCCATGACATAAAAACAGCGCTTTGCATTGCACAGACAAAAGAGCATGATAAATGTGGCCGGCGTGAAAGAGCCCAGCACATCAGAAACATCTCTTCTATTAGCAAAGGCGCGAGTGTTTGTTTAGATAACTGTCATGCAATTGTCTTTTTTATTTTTGTCTAAATAACACTACCTTTGTGGTTCCGGGCGTCTTTGGATCCTCGTGGCAGCGGGGTGTATGAGGTAGCGCTGGAATCGGATCTCACATCACTGGCGGTGTCCTGAAAGAACGAGAATTTGGGCAAACGTTAATTCAGTTTACACACCTGCGAACATTTAGAACGTCTCCAACGATTCTTCATCCAGCACAGACAGGAGAAATGTTGGTTATTGATTTCTACATGCAATAATCCTAATTGAGTTAAATGAAAAGAACTCATTTGTCACAAGCAATCTCGAATATTTTCCCAGATTGATGACACAAAAGGGAGGGAGAATGGAAAGGCACAGCAGGGTGAGAGACAGCCGAAGAATGCGGGTGAGATTTCACTGCCACGACTGATTGTCTAAATGCCATAAATTTTATCAGCGCTGAGAAGAGGAAATGTTAGGAGCGGTGTTCTTATTTTATCAGGGGCGCAGGACGAGGGCAACTTTCATTATTTGCCAGGGAGAGGAGTGAAAGGTGAGGACGGGCCCTGGCTTTGATTACCTGTCCCCTGCCTGTTTAAGAGAGGGGGGCCACCAGGGGAAGGGCCCCAGTCACCATTCAGCCATGAAGAGCCCCGCGGGTCAGGCCCGGGTCAGCCTGCCACTCACTAACACACGCTGTTGTGTGTTGACAATCTAACAGGTGGCATGAAATTACTGCTCTCCAAAGGCCAGACCTGAGTTTAAGTAAACTCATCTCTCACTGGCCGACCTTAAAAATACAAATATATTCACATAAAGGCCACCGCATAGAGAGACAGAACAAGGGGAAGAGCTGAAGCGAATACAGATGGCCTGTGTGCTTCTGGTGTTGTTTTCTACCTCCTTTGTCTTCTTTCAAGGACCAAAAACACAGTATATCATGATGTGTTGATATCTGATGCCTTTGTGAAAATATTCTGCTCTTCTGCAGGCAGGAATTCTCAGAGCATTTAATCATTGTGAGGGCCGAAATGACAAATGAACAGAGTAGAGGTAGCCTATTTTTGTTTCATTCATTGAAAACGCTTGGCTGAGAATGCATTATTCATATACCGTTCAAAGGTTTGGGGACGGTACGATTCATTTCATGTTTTTGTAAGAAGTCTCTCACTCACACAGGCTGCATATATATATAATATCTCATATGTGTTCAAATGTAATATATTTCTTTCATGGTAAAGCTACATTTTGATCACCATTGCTTCAAGCTGATTTGCTGCTCATTATTATCGATGCTGAAAACAATTGTGCTGCTTCATATTTTTGTGGAAACAGGATTCTTTAAAGAATAGACAGTTCAGAGAGTTTTTTTTTAATATGAAAGCATTCATATTAAGTGTTTTATATATAAAAAAAACAATACTATTAAAATACAGCTGACTGAAATTTAAAAACAGCAATATTTACGATAGACACTAAAGTATTATAAAACATTTCAAAACACTCTTCCAAAGGTTAACTATCTGCAAGCTGTTTATAGTTGCCAAGCAACAGAAAACAGAGAAAAAAATATATTTTAAGGCGTATCACTTTTTCCCCCCCCTCGTCGTTATCACATGACTAATTATGGTCCTAATTACACAAATCCAGTGGGGTGCAGCTGCATCAGGCTTTCCGAGTACGTCAGCAGTTTCCTTGTTACCATTTCAATCTCCTCTGGCCATTTGGCTTTAATATCCTAAAGCAGCATTTTTAGTGTCAGCTTCAGTCCGCCCTGACTAATTTCCTCTGGACCTGACAGATCAGAGGCCTTCCCCACCAAACAGCCCTGTCCCGGCCACAAAGCCGCTCGTAATCCTGCTGCTTGTCTACAATTAATCTTCCCAGTTGCCACATTATTAACACCACCACCCACAGACAGGGGCCGGCTATGCCCCACCGGACACAGAGCACCCCCCCTCCGGCCCAGCGGTCAGGCACGTCAATCACATGCCGTGCGCAAAAGTCGCCTGCTGTCAACATCAGAGATACCCCCTCTCTCCTAACCATCCCACCCCTCCCGGGCCAAGTCCGCTGATCAAACACCCCCACCCTGGAAGAAGATTAATCAGAGCCCTCCCTCCACTTCCTCCCCTCCCATCCACTCCTCTCTTTCTCTTTATTCAATGAGCCATCCTCGAGATGAGAAAGGAGGCCTGCCTCATAATGGGAATCCCGGCAGAAAAAAAAAAGTTAAAGGAAAACTCTGTTTGAATGCCAGCTGTTATCTTGGAAAAAAAGGGCAGGCGGACAAGAGCCTTGCTTTGATCGGCATCCTTAAGATTTTACACAAACATAATCACAAGCCAAGGGGTCACCCTTTGAATTCATTCAGTCTGGGAGCTTTGAGCACGCACAGGCAGTTAAGAGCTTCTCATTTCACAAAGCACTTTGTTTTTAGTTGCTTTTAAAAGATATGCATCACTATCCATCAAATAAATGGCAACGTGTGTGCTCTGATCTGTCCGTCTAATATAGGATAATTCAGCGTCCCTGAAACGTATTTGGAAAGTTAAAAATGTCTGAATGTTATTGCATTTAATAAAACATCAAAGCAAGTGCAAACAAACAATGCAATAGATATATAAAAAATAAAAAATAAAAAAAACTAAGCTACTAAGATTCTTCCGAACCATTTTTGAAGTACTTTTAACCAACAGGCACTGCAGAGATTTGTATTACAAGAATGAAGCAAATTACAACTACAGGTGTAGTTCATCACACTCACTTTAGACAAACAGAATCCATTATCAATATGTTTTGAATGTGCATTTAAATATTTAAATGTATATATTTATATTAATGTAATTTCTATTCCACACACACACACACACACACATATATTTATATTTAACAAATAAACAACATATTTTCCTTATTTTAAGTGTGTATTTATATACTATGTACAAAGCCTAATAAATATACACAGTAAACATGCTTATTATGTAAACAAAAAAACACAAAAAAAATATTTTGGATGCATTTAATCACAATTAATCATTTAACAGCATTTATATATATAAAATATACACACACACAGATAAATATAATTATATATATATATATATATATATATATTAAAAAATACTTAAAATAGAAAAATACATGACAAATATTTATACATTTATATGTATATACTCCGTTGCTCAGGTTGCCTTTGAGACTTTTGAGTCCATTATGAATCCTTTATTCTTTAAGTAAAATGGCTGGCAGAGAGAGAACATGTAGTTTATAGTCTAGATGAAAGTATCTTCAGATGCACTTCTGCCACTGAGCCACGAGGAGAAAGCAAGAACCTTCACTCATCCCACTGCTCAGATGAATATCTATCAAGGCTGAAATCTGACTGCACTGATTCCGAGAAATATGGACCATATGGTTCGGTAACTTTGGGAGGTCTTTGCGGAGTGGCACCAGCTAACATCCTTCAACATCCAGAGTCAAACGGCAAGACACATTGCCCAATCTCAACACTGGAGCTCTCGTTCATTCTACCTTCCTTTCTTTTGTTAGTTCTCTTTCTTGCTTTCTTTCTCACCACCCACACACGCAGACACACACACACACACACACTACTTCCTGCACTGGTCAGAGGGGGGCGCTGCAGCGTCAGGTTTGCTTAAGCCTCTCGTCTCAGCACGCCGAACTCTTGTTCTCCAGGCCCTGGGCATATGCTGCCTGCTCACATCATTATTGTCTTTATACACTGAGTAATCACTACACTTTATGATAATGCAGCAGAAATTTACAAGCTGGAGAAAGAAAAAAGTCTCTAATAATGGCATTAACAGAGAAAGCCACAGCAGCTCTCAGCCCAACAGGGGCTCTGCACTCAAAGGGAGGACTGCTTGCTGAAAATGTCACAGTGAAATATGACTCGTCTCCTGGATTATACATCATACTCATGCTCAACTCTTCCCTTCGCGTGTCCTTTTTTCTCCCCCACAAATAAATGACGAAAAAATCCAGCCATTTGTGATTATCAACTCCAAACAAATCTCCACCCCAGAGAGCGGGAAGAGGTGAACGGGTGGCTAAGATGCAGTTAGTGCTATGATTTGGTTTTGTGCGAACCCCCAAAGCTGGAGAGATCCCTCGCCGAAACATCAAGTGGAGTCGAGCGTGCCTAGCGCATCTCGCAGCACGTCTCATCCTTACCAGGCCTGATCAGGGCCACAATCTAATTACCAGCACCGCAAAAGAGATATACAGAGATAGAGTGAGACAGACAGAGGGAGAGAGAAAGAGAGGCAAAGATCAGTGTAAACACCAGTGCTTTTTATCTCCTTATATATCTGGACAAGTAGACAAAGTGCTAAAACGAAATAAATGTGGCCTGACAGCCACTTCAAAAGAGTTCAGCCAGGGGCTTACTGCTACTTAAGGCGCAGGAATGTTGTTGCTAAGCATCAGCCTACAACCTATCAGGCCCAACAGAAGGGCCTGCTTTCCCTTTAAGAGCAAGCGAGAGAAAGAGAGTGGAAATTCGACAGTAACGGGAGGCTTGGGATTCAAGGAGATTTTGTAGCTTAAAGCAATTGTTAGAAGAAACAAGCTTTCTGTTTTGTTTTCTCTTGACACCATTTCAGCTTTTTGTGCTTGCAAAAGACATGTAGTAAAATGTTTTTTGATATGTTTTCTCTCTGGGTCTGTAACGAGAGGGGGAGAAAAAAAAAATGTTTTCTGTGGGTATGAAACTTTCCTTGTCTTTTGTGCAAGACTTGTTTTTTTCTGATGAGTCGAAGATCAGAGGGAAAACAAACATCGTTGTGTGTATTTAAGTCGATGAAGCGCTGGTCTGATTTTCTGTTTGTACTTATTAAGCTCATTTAATCATGGTATGCTTTGCATAATTCGTGTATATACGGGTCAGACCTATAAATTATATTTGAAGCGCAGACTGCGGTATAAATGTCATGCTGAGAGCGGGAAAACGTTCGGGGTGCCAATCACTGAAGAAGCACTTTAATGCTTTTGACCTTCATAATTGTCTCCTAGATGTGTGGCAGTAATGTGTTTTAAATGGCTGTAGTGTGCATAAAACTGTATCAATTTTGTTTTCTTAGGTAATGACTAGAAAGTGATGGCCTGCCCTCCGAGGGCTTTAAGAGTCTTTTCTGTGGTGTGAGCACAGTGTGAGCTGCATTGAGCAAGTATTTAATGATTTACCAGTTCTACTTCAGTGCACTTGTGCTACGTAAGTGTATCATATGATCAGTGATCACAAGTGAAACAGCTTTTGCCTCAAGCATATACCCAAATTCTCTCCGGAGACGGGACTTTATGTACAGCTCGACTTTAAAAAGTCAAGGTTTATGCACAACAGGAAGTTAATCTCTCGTATCAACAGGCACAACGTTTTACTTTACGTGGCTTCATAAGGCTTGAACTTAAAAGAGCCGGCTTGTTTTTTTTAAAACCTTTTACTCTATCAAGACTGACTCTGCAAGGAACATACAAATGTATAGAGAGTTTCACATTAATTAATGTCAATAAAAATGTTATTCATATAATATATGGAAGACATTAGCGAGCTGAATCTCTTGAAAGTTCCACAACAAATATTACAAACGTTATAGGGGGAAAAATGTAAATAAATTCAATAATTGCTTTGTGTCAAAATAATAATAATTTAACACAAACATTTTATAGATAATACAATAAGGTATTTAAAAACATAATAAATTAAAACTATTTATTGCCAATGTAAAATCATCTATTTTTTAATCAAAAAAGACACTGTAGCTTTATGCATTTATTTATTTTTTTAAATAATTAAAAAAATTAATTGTGATTAATCACATTGAAAATAAAAGTTTTTGATTGCATAATATATATATAAATATATATTATATTTACATGTTTATTTTCTTATAATCTAATATATAAGTATATTTAACATATAAATAAATGCATGTGTGTGTATTTATAAACACATAATATATATACACATTAAAAACATATATTATGTACAAAAATGTTTATTTTCGGATGCGATTAATTGCATTTGACAGCACTAAATTATTTATTTACTTACTATAAACTGAATATAACTGTTTGCAGATAATGAATTACAGTTTGATAAGCAGCCAGCAAATTCATTTAACCATGCCTTTAAATTCTGCTCTATATACTAATACTACTTCTCAGTTTCCCATGTGTATCTCTTCTCTATATCTTCCATTTCACAGACACTCTCTCTCAAAGGTATGACACACGGTGCCTCTTTATGTTGCGCTTAGGAGCTGTATCTAATGTCAGGGATGTTTTCAAGTATGTGGGATGTTAAATTATTGAGGATTCTGTGAGTAGGACTGTCAAACCGGGTTGTCTGGGATGTTTCCTACGCAATTAGACGCTGGGAGACATTTGAAGAGTACCCACAAAGCAGACCTGCAGAAAGTGACATCTGAACTTAAAGGAAATTAGCTTTTTACATGAGTGAAATGTGAAGGTTACTTAGCAATGCTTAAACTGGAAGAACGGCTCTGTGAAGTGCGTCTCTGACTCAGCCCTGATGCGAAGACAGCCATTTTCTTTACTTCCAGCGTGCCCCAGTCAGAGAAGATCACAGAGGGAGTGAAAACTAATTTTGACTTGGGGCATACGGGAGGAAAAAAAAAAACAAGATGTGTCTAAATAATGAGATCTCTTGATGTTTGCAAGAGAGATAAAGGCTGAGGTTGTCGACTCGTTCGCAAGCGCTATTTCAGCCTAAGGCGTAAAGGAAAACAAATAAATGTTACAGTATGATGATAGTCGATTAGTTACGTGGGCAGCGGGACAATGGCGTTGTGAAAACATACGCTTTTCAAGAAAATCATGTGCAACTGGACCCTTTTTAAAAGTGCTATATGTAAGTTTTTATCTCCGCTAAAGCCTATAACAACATGTTTGAACATATTTAGGAAATATGTTATGTTTACTTAAAAAAAATTAATAATAATTGCATTTCGGGCAGATTGCAGACCACAATTGCAATACTCATTTCAACCACTAGCTGGAAATACTACAAACCTGTGTGATCCTACCCACTTCCATTTGTTGGAAAACACAACGTGTTACTGTCAAGAAATCATGCTGTTTCTATAGTCAATAATTCTACTGAAATGTGCGTTCTGAGCCAGAATGACTTTGTTTTTGCAGTACCCATTTAAGCCACTAGCTGTCAATCTTACATACCGCACCTTTAATCAGTTTCACCACGTTACGACGAGTCGCACGGCAATATACAAGCGGAGATGCTGCTTTAAAGGCTGCCAGGGAAAGATAGCATGAGGCCTTCTTCTCCCAGCATCCTCCCCTCCCCGGGAGAAGGACTTATGAAGGTGAGCGCCTCCCTGACAGGCGCGAAAATAAAGGAGACAAACCCTGGATAAAAATTAAATAAAAAGTAGCTGTCTTAAACAGTAATTGCACTGCTTTGCTGAGCAGGCTTTCAGATATATAAAGTTGATTTACTATCGGCTCGCAACTACAAATCAGAAGGTCTGAGAAACACTTGTGCTATGAAATTGTTTAATCTCATCAAGTTCTGCTTTCACAGCAAGCTATAAATCACAAACTCTTTGTTATCATAGACCTCCATGAGCGCCTCTCAGGCAGGCAATGGATCGTGGGTATATATAATCTTGACTGCACAAACAGCGGGGTCGTCAGTGGCTGAAATACTTTCATATTAGCCGCGCCGCAGCTGCTCGAACACGAGGCGGTGATGGATATCTCATTTCCAACTCTCTGCATCTATTTCCAGCAAATTATTACTGCATAAATTTCTTGTCAACAGAAACGGCCAATTAATTAAGTTAAAAATGGACTCATGATCGCATCTACAAACCAAATAGAAGAGCTGGGGCAATTTTCCAGTAAGTGGATTTACCGGCAGGTCAGTTTAATGAATGATTTTAAACTTCGTCATAAACTTCCAGACAGGCCAATATCTACACAGAAGCCTCGGCGCAGGCCAGGTGCTGACAGATTTACATAAAGCCTATTAATGCGTGGGGCCCGCGGTTGATGGCTGAGGTAGAAATAAAGTTTATTAGGGCTCCGAGAAGGTGGCCAACCTCGCATTCTCCATCATCAGCAAAACGGGAGATAGCCGCGAAACACCTTGACTTTTCTTAAGAAAATATACACGTTTAACAGGCCATCCAGATGAATAATTCATACTTATTCACAGCGCATTTGTTTCTCTCTCTCGTTTTTTTTTTTATTTTTTATTTTTTGCTCCGGTCATTAATCAGAGAGGGAATCCTGCAACAAAGATGAGCCCTGAGATTTATATGTATTTTAGCTTCTTTACAGATAAATCACGCCATGCAATTATGGTGGGAGAGGTCCAGCTGTGACCCCGTGTCGAACTAATGACACAGAGAAATTTAAATCTTGTCTCCTTTCCCCTGACTTACCCCTAATCATAGTTAAAGAGAGACGCTGCTCCTATGGAGCAAGAGGAACATAAAAGCCAGCTGTATGTTTTAGCATTGAAATCATGCTGCAGCTGACCTGCAGGGCGTTTGCGTGCCAAATAACCCGCTGAAATCTAAATTATATAAATAACAACATAAATGATGCTTAGTGCATCAATAACTACAGTGAAATTAAGAGGTCAGAGGGCACTGAGCATGCTATCACAACACTCTTTAAGCATGCAAAGTAATGCTAGTGGTTTAGTACAATGTTAGCGTAAAATCAAATAAATGTAATTGTGATGAAATTAAAAGGTAATAGTGAGCATGGTATCAAAACATCATTTTATTAGCGACAATTAGCATATTAGAAGGTTACAAAACTCAGCAAAACAGAAGGTTAGTAAAACCTTATGATCTTCACATGAACTTAAAAAAACAAACAAATGCAAATATGGTAATATTAAGCACATGAGAGTGCTCTGAACATGCTACCACAGCATTTTGCAAAATAATTATGACCAACAAATTTGTGTAAAAAGTTTTTAATAAAATAGGCAGCGTTTATAAAACTTCTGCTTCTTTTGTCAAAATAAATCTAAATTAGCACTGCATGTTTTGTTCAGAGAACGCAATTCTAAGAAGAGTTTATTTGCAAAAACAGACAAAGAGACAAAATAGACATTTTTACATTTTCAAAAATCATGTTTTTTTACTGTTATCATGTTTTTACAGTGTTTTATTGTGTTTAATGTAGTCAACCCCAGCTCCAGTTTGAGATTAATTGGAATGCATAATGGAAAAAAAACATGATTTTTTAGAGAACTGTTAAAACATGCTAACAACTTATTGAAATCACTTGTGAATAAAATTGCTCTCTTAAAATTTTAGTTAGCATGCTGTCTATTAGGTTATGTAGGCATGTTACATCAAGGCAGCACACTAGGTTTTGGAACGGACCCATAGTTCTCTCACTGGTTAAAACACAGCTTTTGATGGCTTGTTTTTGTTGCTTTAAAAGGCCATGCTCTCTAATAACACCCAGGCCTCTCAATATCCCGGCCTGATTTATTATTTATAATGCCTGCAGTCTGTCCCCTGATTAAGGCGGCCCAACTTTGTTTTACTGGGCCCGGCCTTTAATCTGTCTCTCAGTGAGATAAATTAGCCGGTGTCGTGCCAGTTCTGCACTCCCTTTGCTTTACTCTGTTTATCTCTACCCATGACATGCCCACGTCAAGAGCAGACACATCTGTTTCAGTGCACAAGACACCGTTCTGGACCAAGTTAGCCATCCCTTTTTTCTTGTTTTCCGATGACTATTGTGTCAAACAATTCCCTCTCTTGACTGAAATGATAAACTTTGCTGTTAACATATAAATAACGCACTCTTCTATCTTCCCAGATGCTCCGCTCTGGGTTTTAATGGCGAATGAGAGAGGCTTTCCTAAAACTAGGCGGAGGCCCAGTCTCAGACCTTTCCTGTGAATGTTTTCTGTTTTCCTCTTGGCCTCCTCACTAGTGTTAAATCACAGGCTGCTGTCAAGGAGCACTAAGCTAGTATGCGTCACTGGGGAGTGCAGGAAGCACTGGGTATAATTCTGTCCATCAGCTTAATTTATTATATCGGTAGCTTTGTAATCATGCGCAATAAGTTATGGGGACTGACACAAAGGAATTCGGTTTGAAGGCAAAAGTGTTTATCATGTTTAAAGGTCTGGTCAGACCATATCTACCGTATTTACATGGGGAAGAGAATAAAGACAAGTGTTTTATTTTTCTATCTGGACACAAATACAATGACTTTGTGGCTATAGGGTGAGAGCAAATAAAAAGTGAAACCCTGGGTGCCTGTCTGAAGAGAAATGAATCTTTCAATGCTCATGAAAAAGATCCCAGACGGTCCCATGAAACCAGCATTTAAGTCTTAGCATTCAGGAGGGACGAGCTGAGTAAGTGGTGCCACTTTTTCCACCCCCTAGGTTGTCTTTCAGACAATTACATTTTCTGTTGAATGAATAATATGCTTATTTACACTTCAGGGTGTCAGCTATCAAATGAAATCTGAAGCAAGCATCTATAACAAACAGTTATTGAAGCTATATTATACAATTTATATTACATTTATATTACAATTTATAACTTTTTTTTTCAAATATAAAAGTGCTGTCAAACAATCGTTAAATAACGTATATTTAAACTAATATTTTACATTTATATATTTAATATATTTACATATGATAATACTTAAATGAATATAAATATACACATGCAAATACATTTTTTTATTTTTAAAATACATGCTGTATCTATGTGTATTATTATACATGCAATAAATATAAGCAACACACACATTATGTAAACAAAACTATTTTGTATGTAATTAACTGCAAATAATTGTTTGATAGCATATATATATGTGCATATATATATATATATATATATATATATATATATATATAATATAAAAACAAATATAATGAGTTTAAATGGAAGAACTAAAATTAACAATAAATAAATATGAAAAATGACAAAAACACAATTACTAGAAAACATACTAAAATAAAACTAATTAAAATCTAATAAGGTCATTCTAAAGAGTAATAAATAATACTAAAATCCAACTGACCTTCATGACAGTAATACAGAGTTTGTATTTTATAGTTTTGAGACTGTAGATTAACCGTTTCCACAATGAAATACTGCGTCTTTAATGTGAACACATTGCATGTGTGGTGCCTTTTAAAAGAGAGCCCCACAATTTGCTCAGGTTGCCAGGTTCCCTTTCCATTTGGTTTCTTGGCTAGCACTGTCCAAGGCAATTGACAAAAGGTTTATATACTGTAATAAACTTGTTTAGAATGGGTAGCCACAATAACAAAACACAGACCTTTTCCAACTGTTAAAAGGCCAGTAAAGATGAAGCAGTCTCTACAAGACTATGAAACATTAGAGAAAGTACAGTATGCTAGCATGCTACTAACCACTTATCCTCTATCTGGGTGGCCCAACTACATCAGTTATATTTATAATAGGATAGGAAACAGAAATGAAATACAAGACAGACCAGATAGCAGTGCTTCTAATTAGCCTATTAATCACACATGTCCTTTAGGGCTGTGGCCTCCTTTGTTGGTTTAAGCTAGCAGAGATGGAGGCTGATTTACAAGATGGGTGCCGCTCTCTCGCCGTGGGTACGACTCTGTTTAGCATAAAAGGAACACAGGGCTGCGAAACTCGAACAATGAGCCATATCTCTCTATAGCCCTCTCAAAGTGCCACATTTGCATATCAAGCCACCAGTGTTGATACGTAAACGTGTTCCTTCATCAGATGGCGCTGGCGACGAGAGCCATTCATCTGCCTGTTAGCGTCCTGCTTTAGTGCTTTACAAAAGCGTAGCGGGCTGAAAGAGACATCTTGTGTCATAGCCCATGAGAGATAATGATATCGTTATACCTCCTTGATCACACGCGCACTCGCGCACATAAAAATTCCTGTACACTTCAGTCCGATAGCCCGGCGTTCTTCTGGTTTACATCTGAATAACTACTTCTTTATCGGAGCACTTCAATTTGCAAGGCTTGCTGGAAGGCAGCTTCTCCTGATGTTAATTGCAGGGTACTTAAGCACTAAAAGATTAACATAAAACCCTTTGGAAACAAGCTAATAGTTGTATGATAATTTGTCCGTGGCCTTTGTCTGTCTATCACCACTTTGCCTCTAGCTGTAATTTTATCAAGGCACTGTAAAATACCATTTAAACAAGTTGACTTACAGATAATTAATAACAGGAATCGTATTATTCAATTGAGCTACTATGGAACCATTAACAAGCGAGGGAGTAAAATATAATTAAACTATTCTATTTTATTAACCCATTCATTACGTTGAGCAAATGATGACTCTCTGAAGAACCGTCTCAGACTAATGAGAAGAGTGAGAGTCTGAACCGAAGCTGCGTTTGATTAGATCTCTTTTTCAGTGAGACAGGACAGAGAAAACAATGCAATCTAACAATCCTGACCATCTAAAATGTCAACGTGACTGCAAAAATTACTCTAAAATAAAAGTGAAGAGTTTGACTTAAAGGTTCAACACTGTTAATCAATAACCTCGAGGTTTGAGCAGCTCATCAAAGACTGACAAATAACTCAAAAATGGCTCACCTTGGCTTAAAAAATGCATTACAGCATATCACAGCATAAGACTTAAGCACAGTTATATATATATATATATATATATAATTATTGGTGCTGTTAAATGATTAATCAAATTCAAAATATATACTGTATGTGTGTGTTTTAATATATATAAATATAATAAATACAGACAGTACAAACACATATTATGTAAAGAAAAACTTTGGAATGCAATTAAAAATTAAAATAAATAAAATAAAATTGTGTAAAAAATTTGATTTTTCTGAACATTCAGACAAAACTCAGAAACTGAAATATTTTAGTATTATTCATATAATTTTACAGCATTTATTGAGTATTTTGAATTATCTTCAATAAACTTTTATTTCTACCCCCGGATTTACAGACAAGGCTTAAGTCTATCCTTGACTAAAATGTAAGTTTGAGCTGTATCAACTGAAAGAAACTTGTACTGGCTGATCTTAAAGTACGTCAGTATCTTTGTTTCATCTTAAGATGCACACCAGTAATGCTTTTTCTAAGGTGCGTTTATAAAATTACTTCAATATCGTAATTGAACTAATGCTGTCTTAGGCTAAGAAACCGGGTTTTAGTATTTTCGTGTCAAGTACTTTTTATATTTTTCTCAAACATTTCGTCATTTGTCACAATTTTTATGTAGTTTTAACTTAACATTTATTTTATTTTGAGTAGCTTTAATAATAAACTTACTTTAGTTAGTTGGCAATTCAACTTTTCTAAAACGTATAGTTTTTAATACTTTTATTTAACAAAAACAACACTGCTCAAAAAAAACAAAGCAGAATAGACAATTCAGTTCATGCATATCTAGTTAAGTTACTGCTAAGTGCCTTAAATTAAAATTGTCCAATGACATTTTTCAGAATCTTGTGACACAAGCTCAGCAATATTAGGGTCTCCAGAAAGTCATGGATCGTGTAAAAGGAATGCTAAAAGCTAAAATACAGTTCAGTATCTGAATATAAAGAATGGGAAATGCAGGATCCTTGCAGAAAAAAAAAAGTGCTAGCCTATTGCAATCCTTTAAGCAACGACTGTTTAAAATCACTGGCTGTCCTGCTGTCACTGTACAAGATCTGACAGGGCGAAGTTATTTTGCCCATCAGACAAGCGTGGACACTTCCATCAAAGTGGACAAATTCACCCATGACTTCATCTGCAGAGCTGTCAGTACATCACTACGTCTCATTTGCGCAGAAGCTCTAGGCAAGCATCCAGACTGGCAGAGTCGTACATACGAGATGGAGGCAAAAGAAGCCAGCGTCCGAGTGTCGTGCCACTCAATCACTGGAACGTCAAGCGGAGCTGCAGGAGCACTGTAGGTCACGGTCACAGCGAAGGTCAGCTGGGAATGGGCCGTGTCCGTGGTGTCACTCCGGAGCAGGTGTGGCCTCCACGTGAACGCTCCTGTCTTTGCCAAGTGCACTCAAATGCACCGAGCTCATGTGTTATTCACCAGGCTTGATGCTGCAAACACTCAAAGACTATTCATTTATCTGGGATACCTGAAGCGTGGCAAAATGATTGGTTCGCCGCCGTTGCAAGCACGAAAAAAAAATGATGCTGAACAATGTGTGTCAATTTTGGGCAGGAATGATTCTGTTCTTTGCAGGATGAGACAGGCCGTGTGCATAATGACGTTACCCTAATAGTGTGACAGTGGAGCTACAGGCCCATGACATTTGCTGGAGAAATGCATCACTAAGCAGTCACTGGACTGTGATCTTACTAGACCATAGAACATCCATACCACCACAATTATTCATCCAGAGGTAATGCTGTACAGTCAGTGACAAATGGATATATCCAATTATTCATTCATCCTTTTCAAATTGAGAAATGTATAACAACGTCAATCAAATTCACATTATACAACATATGAAAAAGAACTAGACATAGGCTAACAGGATTATCGGTGACCGATATGGGAAACTCAAGAATAGTGTTAAAAAAATGGTTGACCATTAATGTCTTTTAAATGTTATAAATATATCTAATTAAGCATTTGGTCTTTTTTTAAATACTAGTTTAGCATTTCATTAGCCAATTATTCTGTTAGCTAAGCCTACATTTTATGCAAATTAAAATATCATGTCCACGACACATTATCATGTTCTCATCAGTTAATATGATGTTTCCATGAGTTAATGTGTCATAGTGAAATAAACATGTCCACTCCCAGTCGCCGTAGATTAAGGATGTAGAACATGTTCATGCAGAATATGATTTTTTTTTTTGTACTAACAAACAATTAATAGCCTGCAACACATTATATGTCCATGTTCTGACTATTAACTTGTTAATTAGCATGCCTCTTATTAACATGGCCGTTTACTACTACTTATAAAGCACATATTCTGCATGACCATATTCAACATCCCAATACCTTAACTACTACCTTACTAACTATTAATATGCAGCAAATTAGGAGGCAAAATCATAATTAACATGCCTTTATTATGCTATTTTAACAGTTGCTAACATTGCTTTATGAGTCTCTTAAAACAGGTTTACATGCATGCAAGGTCAAAAAACACTTTAGTTTTCTCCAAAAATAGATTTCATTTTACCCCATTTCTAAATGATTTGTAATTGACTCGTGTGAAGCAGTTTGAAGACTCAGTCTGTCTAAACCCCGCCTTTCCATGAGGCCTCACTGTGATTGGTCTGATGGAGCAGTCCTTTATTACTACACTTTCTGACATTACTAGAAGTGCTTTCTGAGAGAATACGTCAACTAATGTAGTTAGAAAGGACTACTGTGGAAAGTGTTCGCAATTTGCTTTTGTAAGTGAAACGGACAAACCTCATTGTGAATGGTGTGAACTTCAGCATTGTATAATACATAACACTGCATTAAACATCGTTTATCATTACTGAAACTAATGAGACAGACAGACGGTCAAGCTGCATCAATCACAGTATTAGACTACATCAGGCCCACAGCTGAACCACAGAACCTTAAGTTAGTCGGTGATCAAGACACGTGTGCAGGGTTGTTACACAGCATAAGGTACACAAATACGTGTTTTGAAGGATCGCTAGAAAACACAATCATCAATTATTAATCTTACTTCCAGGTAGAAGTTCAGAGGAGCAGGCCGGTCCAAATAAACTGGGCTCTGATCCTTCTTTTAAGATCAAGCGTTTGGTGAATATTGCGTTGTACTCCAAGATTGGAAAAGCAGTCATCAGTAAAATGACGCGAACACAACAAGAGACTGTACTGCTGAGGTGTTGTTGAAAAAAACTCTTTTTTTTTTTTTGATAGATAATAACTTTATTTAGCGTGCACTGTCGGCGTCACAACTTTGCAGCTACATGACACACTGCATGAAAGATCATATTTGAAAAGGTATAATAGGGGCACTTTTATATATGTTATATCGATAATTGGATATCAAAGTTTGAGTTTGCCCACGTTTTTTATGTAATTATATTTTTAGTACTCAGAATTGGTGGACAAAAATGTTGAAGAGATTAAATATGCCATGTGACCAATCACTCTTTTTAAAACTGTGTGCATTAGATGGTGAATTTTTTTTTTTGATTTTAATTATCCCGAATACATGCTACTTTTTAATGCTCTCCAACGGAAGAACTTGTTCCTCCTCTAAAAAAAAACAAAAAACACCTGCGCGTCAACTCTTGGTGCCACTTCTGTGGCGGGCACAATTAAAGGCACGTGAAGGTGTAAATGAGTGAGGCTTGAGTGCTGAGCTCATATGCAGTCTCCTGATGGGAGTGTGTTAGAGCGTGTTACGGCTCGAGTGCTTAGATTGAAAACCCAATTCAGACAGGAGTGGAGTCAGCTCCCACTGCTCACCACTGAAGACTAATGAATTGGTTGCGGGCCTGACAGTCAAGGTGGATTACCTTGTATTTTTATCAGTGTTGAGTCTAGACGGTGACTGCATTTAGATAATGAATTATAGCATTACAAGCTGGCTTTTACTGTGTGTGTTCGCTCCTTGAAATGAACTGGGCAGACAAAGACATGTCAGATTTACTGTAAGCCAGAGGATTTAGTAGGTCGCACAATGTTCAATGCATTGGCCCAAAATCATCTGGATGAGTTTCCTGCAGCGTAAAATACTAGCATCAGAAACCAGCACTGTTAGCATCTTTGATATATAGTACTAGTGTAGTTTTTATTAATATGTATTTTTTTTAAATGATATTTAAGGTCATTGCACACCAAGTCTGCAATTTTAGTAAGCCTTTTAAAAAAATGTTTCATGTATTCATAATCTTTACCTATCAAAATGGCAATGTGTAAACATGATTAGCACAATGTGAGGTTTTATTTGTTATTCATTTTAAGGGCAAAAAATATAGAAAAAAATCCTGACTCTTTACCGACTCTCGCAATTTTATTTAATTTAATTAAAGTTTGAGCAATTTTTATAGACTTTTAGATAAAATTATTTATTTATTTATTTTCTTTTAGTTAATGATAATAACCCTGTTGAAAACAGGACATCTGATTTAGCAATGGATGGGGTTATTTGAATTTTTTCTCTCCAAGTTACTGGCCAGAATAAACAGCCATGTGGATGTGGTCCACATTTGTCACATCTGTCAAAATCTGCCAATGCAAAACTGTCACATACCCTTCTGTCATTTACTAGTCCATGAACACAGACTAGAGGGTGTGACATTGCACATGAAGATCTGATCACAAAACCAACAATCTACCTTTAATAACAAAGAACAGTTTATCTGCTTGCGTGGCTGTCAGGCCAGAGTCCCATCACTGGGTTTTATCTGTCCCCCTGCAACATGACAGTTTGTAATACAAAAGCATCTGGAGCTCCTTGTCAAGCACAAGCTTATCTGGACCCAAACATTTCCCTGGACCAGACCTCACACTGACACGGCAAACTCTCTCTCTCTCTCTCTCTCTCTCCACTCGAGTGTGGGGTCACGCTATTCGGTGGAATAAGCAACAGATTACAACTGTCAAACTCCACAGACAGTTCAGTAAAACAACATGACTTAACCATGATGGACAGCACCTGGTTGTCATTTGTCTGCACCTTCTTCATCAGTGAAGCGTAATAGATGAAAACAACGCTGGAAAGTATATTGTCTTCCACATGGAGAAGAGACAAAACAGAAAAAGACAGAAGGGGACCTCCGACCTGCTTTTGTGGTATTTCAACAGCATCAAGAATTAAAAAAATATTTTCTGTGTATATATAGATTTTTTTTTATAATTTTGTATAAATGTTAATGTTTTAATAAATGACTGTAAAAAATTTTTTTTAAATATAAAAATATTGTGTGTTTTTAGGTCTAAAGCGCTATAGTTGAAGAAACACCCATTCATTTCTAGGCCAAACAACTTGGCGATTAGTCATCATAATGTTGAATGAAAAAGTACCTGAAATACAAGGAGAAGAAACAATAACGAGACTTATAATAAAAGCAGATAATCCTCTCTATGTTCCATCAGGTAGAGTTACAGTTACCGGGGTGTCTATTGTCTTTGACAATGTCAGATGTCAAAGCACTAGCCACCAGGAAAGAACATCTAAGATTACGGCCTCTCTTTTTGTTGTGCAGCTGCTGTTGCTGCTAGTGGCCTGGAGCCTGCAGAGACCGGTGTGATTCCCCACGCAGGGATCAGGGCTGCTCACAGGGCCTGTGGCTCACTTCAAACACAGGCCAGCAGGCCAAAAAAACTCCCCCCGAGCACAAGCCTGCTGCTCATCCACATCTCTCTATCACTCTCCTCTTTCTCTCTGGGGATAAACAAGTGATGTATGTTCTGAGGAAACGTGAGAGAAATTTGCTGTTTTGTGTGTGTGTGAGACAGCTGAGTGTTCATCTCTAAGCCGGCCTGTGGCAGGAAGCATACACTCCTTACAGCTGGAGGACACTTCCAGTGTTTATTCAGTAAAACTGAGCTGAACTGCATGGCTACTCAGTTAAGAAATATATTATGAGGGTATTAAGGAAATTAAGTTTTACGCCCACACAAGGATGTAAAAATGTTTAATCAAACTGAAAACCCCATAGTGATCAAACATTATTTAGATTATCCACTGATTCCACTTAATTCAATGTTGACAAATGTGAAGTGTATTACTTTTTTTGGTAGTATAAAGCAACAAATTAATCAAATAAAGGTTCCGAAATGGAGGTAATGGGGCAAAATAACCATTTTGGGACAGTGAACAGTTCTTAAATAACTTTTTTTTCTATTTTAAACCTTAAGAATATATAGACCTGTTGTGCAATGTAAATGCTCAATTAATTTTAAAGAACGATTATTTTTAAGGGTGCAGTTTCAGTGACGCTTGGTGCTTTCATATTTATCTGTTACTTTACTTTGTTATATAGAGTCACTAAAGGTTCCAGAAATCCATTTTCTTCTCGGTGAACTCTTTTGTCTCTGTGTCTTTTTATTTTTACTCTATCCGACAATTAAAAACCGGGAAAGGTGACCACTGACCCCAGTGGGATTTCTAAACCTGAATCAGGTTTAGGCAGGCAGAAATCTCTTCAGCATTCATGAAGATCAGGCAGCCTTGGCAGCTATGGGAGGTCTTGCCTGTAAATCCTTCTTTTCGGATCTCCTCACCCAGATGAAAGGGCAACGCCACTAAGGATTATACAACACAATTACGCATTCTCTGTTGTGCTGACAAAGAGGGGGAAATCGGCTTTCTAAAAGGCAGAATCTTTTCCAATTAAGCACATTTTCTGACATTCTGTAATGGCCAGGTTGATGCTCTTTAACACTGACACATCTAACCTCCATCTCACCCCACTAGTCACTCACACCCACCTACAGTGACTTTGAAGTGTGTACTTCCTTCTTTAAAAAGTCAAATTGTTTTTGTTGACGACTGAGAATTGCTCTGACAACTAACTCGCGATGAAGAAAAATGGTCAATTTTCTCAAGAACCCTGACAAGGATGACTTTCAATGCTCAATTCAGAATTGCCAGTATCAAATTAGTATCGTGCCTTCCTTTCTTGTCAGCCAGCTAACCTAAATGGCAATCGTTTTATTTCACCTTCGATATGTAGAAAGGACAGAGTGTAAATGGTGTTTATTGAAGCTTTCAGGGGTTGACCGAGAACGATCATGTTGGACAGCTTGTTCTCATGTGACGATCACAATAAGAGGATGACACTTCTGAACATCTTCACACTTCTCAACTAGAACACACTCTTTGCATTCTGATGATCCTTTAGAGCTACCAAGGGAACTCCAGAGGATGTTTTTGTCAATATTTTTACTAAAGTAGACACAAAGATGACATGAGAGTCCCCATCTAGGTAAAGTGGTATCAGCTTCAAATAGCAATCTTATGATAGAAACTCGCTTACTGATGCAAAGTGCACAGAAACATGGTGAAACCATAGTATTCAGAATTTAATTGAGGATGTCTGAGAATTCCTTTTCAGAATTTTCCTTTAATTTTTGAAGTCAGTTTCAAATGGAAATGGAATTGGAAAAAAAAAATTAATAAAATTCAAGTAACTAAATTTTGGAACAACTGCAAATCATAATAACAAAAACTAGCAATCAAAGTCTGTGAAGAACTCTGAATGGTTTAAAACTTTGTTTGAAAAGTATGAGAAAATGATAATCTGATAAAATATAATCTAAGATGTACATGTCTGTCTTTCTTCAGTCGAAAAGTAACACTGTTTGCAAAAGTTGCACTGTTTGACCACTGTATGGTGGTCTTCAATGAAACCCCACAGGTTGAAAGCCCAAATTACAGTTTCAGCTTTAAAGGGCTTTACATTATTGCACTATTGAGGAAAAAAGGTATTATTTAGCGAAACACAAGTTTGAAGTTTGACTTTTAATGTGTTAGGTCCCACTGAAGTCTACTACTGTATATAGAGAAAAATCCTAGCACGTTTTACTCAAAAACCTCAAAAATGGATGGTTGGATTAACCCTCTGGAGTCTGAGGTAATTTTGGGGACGCTGAGATGTGTGGACATGCTCTGATATTTGTGGTTATTTCAGCTACTTATAACATACTATTGACCAACATATAAATGTTTTTGTACACCGCAGAAACTGTTACAATAATATGCGACCAAGATGGAGGTACATATTTGCATTTTTTAGAAAAAAAAATTATGCGTGATTAGTATGTCTTGGGAAAATAAAACTAGCCAAAATAAGGCAGTACAAGCCATAGTGAATGGTCCTGATTAAGAATTTAGAGTAACCAGCATATTAGGTTAGAATATTTACTTCAGAATGATGTGAAAATCATTTCAATTACTTACTCACAGAAAACAATATAGTGTTTTAAATTTTAAAAGACATGTTTTGAGGCGGAAAGCTTGTATGAGAGGGGGTGAGAATGGCCATTAATATTCAGCGATTCTCACCTGAAGAGACAAAGACCCCTCCCATAATGGCCCATTAGTGACACTGACAGGTAAGGCACATAGAAAGAACGTGATGAGATGTGAGAAAAACACACTTTTTTTTTTACAACACTGTATCATTAAAATATACATAATAAAGGTCAGACACATTATTGACCACACTGATCTAACTACAGAGATGTGAACAGACGTTGAGTCAATCCTGAAAACAAGTGAAGCCTGTAAAAACCTGATATTGAATGATGAATGAATGAATGGAAATGAAAGACAGAATGGTGGATGGATGGACAGACAGTAGGAAAATTGATAGGTGGAGAGGTGGATGGACGGACAGACAGACTGACGGATGGATAGATTACAATAAGGTTCAGAATTAGCTGCATTCAGTCAGCAGTCTGGCTACAAGAGGTTAGACTCCTTCATCGAGTCTCCTGATGTCCTTGAGTGAAAGATAACCTCAGGATCTGCTTCAAAGTTGCGGTCAGCTGAGTTCATCAGTAGAGCAAAAGAGCTGTGTGAGCATCCATCATTCACACGTGTCTTCACCGCAAGCACAGGTTTATACTGAGGAGGACAGCTAGTAGAGAATGACAGCTGTCAGTGAGAAGAGCCTCAGGGCACAACCAGGAGAGGGCATGCAGGGGAGATCACTGGAGGAACCGCAGGAAGACACACTCACCTTCAAGATCCCTGCGAGGAACTGAGATCACCTGACATGAAACCAGATCCAACTATAAAGCAGTACATAAACTGCTTATCATCAACGATAATATTACATCTGCAATGGTTGTGGCATTATATGTCTCCTCTAGTGTTTCAGAAGATATTTCAACCATCAATCTGTTGATAGATTTGACAAGTCTTCAGTCAAACATCAGAGATTTCAAGTATGCAATAATCAAACATGCGTTATTAAAAACCTACAAAACGGATTTAACACAATCATTTCAAAGCTCTGTACTCTTACTCATCAGCAGTCTCATTTATGTCTAGTCTTTCCTCTCTAAATTAATTTTAGGAGAAAACTTAATACAAAGTGTATAAAAGGAACTCCACTGAGCTATGAAAGAGCAATACAATTTTCCTCCAGGCTCTTCTGTCTCTCCAATTGTTTTCAGTTAACCTTTATTTTCCTATCAAAAACAAAGCCCCAAAATGAAATCTATAAATAATCACTGCTAACCTGAAAGAGCTCACCAAGAAAGGACATTTACTGTAGCAGCGCAGTCATGTTTAAAAACCAGTATAATTGAACCTTCTTCTTCCTGTCTCCACCCTAAACAAGCCGTCTGAGTCAGATGAGATGCATTCATCATCAGACTGTGTCACTCGACGCCTTCATTATCTTGTCCGCCGGTGTTCGAGCCAGACCTGTGGAATTCCCAGGGATGAGCAGTGGCCTCTTACTCTAATCAGAGCTCACAAGAGCCTTTTGATCCGCTGCTTCCCTCTCTACTGCACACTTCATCACCTTTATTTTCTGCCATAATTGCATGTGAAAGATCCCCCTTTGATAATGCCTTCATGCCAAATCACTATCTGAGAAGAGTGTCGAAAAGTGTCATGTGCACCGTCTGCTAGGAGAAAAAGGACGCCCGAGCACCTGCGGAAGACAAACACATTTCTCACAGACATGACGTATCTATCATCTCTGTGCAGGATATGAGCTGCTCTGTCAACTTAATGTTGAGGAGGAAGAGAGACATAGAGAAGGAGGGAACGACAGCAGGATGGGCCGCAGAGAGCAGACTTGCTTTGCATGGCAGGCAGACAGACGAGGCATGTCCCACGACTCTCTGACCTGCGCTCACGTACAACTGATCAAAATCTCTGAAAACAACATGGGAAAAAATAGTAGCAACAAAAGACTATGGAGCTATGATAGGAGTACTTTAGAGGTGTGTGTGTGTGTTTTTTTTTTTTAAGTACAATAACAACACTGTGCCATTCACTCATATCATATCATACCATCAGTATCATGTACAATTTCTGAAATACAGTAATATTTCCAACAAAGTTCCTAGTAAAGTTTTTTGCTTGGAAAGTTTTTGTAAACATATAATGTTGTTCTATATTTGTTTAAATAATATAATATAAAATACTATAAAGATTAATATAAAAATAATATAATTAAATGGACAATGACATACACACAAACATAGAATTTATGTAAAAACGAACAGTTTTATTTAGCAACGATGCACTAAACTAATCAAAGCAGCAAATTAATTTTCAATTTACACTTCAGCTTTTGTAATCAAAGCTAAATTACATTTAAACAGGACATTTTTTATTGTAATACTATTTCATAATAACACTGTATTTTGGATCAATTAAATTAATTAATGGAGCCCCTAAACTATTCATTGGTAGTGTCTCTACTCACTTTCTCGATAAATAGGCTCACTAAATGGTAAGTTGTGTCTGACTAAAAATGTTAGAAACATTATTAAAGTAGCAAAATTAAAGTAGGCAAAGGTAATGGCAATTTACTAAATATTTAGGAAACACACAAATACCACAGTATTACCATCTGATACAATCACTGCACAGACTTGTTCACATGAAGAAACCCAGCTCTTGGGTATTTACTGAAACAACTGGAATAACAACCACGACAACAATGTCTATCAGACGTGGCCCAAATCTATAAAAAAAATAAATAAAAATGGCTACGCTGCTAGTCTGTCACCACGTCCTACTAGAGCCGAAACACAAACGCAGAATAAATATTCCCTCAATGTGAAGTCGTCGCCCACATCCGGCTCTCATTCGGGAATGTGCCAGAACCGCTGCAAGATAAATGAACGCTGGAGAACTGAAGGGAAACAGATCCCCTATCTGGCATGGCACTATTTACTGACATTAAGAATGATAATATCCATCAACAGGCTGTCAAAGCCCCAAGTGGGCTGTGGGAAGAACAAAGGCTTCGACTGTCATCCTTTTCAGATGCTGACAAGGAGATGTTGATGTACCTGCCATTCAGGTGCAAATAATGTCATCACCCGCATTGGGATCAGGGCTTTTAACTGCGCCGAGGCGATGAGTAACCCATGCCTTGGGCCTCCTCCCTGTGGCAGAAACCAGCTAATGATCTAGCCATCAACATCCAATTAAAAGTCTGCAGGAAAAGTAAAAGTAAAAGCGGGGAAACAAAAAACAGATCAACATATGTCCATTCCACTCTACAGCGTGTGAAATACGGCTGCGAGTTAACAGTTTGGCTGCTAACAGAGACAAAACAAAACACAAGGCAGCTTCAGGAGGCATCTGTATAATTACTGTTGGCCATCTTTCAAGCCGCCCTCCTCTCAGGAGAGAGATGTGTGACAATATATGACAAGAAAGCAAACACGCTTCCCCAGCAGAATAATAGAAGGCATCAGCAGTGTACCAGACACACCTGTCTGGCTCTGAAAACAATGCCACGCTGCCTATTTATTAGGTGCCAGAAAAGTTTATGTTTGTTCTGTGACAGTGACAGCAACTTGATCCCTTTCATTATTTGGGGATCTCAAGCTTGAGAGAGGGGAGGAGAGAAAAAAGTCTGACTCTCAATTTTTATTTATTTATTTATAATTTTTTTTTTTTTTTTTTTTTTACCAGCTCTCAGTGAGTTCTCTTTCTTCCTGATAGCTGTCTGCCATGGTGTCAAAAGACAAATAACAAAGACTGTCATCCAGCAGAGGAGAGATCCTGCTCACGTTACCCGGCAATCTTCCACTCATTGGTCCACTCCGCTTCTTAAAACCATCACGCGGATGCAGCCGACGCGATTCGGGCGTTTACCTGTGCCACCGTCACCATCGCGGTTTCTGATAAGTCATTGTAGTTTGATTGACAGTCATTGTGCTGTCTAAATGATGTTGTGAGTTTATTGTGACACTATTGGCAGCTCAAGAGAGGATGACACCATTCTCGCTCAAATACGACACCGTCTATACAATAGAGCGAAATTGCGACTGTCAGACGAATCAAGCGCTAATTGCAGCGATGCATCTATTTTGAGACGTAGTCCATTTACATTTCTAAACTAACTCGCTCTTACTTTCACCTGTCAAACAATAAACAAGCCCAACAATTCTTGCTATCATCAAGCTCAAATGAAACATAATGCCATCTATCATCTACCTCGGAGTGCGGCGGCATCTGTTTGCTCACTAGATAGCAGACAGCTGAGAAAGACAAAAAGACGAAGCTGTTTGCGGGGATGTTCGGAGGGAAAAAATGGGTCAGGTTGCTCGCTGCTGTTTTGTGGCCTTCCCCTCCGTCTACCTGTCAGTCTGCTCGGATGACAGAACGGCACTGACTGTCATTTTAACAGTTAATAATTAGGCCTCCTCTCGGCACCAAACGGGGTGCCACTATGACAAAAGCCAATGGCGCGGCGGCTCCCGCTTTATAAATAGTCTGAAGGGATGATTAATGAGGGTGGCTGGCGAGCTAAAGCAGCAATCTGAGCCCAGACAATGGCCGCCCGCACAGCTGCCGAAAAAACAAGACAAGCTCTGTCCGGGGATATAATTGAGGAAAGTGGCAAAACATTGCGCGTAAATAAATAAATAAATGTTAACCGACAGCTTATGAAGACTTTATTTAACCCCTCACTGCTTTGCAAGCTCCTCATTAACATTTTGACACGCTCGGCTGAGAGCGGGGGTCAGGCTCTCGCCTTCAGACGCGCCGATGCGCCGCGAGAGGAAAACATTCTTCGGTGACGTTCTGCTGAGAGGTGTTAGAAGAGAGAGAGGAGGAAAAAAAACCAAAAACTGGGGGCCAAAAAGAAACCCACGTCACTGCGGCGAATAGTTTGGAGTTTTCCTCCGAGAGTCGTGCCAAACATTGACTTGCTTTTTGAGTGATTTTGTGGGTAAACAAAGAAAGACTGAGCCTGCAGTAAATGCCCCGGCAGGGGGCCCTCGCTGGGACTGTTAGTGCCAGACTCAGATCATGGGAAGGGCCTAGAATGAGCTGTGTGGATTTTTCTTCCCAAAACAAAACAGGAAACAGCAGTTGTTTAGTTTAAAAAAAAATCTCTAAAAGGGTACAGCTAACACTAAAACAAAAATTCTGCCATCTTTTATTTATGCTCATGTACTTTCAGTGCTGTGTGGCACTTCATTCTTCTGTATATAATCATACATTAGAAATAAATTACTTTTTACATATAGGAACAAGTCACAAAAAAACACCCCAAATGTATCAGAAAATGTCTATAATTCCAATTTCATTGTTCAGAAGTTGACTTTTTATTTTTATTTTTTCAACAAACAAGCATTATGATATATTTTACTTGAGCATGCTGAGAGGAGGATAATGCCAAGATGTTGTTTTCAAGACACTCCTATAACAGCCATAATCTTTTATTATTTCATTTAAAAGAAGTAAAATAATAATAATGCCAGATTCTTCCCTTCATCAAATTAAATTCAGTGGTATAACCAGCATGCAAGGGTTCATTTTGTATACACTTAAGAACTATGTCAAGGTAAATAAAAATGTTAATAAAATGTCATTTTACCCTGTTTGACATTTAATTGGCACTAATCAAGTGAAAAGAAAATAGAAGGAAAAATAGAATAACCTCAAATAACTTTATGATTATAATATATATTTATTTTCAACCATGACATTGATTTTTTTTTCCTTGGAAAATAGGTTGTAACTTTTTTGGATGAACTATTCCTTACAAAAGGACAATGTGTAGGCTTAGCTATATCTCTGGTTTTGTTTTATTCCACGATTTACAGACATGCCCACACAGACTCTGTGCAGATTTTCATTAAATTGGAGCTAAACTGGAAGTGAAAAATTCACAATGCTTTACACATATGTTGCTAATACTCCCGGCCACCAACAAGACATTCTCAGTTCTGTTTACCATTTGGAAACTCCTTCTGCAGACCAAAATCCAGTGCAGAAAATGCAGCGATTCTGTCTGCTTCTACTTCTGGCCCAAGATCACGGCTGCAGCTTCCATTGAAGTTAATATCGTCATACATTCCAGCTCGTTCTCTGACAGCTCTTGGTCACTGGGCCGAGCTGAAAGCTGAAGGCACAGGCTATCTGCTTCTAATGATAGGGAATGCTTTGATCGCCTCTGCCACCAGCATGCATGTTCGGCTCTTAAGTACACACATCACACATCAGATGAGTGGCTGCGCTGCCTCCGTCCACTTTAATGTTTCCTTTTTGTCCCTTTTAAATGTACATGCATTGAAAATGTGACAAATCAATCACAGCACCTCCAAACAACAAAACAGCTGTTTTCCTAACTCTTTTTTTGTTGTTGTCTGCTTTCGCAAACAGCATACCGTCTGACCGAGCGGCTAACAATTATCCGAAATATTTTCATGTGCTCTCTCTCGCTCCTCGTTCCCTCCATGCTTCCATTTGATCTGCTTTTAACTTAGCCTCCACTTTTCTCCCCGCCCGCTCGCTCTCGTTCTCTCTTTTCCCGCTCCCTCTTGCTCAGACATCAGCGGTTCTCCTTTTAATGTCACTGACAGGGGGTAATTTGCACCCATATATGTTTTCTCTCCAATTACACCATGGCAGCAGTGTGCTGCCAAACATCTCAGTGCTGTGCTTATGGTCACCTCTTTGAGGAGTCCTTCCTGCCTCTCTGCACTATATTTTTCCTCTTTTTAGATTCTCCCAGAGAGGACTCTGTCATTTGGCTGTCCTTGGTCCAAAGTGTTCTTTAACACCTGACAACAAAAGCAGCCGCCGCTTCTGCAACAACATCATTTCGGAATTATTTCCTGTGGGGCTAGTCTTAAATTGTTCCTGTAGTCTTGAGGACAAGCCTATACTGCACAATGACTTTCTCATAAATGTGGCACAGGATTAAATGTTAACACTTTCAGACAATTACTAACTAACGGCAGAATTATATTTAAATCCAATTACGCAAATGCTTGTTTTCTTAGATCCTGCTTTCAAACACCCACTGTCGTGAATTAAGCCCATTTCTGCAAACTAAGATTTTTTTTGCCCTAACTAAAAATGAAAAATATACAATAAAACCAATACCAGCATGTATCCAGGTAATAGTCAGCTGTTTTATTACGGTTTGTGGTTACTTGTCAAATGTTTGCTAACCTCACAGTTATTATTATTTTTATGCATTTTATTTATAGATATTTGTTTAATCATTACATAGATTTGTTTTCCCTTGGAGAGTAAAGACATTTACGATTGCTAAATTTCATTAATTTCTTTCTAGAATACATTGATAATTAGTTTGCTTTATTTTGCAGCCAACATTTGCAAATAAAAACTGCTGTGCAATAATATTACCAGATTTTGTTCCCTTGACAAGGAAATTATTTTAATAAAGCCCCCTATATACACTAACAACTATGTCAAATAATGTAATTTTACCCTGTTTGACATTTAACTGGCAAAATAGAATAACCTCAATGAAACCTCACGATATTTAATATTTAAATATTAATAATATATTTATTTTTTATATTTATTCATAAAAAATAAATAAATAAAGACATTAATGTTTGCTAAGCAACTTTGATTTGTTCTATAACACATTGTTAATTCGTTTGCTTTATTTTGCAGCTAAACAAACCAAAACTTGCAAATAAAAACTGCGACTAGCATCGGCTTCCCTCATATTACATGAAAAAGATAATTCGGTGCATAATAAAGGGAAGAAAAATAAATTACATGGCCGTAGCTGGAAGCAGCATCTGAGATGTTACGTTTCTTTGCAGAGGAGAATCATCAAGCGAAAGAGGAGAAGAATAAAGAACTCAATCAACTGAGCAGAAGGTGCCAGCAATACGCTTTTTGATATGTCTGTCACCTATTTGTGTGCGAACATTCCCAATGTATTTGTGTGTGAACATTCCCGTCATGTCAAAATTATTAACAGCTTCACTGCTCCACAATGAAAAAAGTAGCTGTCTTTGAACAACGTCTGCTTTCCAAAATTTTGGATACCTTAAAACACAGGATCACTTCAAAAAAAAGTGTGTGTGTTAATTAACAACTTAAGAGCTGAAACTCAATGTCGATCTATTATTTCAGCACTATATAAACAGATGTATTAACGTGGAACATTATGCATTATTTACACTAAAGAACTCATCCTGCACATTAGGAGTCTGTCAATCAATATTAACACATTCAAATGCCAAAAATAACTCCATTACTGAAAATGATCTTTCACAACTGGCATTAACGTGTTCCAAATCCTCTATGATCTAATAATATCATCTATTTGATAGTGAGGAGGGTTAAATGAGTTTCTCGGTTGAGCGTGTAGTTCATGAGAACATCAAGAATGCGTTATGAGCAGGTCTCAAACAAAATTCCTCAGACACGCATTTTCTCAGGACTGCTTGAATCTCTTTCAAATTTAATGCAATACACAATACGCCATCTTCCTAAAACTTCATAATTAGTCTAATTTACTTGATTCTACACTCTTGCTCAGAGCTATTATGTTGATCAAAGGCAAAGTAAAGTGATGTCAAGGGACTGGTGCCTCCAATATCCAAGATACAAAACTACTGAATCAATAGAGCAAAACAGACAGCATTGCTAAGTATAGCTTTAAGCAAACCTTAGCGCCAAATACAAAAACTTCAATTGAACCCATTGATATCGGCATGAAAAATGCATGATTTCAGGAAAGTTCTTTTATCTATGACAAAAGATCAATAGCGGGAAGGGGTTATGAAATCAAAGCTGTTTTGCTAGTCACGCTAACGAAAAAAAAAAAGTCTTTCTGTTTAAAAAAAAAAAAACAGTGGAGCACAATATTGAAGAAGAAAGGGTTTGAGTGAGCATAAATAAGCACATCTGAAGAACTAAAGAATGATTAGAGCTGAATGTTTTAAACTTTCCAATTCAGCTATGCTGCTAGTCAGTAAACAAGACAGGAGAAGTCAAGTCAGTTTAAAGCTCATCTGACATGACATTCAACCTTAAACAATTAATAAGGATTGCTTAAGAGACATTGTGTTGAGCAGAATTCATTTTATTAGATCGGGTCAGCTGTGTCGTACCTATGTGCAAATGTGTTTGGCTTCATTTACAGTGTGACTATTTTTGTGTGTCTCCTGCAAACAAGCACACAATGGGGTTGAAGGGTGTCTGGCTGCGATGTCTACTGGAGCATCACTCATCTGTCATCAGAATTAAAATAACAAGTTACGGATGAGTGATCAGACAATAAGACTGACAAACTAGAGAAAACAAGTGTTGAAAAGATACATCATTGGAGACGCAATTTGCAATTCTGCTTTTCGGGTTTCATTTTGACTAGGTGTAGCGACTTTCAAAGGTTTGTGAATAGAAGAAAATTAAATACATGCATTGTTTGAGTCATAGGATGATGAATAAGGCATCCGTTAAATGACTTCAGAAAGGCAAATGAGAAATTATAAATGTGGTCTTGCAGGTGTATAAAAAACCCTTCCATTCAATATGACCAATAATAATATGTAATAATCATCATCATAATAATATATATATTTTTTATTATTATTATTTTTAATTATAAACTTATATATATTAACCTTGCAATAATACCACTGTACAGCAAAATAAAATATTAATATATTAAAGTATTAATACATCATTTTTTATTTTATTTATTTATTTTTTTAAGAACCATTGTAATTTATTAATTCACACACACGTTGGTTTTTGTGATTTATGGGGACTCTCCATAGGTGTAATGGTGTTTCTACTGTACAGACTGTATGCGGTATTGTCCTACACTGACCCTACACCTAAACCTACCCCTTACAGTGCATTTTTAGATTTTTGAAAAAGCACCATTTAGTATGTTTTTTAAGCCTTTTGAATTACGGGGACACTGAAAATGTCCTCATAAATCACCTTCATATTGTAATACCTATGTCACACCCATGTCATTATACAAATTTGAGTCCTCATAAACCCGCGCGCACACACACACAATGATTAATCGCATCCTAAATAAGTGTGTGTGTGTGTGTGTGTATATACATACTGTATATTTTTATACAGTACAGGGAAAATAAACAGTCTGTATATACACATTGGTCAGTAACAAAACAGGCTGAAAATGCCAGAATGCATCTTGCAACCGTTCATTTCCATTTTTGTGCTTAAAGATTAAATGCCTCTACATTATAAACGTTTGACTGAAAGGAACCCTCAACAGAAGGGTTCTCAACAGCATGTCTTTTTCATTTGAAGATGCTGAGAGGCATAATTTTGTGGTAACGTCCACTCCAACATGTCCAAAGCTGGTTTTGGATGAAAACTATGGCAGACACTGTCAGTCGAGAATCACTTGTCCAGCACAGAAAGCAGAGACATCCGGAGCGTATGCACAGGGCCTGAACACTTAGGGCCCGATGAGAGAGAGGGCAGATAGCAATCAAAGTTCTTTAGATTCGTGTGCCGTGCATACTGGAAGCCTAAACAAGGCCCGTGTTTTCATTTCCATACGCCATGCTCCGTCTTTTCTTCTGACAGAGATAAGATGTATAAATTATGAGCAGCTGACAAAGTCGACTCCAGCGCCCGAGGCTGCTCATCAATCATGTCCTGTGTGTCAGCAGGTAAGTGATGTGGCCCCCGGAGGCACAGCCCATTCTTAGGTGGAGGGGGAGAGAATTGGTGGGTGAGAGACAGGAAGAGAGACAGAGAAAGCAAGAAGTGTGCCTGTCAGAGCCTGGCTCCATCGGTAGCTGAACCGTATTTAGTAGACTCTTTAAGAGAACAACAGCAATAACAGCCATGACGTAAAACACTCAACCTTGGGCTTTCACTATAGTTTTAAGATTTAAGCATTTTTTCCCCACGTCTTAAATATGTAGTTTCACTAACACTTAGTTAATTTACTATTAATTAATATTTACTTAATTAATTCACTATTAATAACTTTTCCCTCAAATTTATAATTTGCTGCTTATTGATAGTGAGTCCGGTAGTTGTTAAGATTAGGTATTGGGTAGGATTAGAGTAATATGCATGCTAATATGCTAGCTAATATGCTACTAGTTAAGAGACCCCAGAATAAAGTGTTACCAAAAGTTCAAATCTGTACTCATGTTCCTCTCTGGAACATAAAAGAAATTATGTTAAAGAACATTTGGTAACACTTTAGTACAGAGATCTACTGGCTTATTAGCAGGCTTAATTCTTGCATATTGGCTGTTTATTAGTACTTAAATTACATATTATGCTTGACCATAGTCTATCTCCTTAATCCTACCCAATATTTATACTTAAATACCTTACTATTTTACTTTACTAACTGCTCTAGTTTATTGAGACTAAATGAGGCCTCAAGACTTCAAAATAAAACGTGAGCGAACATGTTTTGTTTTGACTTGACACTAATCTGTGAATTTCTTTTGACATCTTAATATCTTTGACCACATATATAGTAGTTTTTATCATGTTTTTATTTTTTTTATTTTTAGTACATCAATTTAATAAATAATTTGACTTTTACTTTGATTTTGACTTCATCAAACGGTCTACTTTTAAGATTTTAAATACGTTTTTGAAGAATGAAATGTCAAAATTTGGTTAAAATAATGTTTAATTTCATTACAAAAACATTGTTATTCAGTGTAACACAAATGTTTATTTAAAAGTTCAAACAACATGCTTATTTTGACTTCAAATATATATAATACTATAAAATATATATAAATATTAAAAAAGTGAATTAAAAACTATAATTGTATCTAAATAACGCTGTCTTAAAGAAGTTCACCCAAAAATGAAAAATCTGTCATTTACTCACCCTCAAGCAGTTCCAAATCTATATGAATTTCTTTGTTCTGCCGAACACAAAGGAAGGCATTCTGAAAACAGTTTGTAACCAGGCTGTTTCTGTTCATTGAGTAGAATAGATTTGGAACTACTCGAGAGTGAGTAAATTATGACAGAATTACTGCTTTAAACTACTTGTAGATCACAAAGTTAAGAATTCTTGATTTGAGGAGTTCTTTTGATGTTCCACATGATAGTGTGCACTACACTGATGGGACCTGATAAGATCCTCTGCTCTCCAGAAAGGCCACTGCTGGACCACCCAGTATCTTTTTCCTCAAGGCACTTATGTTGTCATGGATATATATATGTGATGAAGCACCACGATAAGTTTGTGAGTGTCTGCTGAAACCAAAGCTTGCTAATGAATGTGTAAACAACACCACTGAGCAAAACAAGAGCTATGGCGCATGTTTTCACCTACGGCAGAGCAGACAAGCCTCTTCAAATCACGGTAATAAGCGCCGATTTAAACCGCGGTCCACCACGCCGGTGAATGCCACATTTAACAAATGTTAAACGACTCATCCCATGAAGAATGTCTTCCCTGTTTGACAAAATGGCACTCATGTAGAGCAGGAGAAAGGGCAGGATCAAATTTCATGCAGAACGCTGAGCGCTGTGAGATAAAGGAAATGAGACAGCTCTCAGGGGGGAAATGACAGGTAAAACACAGATGTTTACACAGCAGCGTGCTGCAGAATACGCTTGGTTATTTCATCCTTATCTGGCTCTGCCGGGCACGGAGTGGATATAGCAGCGGCTGTGGCCTCTTCGGCTGTGTGGGTGAGTATAGATCAGAGACGCAGCGTGGCGGCACACATATACCTGCAGCGGCATGGCCTCGTTGTGACATGCGCTGCGGAAATTCACTGAGGTCACAATCCGTGCCACTTGGGCCTGCGGGCAGCGTTAAACAAACAGAGCCAGAGAGGGGGTGACATAACACCACAAAAACACACAGCAGAGATGCCCTAAACACGCCTCTCACTGTGTATAGCCCTGAGGGGACGACATCTTAAACGGACAACATGCATTAAAAGGAAATATATAACAACCTCCAGGATGCCGATGTTCAGGATGGTCAATACAGCTAGAAAACACAATACAATTGGGTTATGATGTAAAATACTTGTTTTACAGCTGTACTGTACATTCTCAGAAATAAAGGTACAAAATCTGTCACTGTAGTGGTACGGTAACTTTTTTGTACATTTTAGGTGCAAATATGTACCTTTAAAGGTACCACAATGGATCCTTTAGGTACAAACATGGCCCTTTTGAAAAGGTACGACCCCAGTGACCCCATTATGTACCTTTATTTCTAAAAGTCTATGTCCCAGCAATTAGTGAAAATTATTTGGATAAATAAAATTAATATTTAACAAAATAACCTTCCTATTAAGACTTTTCTCAAATGCATTTAACTATTTGAAATGGCTTTGATTTTGATTTACTGTTGAAGTGACATTTATTTCTTTGTAGTAAAAAGTTATTTTTAAATTATTAAACTTATTAATAATATTTGCTATTGACAGCCAAGTCATTGCTCATTAAGGTTCAGCGGCTGATGACTGCTCGATCAAAATTCCACCCCCCCCAAAAAAAACCTGTAATTTTACAATTATTATTAAAATATTATTTATTCCTGTAATGGTAAAGTTAAATCTTCAGCATCATTAAAACAAACAAACAAACGAAAGATATAAAACAATGTTTAAAGTTTTCATCTGTTAATGTGAATAATACTGATAGCCATGAAAAAGCAAAGAGCTACTATAAAGGAATGTGTAAAAAAATTATGTAAACCACACGTCATGAGCTCATGGCTATTACTCGCACTGTTTAATCAAACTCTGCTCCCACAAAGAGTTCTGGTCATGTGCAGCTGGCCTCAAACAGAGCTGTGTGTTTGTACAAAGTGCAAAGCGAAACATTACTGGATTATCTAACTGAAAATATTTGTACCGGCCAGCGATGGCCCCCATTTATCCAACAATAACTCAAAGAAAAATAACGCAGAGCATTTGATCTGAGAGATTTCGTGTAAGCAGGTCTAAGCCGATTCTTCAGTCAAAGATTTGTTTATTTGAAGATAAACAAGAGCGTTCAAAGAGGCAAGATCTGTCGGGTCAGTGACCAGTCAAACCTGGCTTTATAGAAATATGGAAAATACCGGACTGGGAAAATGGATGGGTTACAGTCATGAAACAAAGTTGGATTTCTTTCTAAAATATTCCCTGTTAGAAATGTATGTGGACTGACAACAATCAGTCTAGTTACTGAAACTTCTCTGAACTGTGCATCATAGAGATAGTGACAGAAAGACCAATTCCTTTAGATCTAATAGGAAAAAAAAACAAGCAAGCTCTACTAGGCATGAACTTCCATAAAATAGTGCATTATGATGATTTGACATCATAATGAGTGATGAGTGAGCTCTGAGACGAGTAGTATGCATTGTAATGTTCAATTGTGAGTCAAAAAGGCCATTAAAATGAATAGTCATGTCTTTAGAGCCCAGATATTATGTTATAGTGACATGTACAATTGCAGCTCCCAGCAGGCTGTAAAAAACCACATTAATCTTGAGTTAGAATATGAAACCATCACTATATCTCCTTTCACAAGACAGGCAAGCAGATGCCTTCAAAACGTGATACCGATGGCAAGCTTGCCAGCCTATGTCATGACATAGATATCCCTCCGTGTTCAAGAGATTATATGACTAATCAAAGACAGCACAGGTTAGTAAATAACAACTAGATGGATGAAGGGAATAAACAAAGACGGAATGGAAAGGTCAAGATGCTTTCTGACGTAAATTGTGCAAATAGACCTCTTAGTGCATATTTTATGTGTAACCAAACTAAATTATTCATTAGAATTACTTATCAGCATGAATTCAAATTTTACCATACGTTTTCTAAATATTACTGATATTATTGTGAAAAATTCATTTATGCATGCATTTCACTTTAGTACTTTTTTTTTTTTTTTACATTGATTTATTGCAATTTCTCTATTCAATCATAGGTACAAAGACATCTTCAGCTTTCACACAATACTATTTATAGTGCTTTACAAAAATTTTTTATTGACTAGTCTGTTTACGCTTCTGCTTTGTAATTGGTTCATCAAGTAGTAGTAGTATAAAGAAAATAAACGATTTCTTTGCAATCTTTAATTAAAAACACTTAATTAAAAATAACTTGCTTTTGGTAATGATAGGAAATACAGAACAATCTAAATCACATTCATTCTAGTGTATAATGCACACTTCTCATGATTCAACCAATTCCAGACTTTATTTGCCTTCTACAAATATAGAGCAGTTTCCCATACTATACGTATCTAGAAGCTGCATAGTATACAGTGAAGGTGGATGTTTACAAGTTCTCGCTGAACTTACCAGAGAATCACCCCGCACATATTAGCACAGACAATATTGATCTTCCCTGTGATGTGCAGTTCAAGAGAAGCTGGATGAAAAAAAGTCAGCCGCCATTTTGAAACGGTTCCCCCACTGGGCTACAGAGCGTACTCACTCTCAACACCAAAGAGAAGGAGGCCTGTCATGTCTGGCATGATGAGCTCAAAGTCTGGTCATGGCCTGGAGCACCAGCAAGGCGTCTGGCCCAAAAGCGGCCTGGAAACAAACAGTCTCTCAAGCGCCTGACAGACACACAGAGAGCTCAGACCAGCCCCACACACCAGACAGGTGTCAGCCCGTCCTGACATGAATGACATCCAGGATTGCCCCGAAAACAGCGCTGCAAACTGATGAAAGTCGTCAGAAGCTTATTTTTTTTCTGATCAGAGAAAACGTCTACGTCTAGTCTGTGGCATTATTTTCTTTCTCTCTCTTTTTTCCCTGTGATAGCACATGCAACCTTTTAGAAGCATTTCCAAGACGTGCATCAAGAAAGGTTTATTTGAGTGACTTGAAACTAACTACAGCTGGTGGGAAAAAAAAAAAAAATTAGAAAAACATGAAGTGTTTTGTAGGGACGATGTCTACAGAGCTGTCTGGAATCTGATGAGTTATGACAGGATACGGTAAACCTATCTGATTTAACGGCTGCGTCTTGCTTTACAGTCGAGAAAAGGGCCAGATCCCTTGTGCTTTTGGAAGAGGTGTGATGAAAGTAGGAGCAGCCCACTTATCACATTACCTTAAACAAGCCAGTCGACTGTTGCTTCCAGCTGGCAAGCAAACGCGACCATTGTGCCACCGGCAGGCTACTGTTCCCCCTGCCAATATCAGGTGATTCAGAGATATTATTTTATCCCGTGTCAGAGCGCAGGGTTACATTTGTGACTTGTATGCACTAGGAGAGGAAGAAAGCCTCAAGAATAGCTTATTGTTGTCAGCTCGCATCTCAGCGTTTGTTTGGCAGCCACTGGCCCGTCTGGCAGAGGCGGACAGAGACTGGAAGGGAATCTGCACCTCTGCAACACCTGCAGAGAGGGCAGACTGGCTCACATCCACCCTTCCCTGTCAATAGAGCAGCGGCGGTGCCGTAACCCTACCCTACTTTTGCAGTCCCTCAATGCAAGCCGCGGTCCAGAGAGTGCTGATCAAACACAATAACCAGACACATCCTTCTCACGGACACTACGTGAGCTCTGCGCCTGACACGCACAGAAGCTGAAGCGCTGAGTTTCGGTCGCAGCGGAGTTACTACCGTGATTTCACCTCATGACTTCACATCATTTGGAATTTATGGTTTACACAGGGTGAGACTTGATGGCTGCTAGGGGATGTTATCATGCTTGGATAAGTCCAAGTAATGCTTTAATCCCAGCTATTAGCCTTGTCTGTATTATTCAAGGGCCAACATTTATACGGCAAATTCTGACTTACAGTTCAGCCTGAATTAAAATGTCTGGGGTTTATGGCACCCTGGACCTGTTTCAAGCACTTAAAAATATGTGACAACCTTATTCAGGGCAACAGAGCCATGAATCTGTCAGCTCCACAGTGAATGCCAGCTTCCCGAAGGTCACATGCTGGGTATTAATAGCCAGACACTAATGTCAGAAGTCACAACTGTCCTCAACACCTGTGCAATATAATGTTAATTAAAAAACAAGATGGAGCCCAGTCCGACATTTCACTGGGTAAATCGTCCTCTCTGGTTACAAACGTCAGCGCACTCATTTATTACTCCATCAACATGAGGAAATCCAAGAAATGACTAAAACTTTTAAAACGCCAGTCGAGCTTAAAAATAAGATGCATACATTTGCCATTCATTAATGATCGGTGCTCATTCACCACATTTTTTTTTTCCATTTTCCAAGAAAACTCGATGCCACAATGCTAGAGGGGTTGCTAAGACCCTGCTAAACAGTTGCTAGGAGGTTCTGTGCAGTTGTTTTTTTGTTGCTATGTGGTTGCCAGGGTGCTGGTTTCTGTGTGGTTACTAGAATCAAAAGCCATTTCTCATTATGCAGTCTTTCATTCTCGAGTTCTCGATCTATGCCATCCTAAACCATCGAAGTTAATTTCAAATACTCAACGCAAGTACAGAAGACGATGTGTTCTTGATATCGAGGATGCAGTGAATGCAGACTTGAGAGAACCGAGCCGTTCCCAGAAATCCCAGAAGACACTCTGGGCGGACGGTGTACGGAAAACCTGCTCTCGCAAATACTTAACAGCTCTTGAAGTTGAAAGTAAACAGTTTTGCAGCATTTTTATTGGCATATTAAAACTTAACATAGTCATAGATAAACTTAACAACTACAGAATTATTTTAACATAATATCTATAATACTTTGATACGTTTTAATAAGTTTGTAATGTTGTGTTATATTTATGGTCCATTGGCCACTGCTTATGCTGAGACTATACAGTCAGTTAAGCAAAAATGCTGTATCATTTCTTATAAGGGTGCGTTCTGTGCCCTCATGTCCTTCTGAGATCATTCTTCCAAAGTTCTTGGAATTGAGAAACAACCAGGCATATTCAAATGAATATTTATTTTGCTATTTTATTTTTGCTTATTTTTCAGGCTATAGACGGTTTCATCTGGCGCACACGCCAGGACCTAAGTTAACTTCCGGTCTACAAACGGAGCTAACGATGAGTAACGAAGTTGGTCTCAGGTTATTGTGCTGTGGCATGCGTTTCCCAAACATTTATTTATTTCTGGCGACCTGCCATGACATAAAAATTGACCGATTTTCCAAAAGGCTTTGTTAAATAAACATGAGCACGTAATGTACGTTTAAAAATCAAACCGAGGCGTGGGTGTTTTTATATCACTGTATTTCTGAAGGAAGACTGTCTTTAGAAAATGTCATTTCATCTTGCATATAAGGCAGTGTTTGTAAGCTCAGAGCTGCTCTGTCTACAGCCGTTACTGGGGGAAACCTCTCGTTTCTCACGCTTAAAGCACCTTCTCCTGGTAGAGAATGAGTCTGCATTTTTAATAAACCCATTTGATTTCTGCAGTGAACATATTTCGCTTGTTGTCAAAAAAAACAAACATCTGCTCTAGATGGATTTAGCTGTTGATTCAATCTTGATGTCTACCGGAAGTTAAGTTAGGGCCACAAGAGCACACATGCACAGTAAAGTATGTTTATGTTGTTGTCGTTGAAATGTCTATACCAGCCAGAGCACATGCGCACATTTCAGGACACTGACTGTTTCTATAGCAATTGTAAATTCTAACAGCAGCTGCAGTCACACACTGAATTTACAGGCTCTTTTGCTCAGAAGGCGGGGCTTCTTTTGATAGAGCGGCCATATTGAGTGTTGCATTTAAAATTATACGAGTGACATGTCTTCCTTTTTTTAGTCTTTACTAAATGTTCTGTTGTTATGCAGTTGCTCTGCATTTCCTTAACCAAATCCAAAACTAACAAACAAACAAATAAATACATAAATAAATATGTTATTGGCATATTTTAAGCATAAATCTAAAATGACAAAACAAAATGACTCATTTGACTCCTTAAATGGAACAATATGATGTATCATGTACGTGCAATGGTGTAGGATTAGTTACACAGCCTATTTTAATAGTTTGAGGTTTGAGGATTTGAAAGGGGTCTTTCTCTTTCCTCAATCTCTTTCTCTGTCTCTTCTAAGTAAGGGATGAATGTGGTGTGAGTATCACTTGACCCCGCTGACCTGCAGGTGACCCCAGAGGCACACAAGGTTTGCAGGAGGCCTGTGTTCTGACGGCTCAGAGACTCTCTTCTTTCACATTGTGAATGAGGACGGGCCTCCCTCTCACAAGCCATTCAACAGTGTGGAGGGCTGCTGAATTAAGAATGCATAGTGAATAATGAACATTATTAACCCTAACAGTCCCAACAGTATACACACCTGAGCTAGTGTCCATACTAACAAAAATATGTTACTTTTAGACTGTAATGCTTATTTATAGAGTTGTTGAGTCACTGGTGCACTCAAAAATAATGCACAAAAATTGTTGTTTTTGCATTTTAATATTTATATGAAAAACCGGACAATTATAGGTGGTTTTAAAAGGTTAATAGAGCACTGCAGTCAGGAACTGATTTCAGATAGACAGATAAATAGATAGATAGAGCTCTACACCAACAAAAGTTTATCACTTCTATATGTTTTGCTCATGTTTTGTTTGGACATGGTCTTTAGACAAACGTAATATATGCATATTAAACCGCATATCCTAAGTTCTCTTCTAACCTATTAATGCCAGCTTTCAGGAGTTCACAAGCTTAATATTGGCTATTGATGTCCACTATTTTTGCCACGAGCTCTTTAAATTTGGACTTTGGTGGTCTAATGTGGCACTATTTCAGCAACACAGATGAATTTGCCTATGTAAAGGGTTTTACAACCGTGGTTGTAAAATGAGGTTAATTTTAAATTGGAACGCAGTTGTCTGTGTATAGGCAGTACATTGTAAGGCAGCTCACTATTTTTTAGAATAGGCTTGTATACATAACAGATGACAACAACACACAACATCCTTTATCCAATCAGTCTAAAGAGTCTCGTATCAGTATGTTAATGACTTGTCAGCTCTGACCCAGTGCCAATGAGAACAGAGAACGTTAATGCAGTGCACTTGTCTAGTTAATCTCACACAGGCCTTGACTGTTTGTTCTCAAACAGAGCAGATCTGAAATCTCACTCAACCCCATGTTTTTGTGTGCAGATCTACCTATTAGCACAGGTTTACCCTGCCTGACCCCTCACGACATGAATTATATCCCCATCTGCCTGACGAAGAGAAAAAGGACCACAGCGATGCTCCTGTAGGCCTTGTCTCTCAACGCTGCTTCGTTCACTCAGCTTTCTCATTAATCTTCTCCATCCAAATGCTTAAATTACTGCTTTTATGGACACATTTACCGTTCACACACATTCGGTTTCAGCAGCCCGAGGCTTCTTGTACTCTGGTTCTTCACCACCCACACAGGCTGTTTATTTACTGCTGGGCTTGTTAGTAGCCATTAAACTCATCTAAAATAAAAGTCAACATTGTCAAAGCAGTAATCTGGTTTATTCAATGGCTTGTCTCGTGAACAGAGAATATTAATTGACTAATGCAATTACATCATAGGCAGGGTGGCAGTGTACATTTGCAGCACTGAGAGTGATTGATTATTTTATAGCGTTCTGAGCAGCTATATTCTTGTTGGGATCTCATAAAGCACTGCTATATCTGGATATAACAATGCTGGGATGACAAGTGGGCTAACAGGAGATGGGGAAATGCGAGCTGTCTGATGGCTAACGATAAAAAAACTAAACTAAACAAAAACAAATAGGCAACGACGTTGAGAGTATTGAACTTAGGCGCTAGATTAAAAGAATCCGCATGCGACGTTGTCGCCAGCTGTCGAATTTCCTCCTTCCTCCTTAACATAACAGGAGGTCAAACAATATGAAGGTTATCGGCGGCCATATCAAAATAAATTACGCTCGGGAGTGTCTCTCGCTGTCGCACGGCGTCTTAATGATGCAAAGTTAACACACACTAAATAACAGTGCCTCCTAGCATTGACAGCCTCAGAAATAATTGACCAATATGTTGCAGGCTGAGATACAGTGGCTGAGAATCCAATCGTGCAGCTGACAGAATGCATTGAGCATGCCACTAAATTCTGCATTATACACAAAGAACTGGCAGGTCAGGGAGCTGACTCCTGTGAGCCATTATGTGATGCCATCAATGAGGCTAAATTACCTGCCTCTCCACAATATGCTCCAGTTAACTAATTTCCTGACAGCTCACTGTCTCACAAGAAAAGCACCAAATTCGCTAGCTGTCAGGTGCATGATGGACTATTCCTCTTTTTCATTCGCTTCCTCTTTTTGAAATGGCACTCCTCGCAGCAGCCCCTTCAGCTAGAATATGTGGAGATTCAGTGCAAATGCACAAGCAATGAGGTAAACCAGATTATAAACAAAGCCCAGAACGCATTATTAGCTGCTATTAGACGCTATTAGACACGGGCGAACGATGCCGAACAGAAAATGAGAAAGCGCAAATTACTGGTAATTTTGCCAATATTTGAAAAATTTACATACAAGCTGCGCAATAAATCACGCGATCATTGCGTTTCGGCCCCCAGATTCGTTGCTGTCATTCGCGTTCCCTCCCGAAGGGAAAACAAAAAGCCTACAAAAGATTCGCCTCCACAATGAGGCCACAGAAACCGAATTCTCAGGTAGACAAAGTCGACTTTTCCCTGCCAGAACACACGCACAATGGCGGCGCTGTCGAAGCCTTCCTTAAAGCGAGCCCGTATTACCAAACAATGCTGCGCGACAAAAAGAGACACCCACCAAGGAGTAGAACATTGTCTGCTTAAAGTTCACAATGCATGCCAGCGTTTGTCTGCTTTGCCTTTTCTTCTCGCGCCTTTCTTCTGTGCACTCCGTGTGTATGTTCCTTTACAGAGGTGGGCTATCATTATCTCAGGAATGACAGTAGGTGGAAACGCTATCTTTCATTACACAGAGCATAAATAGTGTAATCTATCAGCTCTGTCAATCAGGATGATTGATTACGGCCTGTCAGAGAGGAGAGTGACATATTAGAAAAGTTTTGTTAACAATGCCTATTGCAAGTGGGGCCTGCCACAGAGGCAAGTGATTAATGTGTTGTCAGGCTGTAATCCCACACCGCTGGCTAATGAGGCAAGAATTTATCATCTTTACAGACTGGCAGATGTCAGAAGGAAAGGAATCCAAAGTGCTGGAAACAATATACTGTTTCTTACCGGGCCTGACGTGTCTGACAAGCTTTAAAAACCACAAAGAGACCTTGTGTAAGCAAAAACTTGAATAGGGCAACTTTCCTTTTGGCATCCTCCTCAAATTCTGCGAGTCAACAAGTATTGCTCTGAGCGAAGAGTTCCCATAACTTCAGCCCCTTTTGTCAGGCCAGTCAAAGTGCTGCTACAAAGAGCTTTTCAATGGCTCCTCCATACACGACGTGTGAAATTTACACACCTAGTTCTTGTTTGTGCTCCTGATTCCCTTAAACATGCAGAACATATACCTTTACACACACACACACACACACACGTAAAAACCTTCTTAACTCATTTAAGGAATATAAGAGAAGGGGAGGTGTAATGTGATCACAGCTAGTTGTTTTTAGTAGCGGCAGGCTTAGAAAGGAGCTGAGTGGGAATCGGTCACGGAGGCTTGTTTGGGTTCGACCGGCCCCTGTAATAAGAGTTCCTGCTGCCTCTTTGGCTCCAACTCTCCTGCAGGTCTGAGATTCAGGCCCCCAACAGGGAACCACTGACATGGGGTGAGAAAAGCTCAGAGCCCCCAGGGACCGAAAAACACTCAATCTCTGTCATGGCCACTTTCACTGCCGCCAAACACTGCATACAATTAGTGCTGCTCTTTAACATGCAGCGCACTGCTATATGTGAATATGAAGATGTTTTAAGAAAATGTTAGTGGAAAAAAAAAACAGTAACACGTTTTTTAGATTCGATTTAGAGGGACAATTATTAATGGTATTATTATTAATATGCCAAAATAATAAAAAATAAAGAATGTATTTAATATTAATAATTAATATTATTTGTTTATTTTACATTATATTATAATATATTAATCATTATAAAAATTATCTCTAATTAATGATTTACTGACAATCAAACAAAAAACTATAAATAATTAAAACATAAATAATGAATTAATAGTGTAGCGTCAAGTATTTTACTGAAAAAATAATATTTTACTTCATGTATTTAACATCAAGTCACTATTATCAATATAGCACTTAGAAAATTGAAGGGAAACATTTGCATTTCAAAACTGAATGCATTTTGCTTTAAAGAGACCTTGTGCCGAGGTTCGTTGAAAACAGATGCTAATGTTATTTGGTATGATTTTATATTCTAAAATGTGCACAATGTATATTTAGTATGTATATATTAATACACACAATTAGTATAATCTTAAATGTTATGTATTAACAGGCATAACTCTTTAGTCATATAATTGACATTATATATTCATATATTTATTATATAAACATACATATAACGTATTTGTCTTATATGTATACATGTATATATATATATATATATATACACACACATATATACACACATTATATATATATATATATATATATATATATATACACACATACATATATACATACACACACACACACACACACACACATACACACATATATATATACACATATATACACACACACATATATATATATAATATACATAGTACACAAATAGGTAAACAAACTTTTTTTTTGATGCAGTTAATAGTCTGAAAGGCCTAGTTTAATTATAAATACATAAAACTTATATTTATTTACATACGATATGTATTTAAACAAACTTTGACCAAATTTTACAAAATATACTTTTGTATGTAACTACTTTCGCAAGTAGTTACATACACTCTCCAGAGGTATAACATTTTATCTAGGGGCCTTCAGGGCAGATCAACTGAGCGATAAAGTGCTATCAGTATCTACTCACCCTAATAAAACACAAATTAAGTGTTACAATTGCAACATCAGCAGCACTGGCTGATTTGCAAGTGTTTATAAATCACAATGATACAATTAGCATTACATGATACAATCAGACGCTGGATTATTTTAAATATGCCTAATGATCTGGCTCTATCTCCAAACTCTAACACTGGCGCGGTCCTGAGCGGCACCACGCACGCATGCTGAGGTCTTTCAGAATAAGCCATCTGTGTTTAATTAGCCTGGCAACATCTTACAATCATCAGAGGAAAACTGAAAAGTTAAACTGTAATTAAACTATGAGTGCTGGCGCTGTGGGACATGCTTGTCTGTGTCTCTGTAATTGCAAAAAACATCATTGAATAAGTGCTGGGACTTACAAAAAAAAAAAAACAACAGCTCACTTAGTAGCGCTAGCAGAACAGTGCTGTCCACTTCCACTCTAACAGCAAAGTACGGAAGGCATCCGTCGACTAGAGAAATCCCAGCTAGTCCTCTATATTTCTCTATTACTCTCACCTGACCAGGCCTTGACTAAACAGAAAAAACAGTTTGCTAGAAATGCCCACTTGGCATTTGATGGAAAGAAACATACTACAATAACAGACTGGCATGCAAAAAATAGATACATACAAATACATTTTGTGTGATATACAGTACATTGGATGAGACGAGTAAGCAGTATCTGGTTTATGCAAATCCAAGTCCATTACAGGATCATATCCATGGTTATTTCTGTAACAGAACACGCTTTTGCGTATTGATGTCAACGACACAGCACATTTATAGTTGCGTTTAATACGAGGAACAAAGCTTTGACAACATCTAAGCATTACACTGTCGTTTTTACAACTACATTTAGTCATATCTCATAGCAGTTGAGCAAACGCAAGGGACAGATGGGCCATTCTCCCTCCATTTCCATTAAGCAATGCAAATGGGAAACATCATTGTAGCTGTTCAAACAAAACTCCTCAAAAACATCTGCTTGTTTTCAGGCCAAAATATGCAATATATCACTCGTGTAATAAGAGTGACGTGACATTGAGGTCATCCGCCCCTATCTCTCGGCTTTGTACGTGCCCATAAATCAATCGTGCAGCTATTACTAACAATTAACTGTGCTTTAAAGTTTTACAGTCTGTTTATGATGTGCAATGTCATGTGATTTATGTGGACACAATGAGTCACTGGCTCTAATTGCGGCTGTTTTTTGCGTACGGTGCCCTCCCGGCGACCTCCCAAAAACTCCAGCTGCCAGAGCACTTTCAGCGGCCCGGTCCCCCCCTGCGGTCCAAACACTTCACTGCTGGACACCACAGGCCAGAAGGAAAAATGCGTCCCAGCCCTTGTCCCTCAGGACAGATGAGGGGAAACCCAAACTGTGTTTTCTGACACATGGGGGAGCCGGTGTTCTCATAGCTACGCTCTTCCCACACATGAAGTGCAGTTTGATCCATAATGCAGTGATTTGATGTCATGTTTATGTTAAAAAAAAAACTGCTGAACCAAAGATTCTGTCATCATTTACTAACACTCAGGTAGTTCCAAACCTGTATGGATTTCTTTGTTCTGCCGAACACACACAAAAAAGATATATATAAGAAAGTAACCAGGTTTGTAACCGGGCTGTTTTGGGTCACCATTGACTTCCAAATGATTTTTTTCCTACTATGGAATTCAAAGTTGACCCACGACAGCCTGAGGGGTGAGTAAATGATAAACAAATTTTCATTTTTGGATGAATTATTACTTTAATGATTCTCTTTTTACTCTGCTAACAGAACAGTTTGAATTAATAATAATAAACAAAGTTACTAATGGCATTACTATTACCACTACCATCACTACTACTACTACTACAATAACTAGAATATGTATTATTATTATTATTATTAGTAGTAGTAGTAGTAGTAGTAGTAATAAAACAACAACAATTTAAAAAATAATAATAATAGTAAATATATTAAAAAGCAAAACAGAATGAAAATTTTAAATTAAAACAAAATTGCTAATGGTATTATTATTTTATAATAATAATTTAAACCAAATTATTAATGGTATTATTATGACAAATAATAAAAAAATGCTTATTAAAACCCTTAAAACATACATAATGATGATTATTACTATCATTTGTTTATTTTACATTGTATTATATTAAGCATTACAAAAATAATCTCTCTTCAATTACAATTGACTGACAATCAAACAAACCTTACTGTTAACTAACTATAACTATTTGCCTTAAATAACTTCTAATTTGCTGCTTATTAATAATTAGAAAAGTAGTGCTTTAGTTTAGGTATTGGTTAGGATTAAGGGATCTAAAATATGGTCACGCAGATTAGTAATTTGTGCTTTATAAGTACTAATAGAAAATAAGTTGCATATGCATGATAGTTCATACTGAGGATTGGTATTGAAAAACCAACAAATAAATAACAAAGAAGTGGCATTAAAAGTACCATAAATTATTTATTGTAGTCATGGGTATGTGTGTCCTGGGAACAGAAAATCCCAGATTTATTGCATCTGTACACATAATAACAACAAAACAAACATGCACACACAGGCGGCAAACCTGCTTAAATGCACAAAGAAACAGCTGCAAGTGCGTGCACAGTTGTGGCTGGTTTCATTTAACACACTGTTGATAACAATGTGCGCAGTAAATCTGCCTGTTATCTTTGTGGATCAGCTGAACTGAATCACCCGTCACAACTAAGTTTCAGATTCACAAGAAATTCAGTTAAGGTTGTCTGTAAAAATTGGTAGTAACGACTGTTTCCAAGCAATCCGTTTGGCCAAATTGCACTTCCCACTGCAACGATATTTTTATAAGTGCCTTCAAGGAAAGATTTATCCATAAAATGATTCAGCAAACACTGAAGGTACATTGGTGCTCAGTTCTACAGCCTGCTGTTTATTATGTTTAAATGCTTCAGGGAAGTCATAATTCTCACATAGAGAGATGAATATGGCACCACGCCGCAAGAGGGATGATACGGAAAGAAAAAGAAAAGCGTGCTGTCCATAGCATACAAACCGAAAAATACAATAATCACATGCTATCACTGAGGTGGTCTGTCTTAGTTTGGCTCTTTTATTTCGCTGTCTCGATATGAACTCTGACGAGAGGCAGATTAATATAAAAAATGCAGAGAGGACATAACTTTCCTGGATCTGCCAACATGGATTACGGAGAGCCGAGTTTGTGTGACTAGAACTGATGGGACTCAGCACTGACTCGAACTCCTCCAGTCGGGCCGTCTGTTTTTCATTACCCAGGAGAAGGATGTGGTAGAAATTGTGTATCGTGGTGAGAAAATCAAGTCAAATGCTTCATCCAAGCATAATCTAGCTGACATTTCATAGCCATTATATCCTTACGTGGCTACCAAACGTTACGTTGAGAAGCAGCTACTTCATCTATTCATTAAGAAAGGCGTCTATCAGTTGCTTAGCATTTATTATTTTTGCGGAGCACTGTACAAAAGTGTTTCTAAAACGGGTTACCAAAGTTGTCAGGTTTTTTTAGACCTGTCTAGTTAAAGTGGATGATTTAACAGTGTTATGAAAGGTTTGCTGTATTTCAAGGGGCCTAAATTTAACCACAAGTTTTTTGGGGGGGTTTCAGTGTGGTTTCACACCATCACATTCCATGACCTCTGAGTCCTCTGAAAAAATTATCACATTACGGGATTCCTGCACACCCAATTTCCCAAAAGTACAGCTTGGCCGTGGCTTTGAAAAAGGAGATGAAAAAAAATCCTAAATACCCTTTCTGGATTTCCTTGTTTACTGCAGGTAGCTGTTTATCCCTCTCTCTCTCTCTCTCTCTCTCTCTCTAAGCAGGTCAGATCACTCCATTTCACCACTCTAGAAATCCAATAAAACACAGGCCCAATTACACTGTCCTCATAACTACAGCTCGCAAAACGACCTCCCTCCCTTCCAGCACACATCAGCCATGCAGAGACACCAGACAACAACACAGAGACAGCTCATTTTCAACCACTTACATTAATATATAGTTGTAGGACCACCAGTGCATGGTGGGAAGGGAAAAAATCAATGCAGAAGAGAAAGAGATTTGCAACAGGCTGTAATAAATGTCACCTTGGGCTAAATTGCAAAGACGCTAAACATTTCAACACATTCAGTAAGTGCAACGTCACTTTGGGAGACAGTAAAGTGAAAACTCTTTCAATGTGATAAGAGCAATTTCTGTCCAGCTATTTACACTTTGGGTATAATTTGAGACTCTTGGTTGAAAGGTGAAAAAGTTTCAGTGTTATGCTATTCAAATTCCTCGGACTTGTAGAGAAACCTTGTGATGCATCGCACGGGAAGCAGCCTAAAATTTAGCTTTTAAATATTAACATAATAAAAAGTATTCAAATAAAATAATGCACAACATACATTTCTGTCTTTTTTGAGTTTTTTTGGTCACTTGAAACTAAAAAAGTTTCTAGTGAATCTTTAAATTATAAATCAAGTGATGGGACGGCTTGCACTAAAAAGCTACACAGTCTGTTAAGATTACAGTGAAATGATCAGAACGCTTTCAAGAACAGTTTTAGAACAGTAAGATATTTCATGTTTTTTAAAGATGTTTCTTCTGCTCATCAAAGAAAATAACTGTAATATTGTGAAATATTATTTAGTTTTAAAATAAGTGTTTTCTGTGTGAATATATTTTAAAATGTAATTTATTCCTGTGAAACAAAGCATCATTACTCCAGTCTTCAGTGTCACATGATCCTCTCAGAAATCAATCTAATATGCTGATTTATTACTAGAGTTGTCAATGTTGGAAACAGTTGTGCAGCCAAATATATTTTTTTGTAACCTGTGATTTATTTATTTATTTATCTTTTCTTCTTCTCAGGATTCTTTGATGAATAACAAGTAAAAAAAAACATTTTTTTTACCAAATATAAAACATTTCTAAAATGTAAATCTATGCTGTGACTTTTTGTTCATTTAATAGATCCTTGGTTAATAAAAGTATTCATTTCTTTTAAAAAAGAAAGAATAAAAATGTACTGATCCCAAACTTTTGAACAGTAGTGAAACAGTAAACTACTGTAACAGTAGATCAGTAGAACATTATTATCCGTTTTAAATAAATGCTTCTCTTTTTAATATTTTAACTGAAGACTGGAGTAATGATGCTTTGTATCACAGGAATAAATTACATTTTAAAATATATTCACACAGAAAACACTTATTTTAAATTGAAATAATATTTTAAAATATTTTTTGGGGGGGATTTTTAATCTAATAAATGCAGCCTTGATGAGCAGAAGAAACATCTTTAAAAACCATTAAATATCTTACTATTCTAAAACGTTTGAATGGTACTGTATATATATAATTTGTTCTTTTGTGACTGTGGGACTGCATTTCAGAAGGAAACACAAAGCAGAAGGTGCTACACACCCAAGAAAAGCACAAGAGTTTAGGAATGTTTGTGTATGTTAGCATTTTTTCTTTCTTTCTGGTATTTGGGAATAACAAAAATTATTCCCATGACTGGGAAGATTATATTCCTGACCGGCCAATAGGTTAAGTGTACATAGTTTTCTATAGGACAAAAGTGTGTGTTTGTCATGAAGAAAAAGAAACAAAGCACATTAAGATCATTTTCCAGGCTAAAAAAATAAAGCCTGAGCTTGCAGTAATTGTTTCATAAATCTGTGTTGAGCACGATCATGCAGTTTTGCTCTCTATAGCAATACAGGTCCTTTTCAAAAAATTAGCATATTGTGATAAAGTTCATTATTTTCTGTAATGTACTGATAAACATTAG
>JAUMHI010000098.1:60049-72298 GCA_032359435.1 Enteromius unitaeniatus | reverse complement strand
TTATGTCTCCTCATGAGATTTTTATATATATATATATATATATATATATATATATATATATAGAGAGAGAGAGAGAGAGAGAGAGAGAGCGAGAGAGCATTATATAAATATTATATACATATTGTCACTGGTATTGTTATATTGTAAACAAAATGACACTTTAAATTGTTTTCTGTTTAAATATAATTTAAAATGTAAAATATATGTGTAAAATGTAGTTCATAAGCTGAATTTAAAGCAGTCAATACTCGCAAATATCATAAATCTCTATATATAAATCTAATATGTTGATTTGATGTTAATGAAACATTTCTTATATATAAAAAATAAATCTAAATCGTACTGACCCTGAACTTAATTGTCTCTGTATATTAAAAGCAGGCCATTTGGATGTTATAGGACGTTTATGAAAAAGGTAAACAATGTGGAGCTATTAGAATAGGATCAACTGATTATGTGAATTTGGGGTTAGCTTGTTTGTTTGACTGACCAGTGACAAATAAACCTATTTTCTAATTCAGTTATTGCTGCTATAGTTGCTCTTTCGACTAGGGTGCAGTCAATCAAGCGATCAATTCAATGATTTGCCTTTCCTTATTTTCTTTTCTGCAGGTTTGATGATTTTAGTCACCTGATTGGGACATTTCGCTTATATCCTAATGATGGAGACTGTCTTAGGTGTGCAGGTGCTGACGGCATGACCGTGAATCACTGATCTTCCACTTTCCACATCCAGGTTACATTTACATTTTCATTCATCTCACTTTACCTTTCAGCCTTTTAAAAATGATTGTGTTTTATTATAGTCATTTTTTGCACCATTTGGTGATTTTATCAGCATAGAAATTATGGTTTTAAGCAGTAAAATAATGCTGATACTGGAGCAAGCCATGCATATTATTGGTGAATATCACTGATAAATGTCAAGTAATAATTTAACAGACTATTTTTTTCTCCTTTGGACTGTGCACATTTTTATTTCATTTTAAAGCAAATACTGCTAAAGCCTTGTAGACGTTAGATGACCATAGATGAAGTAGTTTGAACATTTCACAGACAAGCTTAGCATTGTCCTATACTAAAAGACATGTTTGAGCTTGTCCTAATTTAACTAAGGCCTAATCCTGGCTTAACCTAAACCTTTTCTATTATTCCATAGCATCAGTGTAGCACCAAGATTTTTGAGTTTTACTAACTAATTAACTATGAGAAAGTCTCAAGATCTCTAATTTCTAAGAGTATACTGAAGCAATAAATCATTTAAGTATTGAGATGGCAGGTTACTGAGGTCTTTATAGATAAATAATACGATTTTAAAATCAATCCTGTACTTGACAGGGAACCAGTGAAAGGACATTAAAGTGAAAGTTATATGGTCATATTTTCGCTTCCCTTCAAGCGGATTTTGAACCAACTGAATATGAGAAATGAAAGCCATAGTATAGCGAGTTATAATAATGGAGCCAAGATGTTACAAAGGCATGGATGGCTGTTTTAGGATTTTCCCTGGATAAAAAGAGCTTAACTTTACTGAGAAGGCAAAGTTGGTAAAAACATGACTTCAGAACAGCTAAACTCTGTTTGTCAAACTTTAAACTGGAGTCAAACAATATACTCAAATTCCTGACACACTGTGTGGTATATGAGACGAGGAAGCCAAAATCAAAAGTCCATTTGCATCAGCTCATGCATTCCCTGGGTACTGAACCCATGACCTTGGCATTTCTAATGTTTGAGCTACAAGAATACTTTGAGATTGCTACTGCATATTTCCTGAATATTCCTCCTTATCTAGAGAGTATGTAAACAGTAGGGCATGGTGCTAGCAACAACAACGTCATGGGTTTGATTCCCAGAGAATGCATGCACTGAATTATATACTTGTTTACCTGTGCAATGTTAGTCACTTTAAGTGAAGTGTCTACCAAATGCATAAATGTATAATATAAAAAAATGTATGAGTAAACTAGTTTTTCCTTCTGGCTTTGCTGTATTGTCTGAGGTCAGTGTTGCCCTTATGAGTGGTGTTCTTGGCTGTTCTGAAAAGTGCTGTTTACAGCGTTCTCTGAAATACAATGCCATCTCAGCAGTGGCAGCAAAATCCCGGCCTTGTGCGTGTGTTTCTGTGTGTGTGTGTGTTAACTGATACCCTTCTAGATTCAGCCATTACACCCCAAACAACAAGGCTTCAACAAAACCAACAAAGGGCTAGACAGAGAATGTAAAAGATCCTCAACTCTCTTTTTTTTTCTCAAGATGCTAAACGTATATGAGAGCCTCACTGCAGCAGTCTCAGACAGACTGATGTCCTTACCCAAGGAGAAAGACGTCTGCAACTGAGGCATTTAACGTCTGCTGATAGCGAGAGGTAGTCTGATATGTCTGACATGCTGATCCATTACCACAGGTCATGACATCCTTTAACCAACAACCTCCTACCTTTCTGCATTTTCTAAGGTTTTTGGTAAGTGAGTTCCTCACTTTTAAAAAATAAAGGAAAAAATAATACTAAAATACCCCGTTTCCTCAAGTTAAGCAGCACAGTATTTGGATTCTTGGATCAAAGGTCTGTCTAATATGTGTTGCCATGAGGCAGAGAGATGAACAGATGGGAGCAGTTATTTATAGACCCCATTATCACAGTCCATCAGACACTCATTTATGCCACATGCAATAAGATAACGCAAAAATGCCCCCGTCTCTGACCCTAAGCCATAGATAAAACTTAGGTGCATTTTTATAGGCTTCTTCATCTTTTACATGTGAAGGCTATGACTACGCAACTATATCTGTTTACACTGGTTTGCGCCGGTCGCTGCTTGTGCCCGTGTTGTTGCTGTGTATTGTATGCTGTGTCTCTAGGGATGTTGAGAGATGCTGAAATGCCTCCCTGACATTTACTGAAGGATCATACTCTGGGAGGATATGCTCTGCTTTTGTCAAACGAGGTTAAAACCCATTGACATTTTGCAGGCCGCTGGATACCATCTGTGGCGGTGGTCTCTTGCTGGTCTCTCTCTCTTTCCACTCCGGGTTAAAGACACAGTGACATTTGCTCGGCATGTCGAACACTTGCCTTTCACCCCTTACCTCGTGCCCATTTCAAACATTTGTGGTATATGAAGCAAAAATCAGCCTAATCTTGTTTATTTCTCAGTGTTTGCTGTAGAGCTTTGGTTTTTTCACTTCCACAAGCATGAAGATGTAATTGGGAGCAAGTTAGATGGAGATCTCTCTTCCCAGGAGTATCTGTCTCAAACAAAGCTGAGAGCGCAATATTTCATCTTTTCCTGTCAGGTCAGCGGTTTCCGAACACCTAAATCTACATCTACAGACTTGTAAAACAGGCTTTCTGTCTTTGCTTAATCTAAACGCCTCAAACTGTGTGAATCATTCAAGCCAGAATAAAATATCCTCATGTGAATATGATCAGTAAACATTAGTCTAACACAGTCATTCCCAACCAGCATCCCAGGGTTTTTTTCTTAAACAGAAATTAAGACTTACATTTTTTCAATGTTTTATATTTATGCTCCTATATATTAATTAACGAAGGACCCAGGAGGAGCTGGGTGGGTGAGGACAAGGACATACTATATAGCTGCCATCGCAGCCCGGAACCGGATAAGTGGAGGAGGATTGATGGATGGATTAAAAAACCCTTTATCATACACATTATAAAAGCAGTGTTTAAATACATTTGACTTTTCTTGTATAATCATTAGGTATAATGTCTGAATAGTGTCACCCAGTTTCACTGGAAATTAATACATAAGAAATCCAACCTGGTGTCATAAAAATATGTATATCTGTGCAATTTTTGTGGAGAATAAATATTGAATGTAGTATGACCAAGAAACATTTGGTGATGTTGATGATGATTTCAAGATGTAAAAAAAAACAGCATTTATTTGAAATAGATTTGCATGTAACCATGTAAAATTCTTTACTATTGATTTTAATCAGTTTAATTCATCCATGCTGAATAAAATAATTATTTGTTAGTGTCCTAAACGGTTGCTTGGGCATATGCGTGTTTGATTTGATGTAAATGTTTTGCCCTGTAGTGAATGTAGCTGTACACAGGAGGCCTGACATCCTGCAGATGTGGAAGCAGGATTAAACAGTGTTTGCAGAGTTATGGGGCTGTTCCCTGCCCTGAGAATCCTGCGGAGAGAAAGAGAGAAGCCCATAGAAGAGCTTGGTACTGTCACTCTAGTGTGGTGATGAATGGGAGCAGAGCACTGTTTAATTGATCTACAAGCTGTGCTGGGCAGCAGGGAGGCCTGTGCCTTCAGGCAGAGCGACACTGTAAATGTAACGCTTGCATGCATGAGTCCTCGAAGCCACTGCTCATCTGCTCTTCATTCTCTAGTCCCTGATTCTCTCTTGTTCTCCTCCTCCTGTTAAAAATAGGTTTTAGAGGACTTAAAAGTTAGGGCATTTTAGCTTAATGCTATCACTTAATTAATTTAAATACATACTAAACATAAAATGTCAAGTTAACATAACAAATCCGCTTTCAGTCTAACAATTGCCAATTTAGATTAAGAACCTCTCTGAAGAAAGAGTTCTATTCAAATTGTTCTCCTAATTTACATGGTTTTAGTATTTTCAGTGTGCTTTATCTTGCTTAAACCACAAACAATATCAATACTTGGGGGGTCTGACTTCACAAAATAATATGCCTATGTTGCCAAATGTGCCAAAAAAAATCAACAACAGCTTAAAAAAATGGTCAAATGTTCTAAATAAAGCCACCTCATTAATTATTCGTGTCCCAGTGCATGCTGGGAAGAGGGGTGACTATATAACCATTTTTTACCTTTATTAGTTGTTTCCTCATTGCAATGCCTACTTGATTGGTCATTATATTTAACAGTTAATGCTATTATTTTAAATTAAATATGCATGAATCCAACCTGCTATGCCTTTTTTAAAGAGATTTACATTGTTATAAAACTCAATTTAATAGAAATTCTTAATAGCGGAGTATAACAAACAAAGCAACTAACAGTAATTAACATCTTTGGTTGTATTTTAAATGGTAATTAATTGATGTTTTTCCCCCCTTCATTTTCTTTCTTCGTATTATTGCAGTGCTCTCTAACTCCCATCTCAGTCCATGCTCTCCTTTTCCCCTGCTCCCCTCTTATTACAGAAGGATTTTAGGAGCCAGCAACAAACCTCTTTTAGAGGAGTAGATCAATACACAGACAACCCTCACATCTGCTCATTTTTCTGATAAAGTCTCACCACTGCCATCAGCTCTCACACAGAATGCACACCTCATATCAGCTTTCCAATGCCCACCGGTGTCCTATTTTAATGATCTACATCCACTATACAGAAAAGGAAACCACTGAGGAGCTGAAGTAGTTGCACAACTTTTGATGCAATCTTGATAAGACTCGTTTCCCAGTAAAAATATCTAAATATTCAATTACTTGAGAAGCAAGATAACAAAATGTACTTTCTGTAAATTTCTTTGGTTCATTTTTCATAAAAGGATAGCGCTGTTAATGTTAATGTACATGTTAATGTAATATAGGCTCATTATATTCTGCACATACTGTATATTTACAAAAATCATCACAATTCATTTGATACAATGAACTTTTCAGTTTTCATTTAATGTCAGTTTCCACTTAAAACTGAATTATATTTAATTATATTTATCATATTTGCCTACATTTGGATTTATATTATGGCAACTCTCATATATATGATTTGATATACATATGTTGCATCTAGTGGGGATGTAATTACTGATTATCATGACTAAGTATTGTCTTTTTACTTGTCGCGTAGCACGCATTTGTGATCAGAGAAATGACAAGCAACAAGCACTACGCTTCACTGCTTATAACTTGCATTTGAATAGTAAGTTGCAGCTTTCAATAAGAAAACATTACTTATTTAAAGGTTGCGAGTCAGAAGCACCAGACACAGCTAGGCTGCTCCTATAGTCCTCTGTAAATGCACTGAACACACTCTAATATTTGTGTTGAACTGAATATTTGTGTTGAACTTAATCACGGATTTATAGCTGTGTCCTCTTTTGGAAGCACAAAGAAAATAGTTTCATTTTCACAACAACACAGTATGTCCAGCAATAGCTCCGCCTTCTTTATTTGCGTAAACATTTGCCTGTTATGAAAGCACGCCCCCACTTTGAGATATCACAAAGAGGGAATGTTTAAACAAATCAGTTTAGGGGGTGTGTACAAGGCAACTTTTATGAAGAATATCTCTTTGGTTTTGACACTTTGTCTTTGAAACTTTACAGATCTTCTTTACGCACCAAGAGCTTGTAACACTCTAAAGAGAAAGGAAATTTTGAAATTAAATCATATGACCCCTTTGAATGTAAAGCTCATTGGCTGCGTATGCAGTATGAACCAATCACAGTGGTTTAAAGCTGTAAATATCATCAGTTAAGATAAGAACCCGTCAGTCTGTGCCATATTGAGTTTCAGGAAATAACTTCTGCTGGCATTCATTGTTTTATACTACAGACTACTACTACTCTAACGGCTGCTAGCTGACATGTAGTTGCTGTTAGTAGAATGTATAAAATGGACTATCAAAATAAATTGTTACCATCAATTGGTAACACGCTTCTAAAACAATGCAGAGGCAGTGCATGTGAATGTCAGCAGGCAATAATCATGACAGTGAATTCTCCTCTCTAAGCAGTAGCTCTGCAAAATAAATGGTTGAATTTTCAGTTAATAGTGAGCTAAAGATTCCCAGGACATACCTGAGCATCTGGATTTTGATATTAGTCGTGATATTCTTGAAGAAAATTCATGCAATCGAGGGGTTTTCAGAGGCCTGACGAAAGGCTCAGGCTGGGAGCAGATGGTGGGACTGTGCTACGCTCACGCTGCATTTTGCATTGGGCAGCAGTTTGAGTTCAGTGGTGTGGCAGGAATTCCTTAGAGCCTGGGTCTCATCTGCTCTTATCAGTCGCCTGCAGTTGGGGAACGAGGTTAAAGACAGAGTTACAACATAAGGCATAAGGCGTAAAGCTTCAGGGGCAAGCTTGAGCTGTGCTCAAGAGAGAGAGGGGACGAGAGAAAAAATATTCCCCAAGAAAAGTCTGATAAATGTAGTGTGCATTTGAGTAGTCCGTCATGTTGGGGCCATCTGCACACGCCGTGAGTCTTACATTCATCACCCAAGTCATTTTTAAATGGAAATGTTCAGGGCTATAAATGGATTTCTTGCCCCTGACATCCCAATTTAAGCACAGTGCTGAACTGGAAGGTTTACTTTTATATAAAAAATAAAAAAAAGCAAATGCATTTTTGAATGGATTCTTAATCCTTTAACGCTAAAATTCCAGCCGATGTTGGGGATACGATTATAAAGTGTAATGTGTAGACTCAGCTAGTCTTAAATGGAGACATTACGTCATTAATTGGTCGAAAAAGAAGTCACTCCCTCCCAGGACCTCTAGAAGGGAGACACTTGTCCCATGAGCACTGTTCTGTTTATGGCAGGGGTGACGACATGCTATTAACTTCATGTATGCCGACTGTGCTCTTATAGGGACATTTTATCCGTAAATGAATATTCTCATTATTACGTCATGAGTTCAGTATGTATTTTGTCGAAATTTTGAAGATTATCCTATATAGTCGCTATGTTCAGCAATGACTGTGTACTGTGATTGGTGATGTACAGAGAGATGGATCCTCTGTCACTAAAACAGCTCCAAAACAAAGGTTGCAAATCAAAACAGTGTTGTGAAAATTGTCTTTTGTTTAACAGTACAGAGACTGCTTGGACCCACAGTATTTCACCTCTACTGCTGTATTTTACCTTTGCTCTTGCCCCCAGGATATATTTTCTTTGACTTTCCTCTGTAGTGTAGACAGTAACTGAGCACCTTTGTTTTTGTGGAAGCATTAAACTTGTTAGTGGGCAGCGAGGCATGGAAAGATATATGCTCTACCAACTCCCTCTCTCTTGCACTCTCCCTCTCTCTCTCCTTTGTTCTATAGTCATTCAGACACATAGATGGGGCCGACCGGCTTGTTGGTCGATGCTATCACTGTAAATATTTATAAAGCATGAGTTCTGAGATCAACACAAATCAAGGAGAGACAGAAAGACAGGGAAAGGCAGTTTTTAGAGTTGGGTATTAATAGTTTGTCCTGCTGCCATTGACATCGCTTTGTTTCAAACCATGGTGAAAGATGCTGTATATTAATAAGATCATGCACTAATAATGTGGATATTGTATACGGCTGCTGCAATTCTCAACGCCCCCAAAGTTTTGATCAGTAGTGTATTTTTATTTGTGTTTGCATTACTCAACTAGTTTTGTGACAAACCAATCCACCCAAACAATGTTTACACCACTCACAAACATCTAATTAACAGTATTTGGGAAATATTAATTTGTATCTTGTTTGGAAATAGACATGTCTGGATGCGCAATACTGTGTTGCGTTATCATGTGATTGGTAACTATGCTGTTTTATATAATTGTTTGCCTTTCTCCAGTGATCTGTCATCAGTGTTGTGGGCTGAGATTGATGACATTCTGCAGGCTCTGTGAAGCCCATTGTGCGATCATTAGGATATTAGTTGCCGCATGTCGTCATGCTACATTTGCCAAATTACACTGATGTCTTAATGAGAGAGAGGAGGGCTGGATCCTTGGTGAGCCAGGCTATAGAAGCCCTGCAGTTACAACATGGCATGCTCTGTAATGTATCATTTCACCCTTTGTTCTCCTCACAGTTTTTTGTCTCTTTCTGTTTCTCTCACTCGCACACATATTCTCCATTTCTCTCTCATCTTTTTTTTTTCCTTCTCGTGCACACTCGCACACACAGACATGCCATTTGACTCCTACATCACATAACAGACAGCTTGTGCAAGGCCCTCAATTCGGCCAGAGAGCCTGAGCAATTACTCACTCAGCCCCGCAGCTACACAGCCAGACCAGTTATCACTCGTTTTGTGCTGTTTGTGGAAACTCCTTTGGCTCAATTGTCATGATTTTTCATATGTCTTCTCTAAAAGGCTGTGAACTAAGAGGAACGAAGAAGAGAGAACCAGCAGTACAATAACTCTAAAAAAACTGCTCATGAATCTGTGGTGTGAAAGAGACAGATTGAGGGAAGCAAGATGAAGAGAGGGAGTGAGATTGTGGGTAAAAATGCGTGAGGGAGCAGACAAGTAAAGAAACACAAGATAGACGGAGATGAGAAGGAAAGAAAGAGCGAGATGAACTGCCCTGGGATGTAAATGCTGACAGATTGGCTGTAAGAGTCTGCAGCGTCCAGCTGGAAGATGGCCACACTGGGAGATCTCACACTGCTTCGAACTGCCCGTCAGTACGGCGCTCATCACAGCAGGCCTGTATGAGGAACTTCTGCTGAACACAAAGTGACAAAAGTTCAGAAGTCCTCATTAAAGAACCAGTTCACCTAAAAATCTTTGACTTCCCCCTATGCTGCTCCAAAACTGTACGACTTCATTTCTCCCTTTCTCAAGAAAGACTGAAGAATGTACTGGTCAGTCTTCTCTGTGCAGTCTGATGGGACTAGTTTTTCAGGGGGTTGTTAGAGAAATGTGTGTTTCACTGGCTACTTTGCGATTAATCCTGTCCGAATCTACCACATCTATGTTTTATACACACAACCTCTCTAATTCCAGAGCAAATTAAAAATACAGTTTTTCCGCAAACTCAGTGATCCTCTGAGAAAACGAATCCAATCCGAATGTCTGTGATCTGTCAAAAAATCTATTTAATAAATTTATCTAATTATTTAAAAGGTTTGTTGCATGGTTAAAATAGTGACTTTAGTATTTTAGAGGGGGAAACATCTATCATAAACACTGTAAACATAGGCTATTTTAATTTCTTCCACTCCACAACAAATCCTTTCATTTCATCAGCATTTAGAAAAGAAATATAAGAAGTTATAGCTACATAAATAACAAGCTAAAACTAATTATTTTAGCCTAAAACGAAACTCTCATTCCACACAAAATCAATAAATATAAAACAGTTCAAGCATATTGCATCGTTAGTTTAAATGTTTAAGCTACATAAATGTGAGCTGATGGACATCAACAGAAGCTGAAGTGCGCTCTTCAGGACAAAGAGGCGCCAATGGCATCGCTTGCATATTATTTAGATTACTATTTTAAAACAGAATTTTTTACGGCTGATTCCATTGGCAAAAATACAGGACACACGGGCCTATAATTTAGGGTCCTGCTGCAATCTCACGCAATGCCTTTTTTCTTCTAAGATTAGAAACAAAGATACTTCTTTTACAGAACAGCACAAAAATTAAACTAAACTCTGCATACTAGGCTATATGTTGCAGTTTTTCTTTTGTTCTTTCAGTTTTGGTTTATTGATTTATTACTTAAGTAAAAATTATAATTTTCGTTTAGGCCTATATTAATCCTTTATAATGTTTTTCTTTCTCTCCACTCAGAGAAGCGCTGTAGGGGTGTGATGTGATATAAAACCATGTGAATCCTGGTGTTCCCCTTCAGTCGAGTTCACTTCGACGTTACATAAGGGATCTCGCATGAGAGACCAATCGCCTTCGAGCCTTTTGGAAAAGGCTAATGAATATTGGCGTGCAATAATCACAGCCAGGTGCACCTTATCACAACGTGAGTATAAGAGGGCATGGCTGGATTGCACATGCAGCTTTTCGCTTTCGGAGCCTCGTCTGATGTATCGAATCTGCAGGAGGAGAACACTTTCATTTTCAAGAGTTCCTGTCCGAGTTCATGCTCTCTCGTCGTTGCAGCATATTCAACTGGGCAGCTGTCAACGGACCCGCGAGACTGGCAGCCTTTTTAAAGGCTCAAAAAAATGCCAGTCTTTTTGCTCGTCAACAGGAGACCTCGCCATTGAGTGCACGCAGTGCAGCGAGAGGTCTCTCCTGCGCAACCGGGCATCAAAAAAAAGAGTAATTTCATCACGGTTTCACTTCCCGCGGTGAGACGGAGAGCCGCGCTGGCTTCGCGTCTGCCAGTGCCTGTAGTTCTGTCACGGTGTTCTCTAAGGCATGCGCTCCCCCGAATACCAGGCCCAGCGTACCTCTGGAGACACCCGAGGATGCTGAGATGTCTTCCGTGTGTTCACTCGGACATGGATGCCGCTGTCCTCCGTGCGGAGGTTGGTGTCCTACTGGCGAAGGACGCAATCGAGCCTGTCCCTCCAGCCGAGATGAGGTCTGGGTTTTTACAGTCCCTACTTCATCGTGCCCAAAAAGAGACCAATCCTGGACCTCAGAGTCCTAAATCGCTCCCTTCTTAGGCTACCATTCAAGATGCTCACGCCGAAACGCATACTAACATGCATCCGGCACCAGGGTTGGTTCGCTGCCATCGACCTGAAGGTCTTACCTCACCACAGGCCCCTTCTGCGGTTTGCGTTCGAGGGTCAAGCATATCAGTACAAGGTTCTCCCATTTGGCCTGTCTTGGTCTCTGTCTGCCTTATGGCAGATGGGCATCCGCATCCTCAACTACCTCGACGACTGGCTGATAATAGCCCACTCGCGAGAGTTGCTGTGTCAGCACAGGGACATCAGCCATCTGGGCCTTCAGGTCAACTGGGAGAAGAGCAAACTCTGTCCAGTGCAGAGGATCTCTTATCTCGGTATGGAGCTGGACTCGGTCGAAATGACTGCCCGCCTCACGGGGGAGCGCGCGCAGGCCATGCTGACATGTCTGAGGTCATTCAGGCACAAGACAGCGGTCCCTATCATATCATTTCAGAGGCTCCTGGGGCATATAGCTGCCGCAGTTACGCTGCTGGGGCTCCTCCATATGAGACCGCTTCAGCGTTGGTTACACGATCGAGTCCCGACTCTCCGGGTTTGCGTTTCCCCGGGAATGTCGGCGCCTATTCAGCCCGTGGACAGACCTTGCCTTCCTGCAGGCTGGAGTACCCATGGGACAAGTGTCCAGGCATGTCGTGATACACACTAATGCCTCCTCCACGGGTTGGGGTGCTGTGTGCAACGGGCAAGCAGCCTTGGGCACCTGGACAAGTGACGAAGGGCCAGAAGCATGGCTAGCAACTCGAGGCAGTTGATGTGCCAAAGCAGGCGAGCGGACAACATTGCAGCCGTAGCTTACATCAACCGTCAGGGTGGTCTACGCTCCCGCTGCATGCCGCAACTCGCCCGCCATCTGCTCCTGTGGAGCCAGACGTGGCTGAAATCGCTGCGCGCCATTCATATTCCAGGTATAC
>JAUMHI010000098.1:19447-35533 GCA_032359435.1 Enteromius unitaeniatus | reverse complement strand
CAGTTTCACCTCTATAATTGCTGACAAAACATCCCAGGACATGGAAATGTGAAAACTCGAAAATCTTGATTAAAAAATACGAGCAATTTAAAATATACCCTTAGACATCTTTATGGGGGATCTTGCGTCCCAAGAATATGATGTATTCACAAAATAAACAGTAATAGATAAATATTCGAACGCAAATTAATTCTAACACATTTATATACTTAAACATAAGGCAATAGGTTCATTAAAATGTATTTATTTTTATATTTTTATTATGCTATTTATGTAAGGATTTTTTTGTATAATTTCATTACAAAATTAAGGCAAACTTTACATTATTTAAATATGTATTTAATTCTTTATTTATTTTAATATGTATATAATTTAATTTACATTTATAATTAATATAATTTAAATATTCATATGGCAAGACATTCATTGAAACCTTTTGATGTAAAAGACTGTCTGCCTGTGTGTTGGCGTGAATGTGAAATGGCTTTTAGACAATCAATATTGTTGATTAATTTTTGGTGTCTCCCCCACTCACTTTATTATGCTTCAGCGTCACAATTGATTTGTTTTTCTTGTTCAAGTAGCAAAACATTAATCTGTTACTCTGACATACACACTCTGAATATTGATAGAGATTACGCATCTGCTTTTTTCCCCTCAGATGAACATTCCTGCAGTGATGAATGTGAGATTTTAAAACAAATTATAAATCACTTTTATTCACCTTAGCAAAAAAAGCACCACCCTTTCCCTGTAATTTATGTACAGAACTTGTCTGCGTTATTTTTTTTTTCTGAAAATGTTTCTGAGCTCATCAGTGTCACTGCTTGTATGTTAAGAGGATTGTTCTACTTCCTCTAGATTCAAGATTCTCAACATAATGCCACAGACTGATTCAGATTGAGGTGATGTATTTTTAACATACATGTTTGCTCTCCCCAGAGACTCTGAATGGAGGTACAATATGTATGCTAATGTTGCTGTGATAAGGATGATACTGGGGAGACAGCACAAAAAAAGGCATTACACTGCAGGAATTATTTTTCTTTTCACTTTTTCCAATATATTTATGTCTTTCAACCACTGCTGTTCACATTCTTTAGGTATTTTGTTGCTGCATTAGAGACATTGAATATTCTGTCATTTGTTGCAAAGTATGTTTGACACCAGTGTTGAGAATAACCACTGTAAATAAAGTGCCAATGATATTTATTTTACCTGCCTTTTTAAATGTATTTATTAATTTTCAAACATTACAAGTATAATTTCAAATCGAACAAGAAAACAAAAAAGTGAGACAGAAAATAAAGAGAGACAAAAATAAAATATAAATATCAAAATAAATAAATATTAAGGCTCACCACTTTAATAAATCAATTTGAGAAAGAAATGAAATGGAGAATGACATTTGCATAAAAAATACGGCTGTCATATTTGTACTTCAAAATGCCACACATATTTTAAACCTTGTTAAACAAACCCTCTAATAAGAATAGAGGATATATCTTAGCCCACAAATATCAAAAATGGGTCTCCTCTTCTATGTACTGTATATTGGGAAATTTGATTCTTTTTTCTGAATTAATTCATTCAGCTTACTATGCTGGCATTCATAAAATCTTTATAAATGATCATTTTATAGTGCCCAGCGATATACAAAATATTATTGGTAGCACTTTATTTATCAATCCTGTGTCTCATGTTTATACTGTGTACTTATTGTAGTAATTACAACAACTATGTAATAACAAGGTACTAACCCTGAACCCTAACCAATTTAGTTACCTTATATCACCAATACTTTCATGGGTAAGTACACTGTAAGTACATGCAAGTAGTACTGGAAAATAAAGGGCAGCCGTGACATTGGGCCTAAACATAATGTTACCATTCATAAACCCAGATATATAAATTATGGTGTTATTATACGTCATCATACAGAGTCATACAAAGCAGAAATTTCCACATTTTCCACAAGCTAATATGATTCTTTAGGGTCTTAATGGAAAGCTTGTAATATAGTTTGTTTTAAAATTTCTCAAAGATTTTACCCTGTCATAAACAGCTCTTTTGAAATCACTCTGTTCTGTGTACTTCCCCTTTAAATCTTCACAAGCTCCGTTGACCCCGCCCCTCTTATCCGAGGCCCTCTCAGAGGATCTTTTCTTAAGCCATATTCATAGTGAAACTTCCTAATTAGCACATTATTAGGAAAGGCGATTTGGGAAAGAGTCTTTAAAAGACATTAAACTCAGTGCTTCTGTAGGTGAGGCTGGAGCATGAATAATTTCGGTTGATCAAGGGTGCGTTTCCCTTCAGAACCAAACGTAACATTAATCCTCTGCGTCTTCAGTCACTCAGATGTTGGAAAAAAATCACTACTGCTATGTTCATTAATATATTCAACAACAAAACACCTCAATCGCTTAGGAGTCTTGATATGACACTGATATGATTAAAGTTCATATCATTTCAGTTGTGTAATATCAAAAGCACTATCCATTTCAAACGTTACTAATGAGGAAAACAACCTATACTGCATGCATTTCAATCAATTTTGCTGTCAGTTCTGATGTGTTTGGATGTACTGACTCAATCATCAGTCATCTAAGCAACAATCATGCAGAGAATATAAAGAGGTGCCATTCAGCCATAAATAAAGCAATCACATCGTACATCTTAAATTGGGGACCAAAGAAAATGATCTGAATGCAATCAAACTTTCAAAAACACATGAACAATATTGTGTTCAGTAGGCATACTAAGTTTCAAAATTAGAATGTATACACAGAATGTATATTTTTGTGTGCATAGAACAAACTGCAATTTCATGTTCATTGAGTAAAACGATCAATACTGTATTCCTTTAAATACACTTGTCTTGACTCAACCTACCATTTCCATTGAGAGAAATTAACAAGAAGCAATATCAGTCTCTCTTTAATAATACTTTACTGACTCATCTGATTCAATTGTTAAGATATTTATAAAGACGTTTCCACAAATGTCAAATAATAATGTGAAGTAACGTAACAACCACGCAGCATACATTGAAATATTTAGAGTATGCATAATGCACGACGCTTTTTGACAGTCATCCTAGTATTTCTGATCACTCAGGTCAGCATAGAGAGCATGTAACTTGCACGCATATCAGTTTGGGTCGAGGACAGGACGGTGGAAACCACCACAATATCAGCGATTGTGTGACACTTGAAGCCACTAGTTGTCATTCTTCATGCCATCATGATCCTCGGCACTGTGAAGTGTCATTCACAGATTTCTTGCATGCAGGAGGGGTGTGCGCTTTGTACAGCCACTGCTGAGTATTTTTAGTATCCACCTTTGTAGTTGCCGTGGAAGCTGTGCTAATAAACCGTTCGTCTCTGAGGCCCGTCAACTTTTCTGCTCAGAAGTGAGGGGAGAGCGGCTTCGGTGATGCTAGATTAGCACCCATAGGAATATCAGACTCTGATATCAAGTCAGGGAGAGACGACTGTGTCCAGATCAATAATTTTCGAAAGGGTAAAGTGATTACTGTGCGGTTATTGAATTTTAGCTGCAACTGCAACACAGAAGTCCATTTACGCACCGACTGTAAAACTGGGTTAGAAATGACAATTTTCCGATATGACTTCACCTCAGATGTGGACCCATCCATTTAACTAATTAGTTTGTCTCTGTGATTATCGCTTTAGCTACCGTCATAGTTATTTTCACGAATATTAATACGGCTACAGGCTACGCTGCATCAAAGCCTTTCCCTTTGAACTCTGTTTCTCAAGGTTTCATCAAAGGTTCAGCTGACCTTCTGCAAGCGGCTCTATTAAGACGGCATTTCACAGGCTGTCACGACCCATTATGTCAGGCTTGCATGGCATTAGGCAGACATCATGACAGACATGTTCAAATAAACTTGAATACGACAGACTGTGACATGAGTTAAACAAGTTTCAAATGTTCCCTTGTGCTACAAATTAACGACTTAATTAATTTGGGAGCAGGCTACGGTTCAGAACACCACAGTCTGATGTCCATATGGCACAGAGAGAGGAAAGCTTCTGCAATCCAGAAAAGGAGTTATAGTTTCACTCTTCAAAGCTATTACAGGAGAATTCTGTTCAACTAATAGAACACTTAAGTTTTTTTTTTTGCTCTTACACTAAGATCTTTATACCCCAGCACCTTGACAGACTTTCTGCAAATAAGTCTGAGATTAAGCTGGGCAGAATCTTCCAGCTGGTCAGACTCTCTGACATTGTCTGTTCTTCTGTCAGCTGGGTGAAGTTTGAGCAGTTTTCCCCAAGCAGCGGTCGGCTCATTGCTCCATATGTACTCTTGAGCTCAGAGCTTTAAATCAGTCGGAGCTGTGTGGTTGTTGCCAAAAAGTTCCCTTGTTTAACAAAGCTCTCTGTGTGTTATCCTTTTAGATTCACTTCTCTCGCTTTGCCAACATGAGCGACTGTAGCGAAACAACATGGTGAAGCTGCTGTTCAGTTCGAAGGGAGAAAATACCCCACGGTTATACAATTTTAGCTCTGAGTCTATATATTTAGATGCTAGCATAGTTGCATACGCACAGCATTACGCTCTGTACACTGCACACTATAAATATTACAGCAGTATATGCACGTTACTATAGGGATGGTGGTTGAGACCTGCTCGCAGTAGTGGTGTTTAGTTCGTGAATGAATTAGTGCTATAGGAACAAAACAAAAGTAGTGAATAAAAAAAGTTGAGTCACTTTTGAAAATTATACAAACAGAACCATATCAGTATATTCACACAGGGCATTGGTATCAATGTCTCTTAAGCCTCATTCATACCGGCAGCTCAAATCTGATTTAAAAAACTGACTGTCCACACAGCATATCGCAACTGTGTATATCAGATTTGTGTGTCCATAAGCGTTCTTTCGTTTCTCAGAATGTGCGTTGGTTTCTATGTTAGTGCCATTCATTGTTATGCCTATGATAAAAACAACAGTAACAGCAATGCAGGTGTTGTCTTATGATATGACAACATGTCGCAGCTGCGCTGTATTATTATATTTCGCCTTTTGAGGCAGCGGCAGAAACACAGGAAGCAGAATGCACGGCTTTATTCCGTTCTGCCATCTCTGATGCTTTCAAAACTCGAAGTTACATGTATGGCAGTGTCTTGTGTTTTTTCACTTGACTTGCAAACAAGCTTGTTTCTGCAAAGATGTTAAGCAGACAGGTTAACAAGTCTGAAAGAGGCTTTATTTACTTTGGAGTGACGTCAAGCTTTGCCGAACGGAATTGTGGGTCTGTTGCATTGCGTCACTGGCATTGCTCATGGCAGAAGTTAAAAGCTTCTGTCCCTGCAGGCATCAGCCAATCAGATAACCTTATGCAAATATGCAAATACCCTGTTCCAGATGCTAGCGAATCACGTTCATGCAACAACAGAAAACTAATGTGATTGGCAGTTGACACTATGACAGTCCCTCCATCAAGGGTCAACCTTGACGCTCTCTGTAACATTTTAATATACATAGTAGCATTTTATTTAAAGATGTAATGACTGTATCTGTACAGTATATAATTTTATTTAATTTACAAATGTCATGTTTGTGATTTTTACTTGTGTAAGCTATAGCTATAGGGTTTATGACATATATTGCTGCTTTATTTAATCTAAAACACAATCATAATGTTATACGTGTATTATACTTTCATTGAATGAATATAATCACCAGTCAGGCAAAAGTTTGCTTCAAAAATAACCAGACTGAAATTGTGCATCCTTAATGTATACCTTTTATTCATTTGTAAATTCTCTAATTATTTACCTTTTTCTTTTTTAATCAGCTGCAAGCTTGCATTCAAATTTGAACAAGTTGCTGCCCTACTTTTTTTTTATTTTATTTTTTAGATAATCTATTACATTTGGATCTGTCGCTACTTCTGTAACATGCAGCTTGTTTTGTTTGTGAACAAAGTAGTTGAGTGAATGATTTTGCGATTTACTGTGATTGTGACATCAAAATAACTGTATGAATCCCATGTTGACTCCTAATGGCATATTGGGTTTAACCTGCAGATATTAATCAGAACTAATCATTTTAGTGAACTAATTTAATCCAATTGATTTATTGAGAAATTAAAATCACCACTTCACTAGAATGCAGTGCAATATTAGCTTTATTTTAAATAGAGGTAATAAACAGCGCTTTTGTTATATGGCGAGTATAAATAGAATAGAGTGACACCCCAGGTTTGATCCACGTCCGGATACGTCCCTCAGGTCTATTCGAATCCAGAATATGAACCTCTCAGCAGAAATTCTGTTCTTCTAACACCACTTCTGTTGAAAGTTTTCTGTCATGCTGGCAAAAACTTTCCTACTACATCTGAACCACGCAGGGGACGATGACAGCAGATCTGTTTAATTTGCCATGTTCACAATTCCTGGAACTGCTGTGCTAACACATAAGAGGAATGAAAGTTGTTGCATGCATGGCTGCATATTATAGAAGAATAATAGGGTTTTGTAATTTTCTGGTTTATGAAATGTCATGCATGTTGGGTGGGAGGCAGCGCCGAGGCGATCGCACAGGTAGCAATCAGTCAAAGCTAATTTCGTGTTTGTGCACTTGGCTCATTGTTCAGATCTGAATGCCATTATTATAAAGAACAAAGCCTGTCCTTTCCAACAACTGCGCTTTATCATCAGACCATGAAACAGCGCTGTAGTTACAAGATTTGGCAGTGTAGCTGTGTCTTTGTTGAGGAGTAAGTGAGAAAAATTACTCTGGATTGTGTCTGTGTGTATAGTTGATGTTCAAAAACGACAGCACTTTTTATTGCAGGTTGTTGATAATGAACAGGCACATCCTGCTTTCCAAGATACAGTCATCATAAGTCTGCTGATTGCAGAATATATTAACATTGTTTTCTGAGAAGAATCGAACCACCCACACGTAAGTTATTTCTAAAAGCCTTTAGTGGTTGCGCATTGTCTTGAACTGCAGAGGTTGGTGGGCAGCTCAACGAGTATTGACAGAAAGACAGATGGAAACAGGGACCCAATCTGCCTTATGTGCATGCCCTTAACTGAATACCACTGTATGCTGCATGACCACACCGATAGCACCAGCGAAGTGGAGCTTTTCACTTGGAACAAAACTCCCTGACAGCTGACAGGTCAAACTATAGCAGTTCTGAGGAAAACTTTCTTCCTCCTCTTCCCTATGGTTGCAGTTATTATTCAGTGATATTCCTCTGCACAGACTGGGCTGTGGCTGCAAGGTAAAGTGGTTCATACGACGTTGTTTCCATTAGTTTACTAATAACAGTTTTCATGTGGTTGCAGTTATCGGCTGGTAAAGAGGAAGAGAATCGTCTTTATCGGAAATGCATTTGGTGTTTTCTCTCAGTGAAATGGTCCACACCACACTCATTACAAACCTAATGATTTAGCGGTCAATAAATGCATTTAGATAAATAATGAATGATGATTTGTTTAAGCATTTTGAAGGCCATCTCAAAATCATCCATCTTTTGCAAACCAAAAAAGTTTTCACTTCTGTTTTTTTTTTGTGTACGTGTCTGTGTGTATATATGGGAAGTTAACAAATATAAATTGGACTACGGGGTGACAGCAAAAAAAAAAAGACAAAAAAGCAAAAAACTAAACTTAATAATATGAGAAAGAGTTACAAATAGCATGACATCTATCTAATATATATATATGTCAATTATCTAGTAATATCAGTTTTTATTTTTAAAACTTTATGGTATATTCTCAAATATGTAATGTAAAATTAAATAGATATTACTACATGATTATGCATTATACAAAATTGTGCGGTTGAATTTCCAGCAAAGATACCACATGGGCACTGTTTCAAAGTAAACTAGGACCGATTTTCAAAATTATATCTTGACTCTCTCTCTATTAAAAGAATCATTTTTCAAGAGCAGGTTCAAACACTTATGAAATGAATAACAGCATTTGTTCTTCCATTCGAAATCAGCCCCTGATGGTTCATTTTAATTGGCAGTTGGTCACAGTGCTTTCCAAGATATCTGTCTTCCACTCCGCTCAATTATTCTGCAGTCTCAAACACGCCAAGATGTCTTCCTGTCATGGTAGGTTTCATTAATATAATCCAGTAATGGCATGTTTCCTATCAGTTAATTAATTATTATTTTATTTTTTTATAATTATTGCAAAGTTACCAGTTACAAACATATTGAAAGACACATTTGTACACATTTGTACGTGTTTGCACCCACTCGTCTTGCCCCTTACATCTGCCTCTCCTACTGTATGCAATTTAGAATTGATTCAGAAACTGCGTTGCTTAGTTACGAAGCATTATTGCTCTTCTAAAATTGGGGGGTGGGAAGGGAACTCTCTCTCTCTGGCATGTTTCATGCAACCACATGCTCTGTAGAAGCTCATACGATTCTTTCTGTTTAGTGCAGCAGTCAGTGTAGTCCTTAAATAGGCACACAATGAATGCATCCAGAGAACTCTAACCCAGGATTCCCAGTTCTCAAGCGCGGCTCTGTTTTGAAGCTTGTTTTTTTCCAGCCTTCATTAAAATAAAATGAGTTAAAAATTGCTGTTTGATCTTTCTTCAGTTAGCATCTATAATGCAATTTTCTTCATGAAGAAGTCATGAGTCTTCAGTTCTGTCATATCAGCATGTAAATTACCATTATAGAAGTGGCTTTATGGATTTTGATACTTACTCATTAGGAAATACCTAATGTAAACTGCACCATCTGGGACTTTTGATTTGCAGGTATCTGTGTCTGTAGAACATATAAATCTTTTTATGGCAACTCTCGAACACATTAACCTGATAAAAGATGGATGATAGGGGATGTAACGCACACCGTCTCTCTCAGTGCCTCAGCCTGAATTTACCTGCTCCTGACTGCTGCCTCAGCTTCTTGCCGAGAAAGAACTCGCTCACGAGTGAGAGGGAGAGAGAGAGAGGACTAATGAGGGAGAGAGAGGGGGTGTGTGAGAGGAAAAAGATGCTGAATCCTGGTTGGCTAGAGAGAATGGAGGCTGACTCAGTGGATCTGGAAGAGCAGCATGTGACAGATGCAATTCTCATCCCAGTTCTCACCATCAGACCAGGGGCTTGTTCGCCATTGGCCCCGTTCATTGGACCGGCAACGCACGGCGTGCTATAACACCATGCTTTCCTTTGCCAGACCCAGCGGAGCTCTCTCACTAGCGCGTATCACTTGCGCAACGAGCAGGAGACTCAGCCCAGACACACTTCAGCCCAGCGCAGAGAGTCGAGACTGAGGAAGAGGAGAGAGCAGCTCTCTTTGCCGTTGCACGGAAGAGGAGAGAGCGGGATAACGCATTGCTGGAGGCTAGTATAAGAAGCAGAGGCACGTCAGAAAAAGCCCACAAAGTGACTGTAGCAGACGGAGCGATGAGAAATGACTGATGTTTGAGGATCCAAGAGGATGAGGGAACACGCTCGCTCCGTTCCTGACTGAGGGAAAGTGAGCTTGTGCCTTTCATCTGAGACAGAGAAACAAAAGAAAAGGCTTGTTGGGTGGACTTGTTTCACTCTCTCTTGGCTGGACTCTGTGTATGGAAGCTTTGGGTTCCCCATGGCGTGTTACTACATTGTCATCAGCTCCACACACCTCAGCAATGGACACTTTCGAAACATCAAGGGAGTTTTCCGAGGTCCCCTCTGCAAGAATGGCAACAAAAACTTGGTAACTACCTTGCCTCCCTTACCAATGTGTGTTTGATCATGTGCCTAGCAAGTGTTTGGATCCGTAATGTTGCGACTGAAAACTTTTTAGTACTGTGATAACACTTGACCTACAGATAAGAATAAATAATGACTGCCATTACAATCTGAATATAATCACTGGAAAAAGTGCTAATCGGCAGTTGTCTACCTGATTAGAATGAGATTTAAATAAAACTGTATTTAGGTTGATTCGGTAATGTTAAATAATATTTTTGAATAGAATAAGACCAGTTATTTTAGACATTAACCACTTTTAGACGGATCAAATTGTGAGGATTCCTCAGTAATCGCAGTGTAACAGGATGTGAAGCTGGACAAGAAGTAATCCTTCTGGAAAAGTATTGCAAAATAACTTCACGTTCAGTACTTCCTGTTTATGAGGAAAGTTGCAGATGGAGAAAGTGTGTTCGGCTCTAGTCCATGAACATAACTAAATTTCTAACAGATGGACAGGGATCAAACTAATCTCTACTCACAGTCATGGCCTGGGATTTAGTCAAACCGTACTTTTCTGGTCTTACCCTCAAAATAATCCTCCTGTTTTTGCTCCCACCAAACTGCCTCTATTTCTGCACAAACTCTGCTGTAAACCCGGCATATCTAGGGCAGCGCAAAGGGGAATTTGAAAACAAAATCAGCGTTAGTAAAATATTATTTTTCATAATTACTCTAAGAGCAGTTTGAAGATTGTTTTTCAATTGGTTGGCGAGTTAAGCAGGATTATAAATACAAAGTAATGCGATGAATGATGCAGCCGTACAGTGTAATTTAATTAAAGCGCCCGTCTCCTGAAAGGAAGCATCTTTCTAAGCTTTTAAATGTGGATGTGAAATTTCATACTCTCTTTCACTGCTCTCTCACAAGCCTGCTCGTGTCATCTCTGTCAGTTGGGGGAACAGAGATTTCTTGACAGCAGCCTCCTCCTTTCAAAAGAATCAAAAATGATGGGAGATGAAATATTGAAGCTCTTGGCTTGGGATCAAGCACCAATGCTGCTCATCTGCCTCCCGCCTCCAGCTGAAGGGCTAATACTGAGGGAACGTTTGGGTGGCGTAACTGTGAATGCAGCAACAGATTGTTTCTCGAGCACGGACAAAAAGTAGAATGAGGTTTTGGTGGCCGTTGTCGGCTCGATCCCAATGCGATTATCAGATGTGACACATCTCCCACTCTGTTGCAGGAAGAATCTGATGTCAGTGAATGTAAAATTACAGCGGAGCGTTGTGTGCATCACCGCCGCCGTAACTGTAACAGTATATTTTGTTCATTACTCCCGCCGCTGCATATAGCAGCTGTAAATCTTATGTACTCTTGCACACACACACACTCTCAGATGTATGGGTATGAAAGGCAGACTAAGAAAGCTGTGCTTATCCCAGCGCTGGTGCAGTGCCATCTGGCTCCTTTTCCTGGTGCAGTGATATTTTAGTCCAGAAGAAAAGCTTTGTGCTGTAGAACATTTGTTCAGCATGGCTCAGACGCAGAGGAAAGGAGAGGAGGAAGGATAATAACGATAACGGAGAGTGTGAGTGCTCCCATAGTCGCTCTTATGATGTGATGGACTTTTCTGGTATGAAATACAGAACCACTCAGTGAAAACCATCTTTGTAATTAGAGGTAATTGCTCTCCCGGCTTTCTCTGCACATCGGAGGGCTTGGTTCAAGTGATAGAGTCAACCTGTTGATAGTGTTGAGAGGACAAGTTGTGCACATCTCGTGTACTGAATGGTTCATAATAGTGACTTTGACACTGAGCGTGTTTTACTTGCGGAGAAGAGATTTAACCCTGTTTGGAAACTTAAATTACAACAATTACAAAATTAAATGCCATTTACTATTATTATTAACAACAGTATATGTTTCTGTTTGCATTATTTGATTATATTGTCATTTGTTATTTAACAGTAGCAAAGAAATAGCTTCATATTGTGTACTGTCTGTAATTTCTTAAATGGTTTTAGTAGGTTTTTTATTAAAAAAGTAATATTTAATTATTCATTATTTTATTATGGATATTTTACGTGCAATAATGACTCAATATGAAACCTATACCACTGAATATATAGGTAACTTGTTGAACTTAAACTTTGACAATACTGTTTTTGTTTTGTTTTGTTGCTTTGATTTTTTTTTTTATTTTGCATTATATATTTATTTTTACATTTATGCTTTGCTCAGCTTTGTTTTGTTTAATTTTTTCTGTGTTGTTGTTTTTTGTTTTGTTCTGTTTAATCCAGGTGTGAAAAGGCAGTAAAAACCTCATCCTTTGTATTAAACTGAATGAGTACCTGACTGGAGCGGTGCCATGTCAGTGGACTCTTATAAAGTCACTAAGTGAACAGCGGCGCCTGAGTGGAATTTTGCCCCTTGCTTTAGTTTGCATGAATATGCACATAAACGGGGGTTATTTCAACGCCAGTATTGATTTCCTCACAGTCGCTGCTAAGTCAGCCCATCTCCCCGCTGAGCTGTGATGTGAGCATCCATTTCCACTCAGTGATGCCCCTTTCACCACTGTGCTCTGGGAAAGGATCCTTACGCTGAAAATCTATATAGCATGTATGGCCACAGTGCCTCTATTGGCAGATGCATGGCAGCATGAACAGGTGTTATAATCAGCTTTCATGCTGATTGCGCAGGGGTTCTGGGCAATTGTGTAGATTGGATGTTGCTAACGTGATATGCATAAAATTAAATTGCCATTGTCGCTCTGATAGTCCAGCTTGTCTCAAGTATCACTCTTTTTCTTCATGCCACCATCCCAAGCACAGAAATCCGTAAAGCCCTAATCACCATCGCCTGTGTGCAAGAGCCGAGGCAGAGAGCAAGAGAGAAAGAGACTAAAACAGTGGGAGGAGAAGGATTGACAAAGGGCAAAATGTTATTATGTTCCTCTTACCCTTTGTCTTTCCCTGCTGGGAAAGCCAGCCCGACAATTTGCATTGTGGGAACACAATGAGTATGTATGTGCAGACGCTCTCCGAGTTGCTGGCTAATTGAGAATTACTGCAGAAATCCAGCTCTAGCAGTGACCAGGCCCCTGTGCACAAGCTCTGCTGCGGGGTAATTAATGTAGTGGCTCACACGATTAGCCTCTGCAACCTTTCGCCGCGTTTTACCGTGCGGCCCCATCCAGGTGCGAGGGAGAAACGAGCGTTTAGATATCACACCGTGCAGCATGCATTATTTACAGAAGGGGAGAACCTAATGCTTGTCATCACTGCCGAATGCAGACAGATGTAGTTAACTTTACACACGCCCGAGACAAATGTGTGGCACGCTCGCACTCAGCTGATTAAAATTCACTCCATTCATGGCCTTCTGTTACTCATAAACGCCAGGTTCATTTAAATACCCTGAACGTGGCGCTTTGCCTGCTAGTGCTGCATCAATTTCATTTCACAGTGCTGTTAACTTTATAACAATGGAATCATTCTCTCTAAAGCCCGCAGACACGGTGTTTGTTTCTTTGTATGTGTGTATGTGCGTGTTTTGGAGGTATTCACTGTGACAAATCAAATCTCTTGCCCTGGTTGTGTTGTTCTCCTCCTTTTTGCACAAAAGAGGCATGGTGCAGATTCCAGGGGCCCTTATAAAACTGCTAATCCCATGTTTTCTACTGACGGTGAACCCATTTTCACACTGATTCACAGAAAATACCCCATTGAATAAACTGTGTACTTAGAAGGCACAAAGGCACAGCGGGGTTTCACTGTAGGCTTGCTGCTGAGGTATAATAGCACAATTACACAGTAGCATGGCAGCTTTACCCTTTCTCCTTCCTGCATTCGGCTCACCTGATGTTCGGAGATGAAATGTTCACGGCGATCTTATACCGTCAACCCATTGTTGTTGTCTTACCCTCATAAATATTTAAGTTGTCGGCCACAAGGATCTATAATTTACCCGCTGTTTCAATGCAGAATAAGCACCTAACGCGCTGAGACCAATCTCTTGCTCTGGAGAGCTCGCCTCTATATAATCGCTTGAACTTTGCCAGGCATTTTTGTATGTGTCGGGAGGGTTTTGCACTCGTAAGCAGTGAAGTAAAAATACCCTGCCAGCCCTGAGCTCTGGCCTTGTACAACTGAAGGGCAGCATATAGAGAGACTTCCTTACAGCGTTCCTACCTCCTAAGGGATGGATACTTCTGTACCATTGCCTGTGACATATCCACTATGACCCTGAAAACAAATGACTCCTAAAGGAACAGTTCACACAGAAGTGTTCATTATTTACTCTCCTGTTTGTTAATCGAAACCTATAGTTGCTGTTGTTTTTCAGTGGATTGCAAAATTTGTGAGGAATATTTATGTAGCTGTTTTTCCATATAAAGACATTTTATAATGACCACAAGCTTTAAAAATGTAGAAAATGGAATTATGCATATACTAAACTTTTTGGTCGCAGTTTATTTTAAGGTCATTAAACTTTTTAATAAACACCTAAAGTGGTTGGTAAGTTGAGGTGTTGAGAAGGATTAGGGATGCAGAATATAGTCATGCAGAATATGTTTTTTATATAACACAGTCTCACGACCAATACGTACGTATTTGTACGAGGTGGAAAAGTCGTGCTAATTTGAAGATTTTGTACAATTTGTCTAAACCGCAGTGACAGGTAGGTTTAGGGGCAGAGTTAGGTGTAAGTCATTCGTACAAATTCATTTAATTGGCAACTCGTGAAAAATACGATGGCTTCTTAAAATTCAGCTTTGCCATTTCACAAATAAATAACATTTTAATATATATTCAAATAGACAATTTTAAATTGTAATAATATTTCACAAATTGCTGTTTTTTTACTGTCTAAGCAAATAAATGTAGTCTTAGCGAGCATACAGGAAGGGACCTCTCTTTAAAAAAAAGATTAGGTATATATTTATAGAGTTAGAGAGAAAGAGAGAGAGAGAGCAGAGTTTTGAATAGTAGTGTGCATTTTATCAATTCATGCATTCACAGGGAATTAAACCATAAAACTTAGGTTGTTTATTGCTGTATAGGTTGCAAAAAGACCATAAAAGTCCTCTTGCTATATTGTCTAGTCTTCATGATAGCTCTGTGTAAGTACAATGAAATGTAAGTCTATATTCATTGATTCATTTATCAGCATCTCTGGTTTCATTTACACTAGTTCAATTTTGTCATGAGATCCAGTGCTGTTTGTCATTAAAGATATGATTATTATTTGTTTTATTATTATTATTATTATGATGCCAAAATACTTTGAATATAAGACAACAACAAAATAAATAAATAAACAACAGCATACAGAATGACTAAATTAAGCTAAATGATGACCATTTAAATTTTTATGCAAACTGTCCCTTTAACACTTTTTATGCTTGTGTGTTAATTATATATAACACAAACGAAATATGCAGCAAAATGAATGCTGTAGGTATGGGAAGGTACAGGTGCAGCGATGGAAAGAGAACCCTGTGGTTGTGCCAGTAATTGAACGAGTCCCCATCGTTGCTCACAGCCACTCACCGCAATATGAGTGCTGAGAGCCTTTTAATGTTCCCCATTCCTTTGAGTGATATTATAATGCAGAGCATCCCAGCTGCCTCGTCTCACTTGATTTGATGCTTGATAGAAGTGAAGCGTTTCTTTTCCTCCTTTTCAAAAAAAAAACTCCAAGCAAAAAGACCAAGCAAGCTTGTAAACACTGAGTAACACAGCAGCAGACCCTCAGCTCATTGAGCTTCACTGCAGCCCACCTCATGCTTTACTGGAGTAGCAGGGAGATGATCACCAATGGGCCATGTTTGCAATTGAGGACAGACGGAGATGCAGAGAGGGGCTGTGAGGAGTCTTCCAGGTGACCACAGTATTTCTGATGAGTTAAGTGTAGGTGTTCACTGAACCTCCTACCTCACTCCATCTCTCTCTTTATCTGTGTAGTATTCAGACACTTCAGCAAGCAATGATATTATTAGAGTGCTGAATGCTAGACCTTTTGTCTTTGACTCAAGTCAATTAACTTCTGCTCTGCTCTCATGCTGCTCTTTTATTCTCTCTCTTTTCTCACTTCCCTTCACTCTACCTTGTAACACTTTTTTTCTCTTTCTTTCTAAATCCAACCTGATCTCATTACTATTCATTAATATTCGTACTTAGAGTGTGGTTCTAACACACATACAGTACATTTCTGTAGATTGGGGAGGGACACTAAAACGTATTATATTCATGTACCAAAAATAAATTAACTGAATGAAATACTACAAATTTGACCTTTTTACCTAATTTAATAATTAGTGTTAAATTCTGGGTGAATTCTAAAGAGAAATGTAAACAATTGTACCTGTGCTTGCACAC
>JAUMHI010000098.1:0-19347 GCA_032359435.1 Enteromius unitaeniatus | reverse complement strand
AAGAAATCTAGGTCACAGGGAAAGCACATGGGGAAAACAGGCAACAAGGAACATAAACAAACATGGAGATGTTACAACAGTCCAGTAGACTTGGAGACATTCACACAGCAGTGCATATTATGTGTACCATTTGGGATATGGCCATGCATTCAGTTCTTGGTAAATAAAACTGTATATAGATAACATTTTGTATTTTTGTGCTTGAACATTATAGAATTTGCACAGATAACTCTCACAGATTGCTCTGCAGCAGTAGATAAGGCTTTAGCAAATTGCACTTGAAGGATGTCACTTGAGGTGTTGAGCCCTAATCAGTGGGGAGTTCTTAGTGCAAATCCAGCATTATGACTGGGCTTCTCCTAGACCCAGTGCACTGTGACAGAGTAATTCCAGCTTTTAGAAACACTGCAGACATGGCCATATTTTTAGGATTTGCCAATATCAGTATGACCTAATTGCTATGGAAACCACTAACTGAGACAGTGACTCTCACATACTTTCCAAACTCTTTTTTATTTCAGTTGTAATCAAATCTGACACAGACTGAATGGCACTGTCACATTAACTGTGATGCATATCACATCTCTTTTTCCTCGTTTTCAGTTAACAGTTTTTGTTTTGTTTTATTCAGTTTAAATTTTATTCAGTACACTGTCCAATTAATGACAACCTTCACTGGTTAGCAACAGTTAGAATGACATGAGAGAAGGATAACAGAATTTAAAAAAAATATGTGTGAACAATCCCTTTAAATATTACTTTTTAATTTTTAGAATCTCTTTAAGTTCTTTTTGCACTATCAGATGCTTATTATTGAGGTAGGAAGAATTTAAGTGTTTCAGTCCTAGTGCTGGATGAAATGTTCCAAAAAAGAGCAAGTCATGCCCTTGTGTTCAGTTTGTGTTCTATTCTTTTCTTTTCCCTGATGTATTGCTGAAGGTCAGTACTGATGGTCAGTTGGAGACAAGGGCCAGATGAAGCCTGCATATGCTCCCCAGGCCTCTCAATATTACACAATTATTTATTCTTCATCTTAATGTCCGTATTTTACAAGTAGTGGCGGTCTACAGCATAATAGCAATTTCACACAATCTCCACCATCTCCATATGGTAGCTAATGGTCCAACAATCAGATTAGGCGAGATAGAGATAGATGATTCAAGTAGCCGTTGTTGTCTAATGGTGTAATCAGTATAGTGCTGGAAGAGGATGATGCTTCTCTATTGTAGTTCAAGGTTGTATACTAGTAGATAAGTAAATCTGAATTGTTTTGACTTCCTTTCATGCTTTGTTCAAGAGAGGTTAGATGTGTTATTCTTGCGGATGATCTAATTAAATCATGGCTGACAGTTATGCTATGTTATAATATGTTGGATGAAATATTTCTCCATTTAGAAATAAGATGTCCTGGTACTGGTCACCCTGGAGTCTCTCATATTTCCTCTCAGAGGCAAAAGTGCACGGCCCCAAGAATGAAAAATGGCCTGCCATCTGCATCATTAAAAATTACCACTCTTATCCCTGAACGTCATACACCAATGGACCTATAATGGCAAATCAGCGCGCTACATTTTCATTAACGCAATAAAAATCAGAGATCAACTTCAAACTATTATCCATTCCATGTGGCAATCTCCTCCCCATCTCTATTTAAATGGGCAAGGTTATTAGAATTGGTAATTGCATCGAGCACATTACGCCACGTTAATGCAGTTCAATAGGTACTGTAATTGTTTGCTTGCGGGCACTGAAAGAGAAACCAAACACTTGAGACAGATCAGCTGAGAAGAGAATTAGAGAGTATTGTTCAATGCATCTTAATATTACAATTGCCGCAGCGGCGGGCGCTTGAGTCCTTGCGGTGCTTCCCTCCCCCCCGCAACACCCAGTCTATTTTTCGAGATCACACAGACAGCCTCCATTATGGAAATGTCGACTCAGAGCGGTATGTTTCTCCAGTCTGCTTGGGCCCAGCTCTACCATGCCCTGAAGAGGGAACTCTCTCTATTCACTGACCATAAAGACCAAGCTACTGTTCACTGCACACCGCTCAGGCTCTGGGGCAAAACATAGACCAATTCCCAACTCACATTTTCCAAGGTGTTGAATCTTCCCTTATAGGGATTCACATGATTTCACATTTCTAGGTGATTGGATGGATGCATGGCAAGCCCCTGGTGCATTACTCTCATCAAGCTAATGCATGGAAAAAGACCACCAGCGAGGCTCAGTGCATGCATTGTGAATGCCGACCAATTGTATGGACCACACAATCGTCTCTCCAATACCCAGGTTGTACACATAAGCGTTTGCGGTGATGTCTGAAAAAGGTTGCACTTTCCTCAAGAGCTCGAGTTAAAAGGGCCAGATAACAAGCAACTGCACCCACTCAAAAATTGCACTTGATTTTTTTTCCTTTTTCCTTTACCCTAGAGAAAGAGGCCCAGTTACTGAGAGCGACTTTAATTTAAACATTCTGACTTTTCAAGCCCAGGGCCGCTTTGATCTATTTCTGATTTGTTCTTCTTTTTCAGGCCTGCATGTATGAGAATGGCCACTAGACACAAAAAAGCTCATTTAATTCAGAGAGACCACAATACAGCAAGATATCATGACTAATAATGCCTGTTTCTATATCCATAGCATGATTTATACAAGAAGAACATGTTTTGGTTTTACTAGAACAATGTTTCTATAAGTCAGTCATTTTTCTGATTTCCGGGGAAAGTTGGGATAGGGTTAGGATTTTTGACATCTTGTCAATTCTAAAATGGCTGTTGCTGGCATTTTGGGTTTGATGTTTACCAACACCAGATTTTCCAGATTGTATTGTTGTTTTCATTAACCAGTTGTTCCCTTTCAGTTGGTCACTCTGACATCACGTTGGTGAAAACACGCCAATGAAATTGGCATGCGCTGATTAACATCCAGCTGCATCTGATCGCAGCGCGAGTATAAATAGGCAGCGGATTAAGCACTCGTTAGCTTTTCGCTTCGGAGCCGAGCTTTACATGAAGTTACCGTTCCTGAGAAGACCATCAACTTTGATGGTGTTGGTGGCTGGTGTCCCGGCGTTTTAGTGGCGGCGGTTCTGATCGAGTGGCTGCCACAGCAGTATTGCACTACCTGCTTTTGTGAGCGAGCGACCATCTCCATATGCGCTTCGGCTTTCACAAAAGAGCAAAGCCTAAAAGAGCTTGCTCACGGGTGGTACGTCTTTAGACGTGTCTTTGTAAAGATAACATGCCACTTGTGCGCTTCTGGATGGAATCGTTCACTGGTATCGGGTGACGGTCACAATTGCTTTCTCACGTGTCTGGGCAAAGCACGTTGAGACAGCTCTTGTGGATGAGTTATCTTTCTCTCTGGGAAGATGATCATCGTGGAGCTGCGGACCACACTCCGCTACCGGCAAAAGGGGGTGGGGCAACTGTTCCTTTGCCTAGTTGTAAAGCTTGCATTGGTGAAATCCGTGTGAGCGCTGCTTCTGGCGGGGGGCGGTCTGGTCTAACGTGATGGTGTGGACGAAACCTCTCCTTCCTACAGCGCTCTGCTACCAATGGAGCTGCCATTGGGGCAGTCTGGATCCTCGCAAGGGGTACCAGCTGTTACTTTTGGTGCTCCCCACGGCTGGCGTGGCGTCCACTGGGCGTTACACGGTGTCGCATACAGATCCAGAATTGATGGCTTTTTGCCTGGGCCACTGAGGGGATCGGGCTCGAGTGGGAAGTCACACTGCTTCCTGAGTCCTCCAAAGCTGAATGATTGGTACTTAAGGGTGGCTCACGCTAGTTCTCAGGGCCCTACCCCGGAACATGAATAGCTCACCAGAACGTGGATGAAAACATTGCTCCTGCTCGCATTGGCCTCCATCAAGAGGGTCAGGGACCTGCAGGCATTTTCAGTCCACAATACGTGCCAAGAGTTCAGGTCCGAGGATTCCCAAGTAACACTGAGGCCCCGCTATGTGCCCAAGGTTCCCACGACTCTGTTTAGAGATCAAGTGATAAACCTCTAAGCGCTGCCCCCAGAAGAGGCAGACCCGACCCTGCTGTTGCTGTGTCCAGTCCGAACACTAAGATGCTACATTGACCGAACACAGAGCTTCAGGACCTCAGACCAGCTTCAATGCCAAGCTCCAAGCAGAGGATGGTCCACTGGATAGTGGATGCTATCACCCTGGCTTATCAGGCACAGGGTGTGCCCTACCCCCTCAGTGTACGGGCTCACTCAACAAGAAGTGTAACTTCATCCTTGGTTCTTACCACAAATAGGCAGTGACATGGAGTGGCCCGGTTTCAGTCGGCTTGGCAACAGTATTCTCCAGAGTGTCTAAAAATTGCAGACCCTGTTGAGCTCCTCCGTTCCTCTTCGGCAGCCAGGTGCTGTGGAGCATCTGGCACCAGGCCTTCGATGCGATGAATCCTTGAGAACCGCTAGAGGGCTGGGGTCCCTTGAACGATACCCTCTGAGGACCTCAAGTGGTATTCACGGTAAAAAAAAAAAACGTGTTCCCCTGGCAGTCTGTTGTTCATGAGGGTTCAATCACCTCCAATATTCCATATGCATTGAAAAGTTTCATTATAAATGTGTATTCGTCCTAACCTCCTATGGGAAGGCTGACTTCCGCACATCTTCTCAGGCATCCCAGTGTTCCAGTTACTGAGGTAGGGCATCGCTGGTATCCTGTGGTCAGAGTCCCAGCCTAGAGGCCAAACACTGGGGGCTTGGGAGACTCCCACACGACACTGGAAGGGGCAGCTTCCATGGCATTTTGGTAGGGATCCCTATTCTTCGGTCACGACGTGACGTCAGAGTGACCGAAGTGACATCAGAGGGACCGACATGACGTCAGAGTGACCGACTGAAAGGTAATGTCTCGGTTACATATGTAACCCTCGTTCCCTGAAAAAGGGAATGGAGACGTCACATCCCCTCGCCATGTCACCGGCTCGGCTCCTCAGCGAAGAACTAATGAGTGCTTAATCCACTGCCTATTTATACTCGCGCTGCGATCAGATGCAGCTGGATCTTAACCTTTTGAGCAGTACAGTCCCACATAAGGGATTTTTCGTTCCGTGCCCCTGGGAGCACAGTCCCACATATGGAACGTTCGGTAACGTTCGGTGAATAACTGCCAAATTCAAACTGAGCTTTTGTGCGTTTGCTGGCGCTGGGCCAGAGAGAGACGTGCACTCTGTATGTCATGTTATCACAACTATACAGTGTTCTTAACCACATAATGCATATTTTAGGTTTCTGACATTTAAATACACATAGGCACTAGTGAAACAATACATTTAGAGCTTGTAAAATTCCAAAAGATGTCAATGGAAGCAACAATAACAACCCATTCAAATTTCATTATGATTTGGAAAATGACCATGAATCATACAATACATGATACGCGAATTGTTACACCCCTAGGTGTTACTATTTCATATATATATATATATATATGAACTGCATACTAAAAACAGTATGTATGAAATTCAAATATCATTTGCCGATGTGTTTTATTCATATCAGATAAGTGTAATTAGCTATAAAGCTATATATCACTCTATTCTTGACTCAGTTCACCAGCCACTTACTCGCATGTATTTCGGGAGAAATTGATGAATTTATGTGCTGTAAATCCGAATTGACGGAACTCTCTGAACTGCAGCACGAACAAACATGCCCATCTCATGTTACAGATCATGGTGAAGATAATTTATAAAGGTGTTTAACAATAAAACACACTTATTTACATATATTTGTGAATTGGAATATCAGACTGTTCATAATACGGTGTGTAAGTTTGTGAATATTTGAAATAAAAAGGAAAAACTAAGTAAAAGTGATCCATCTGTCTTATAGTGGTAGTGCGCTCGCGGTCTGTCACGTGATAAGCAAGACATAAAAAAAACTCACTCTGGGGGGACCGCTTGAATATTTTAAACTCACCATTGAAAGGGTTAATCAGCACATGCCAATTTCATTGGCGTGTTTTCATACACGCAGAGTAGATTAGTCATCTCGAAGCAAGATTCCTATTTGTGACGTCTCCGTTCCCTTCTTCAGGGAACAAGGGTTACATATTTAACCGTGATTTTCTTGCATCCAGTTTGGTTTCCTTTATTACATTTGCATGTCTTGATATCAGCCATGATTATTTTTCTCTGCTAACTAAAAGGCTGTATATATGCACATCCACTAACTGTTTGTGTGAAGTATTCATGTAAGAGGCGGACAAATAGCTGAACATATACTTGTTTAACTAGTGACACTAAGTCTGCGTTTTACACTTATTTAATTAACATTTTTATTTTATTAATTTTTTTTTAAATATCAACATAACATGGCACTCTACAATATTTCTATAAATAAATCCCTTTCTGCTAATCAATGTGTGCATAGTTAATAAGCATGCTGACAACATTCACAGTAAAGAGATCGACTCTGACCTTACTCCTAGCTTTAAGCACTCTCTCTATTTTAGGAGAGAATTGTCTCAGCAGCTTGTGAATAGGTTTTGAGAGAAAACTCAAAACTACTACTGTTTAGGAGAACTCTTAGTGGTAAGATAAAATGTTTTGTGATTGTAATGGACACGATTGTCAAACAACTTAGGTATTTATTACTGATGAAAACAATAATTGCATGACCTTTTAAAGGGATCATGACCAGAGAAATCAAAATCTTTGTTTATATACAAGGCTATTGTGCTATAAGAACATTCTGCAAGTTTCAGAATTCAAAACATTTTCATTAGTTTAAAAACAGCTTATATATTGAAGCCAATATTTCAAAGGACAGCTTGTGGAATATGTGAGCTGTATATTATAATATTGTGTATATTCATATTCATGACTGATGCTTTGTATTTTATATTTAAAAAGCAATATGTTTATTCAAATATTAGAGTATTTTAAAAACTTTTTGAAATATAAAATGTATGTTTATTTGCAACAGTTATTCTAACAACAATAAAAAGATATTTATGACATTAAAACAGTGATGACGTTGATTGCTGTGACATCAGGTGACGCACATTGTGCTGCGTTTGTTATCACAGGAACAAATAGGAAATTACATCGCTCCCTTTGACAGGTGCATTCCAAACCACTTAATAATGACATGCACGTGCTCTGCTCACTCAAGTCTCCACTAACAAGGGGATAGGGATGATCACTATGATTTGGAAAATTACCATGAATCATACAATACATGATATGTGAATCGTTACACCCCTAGGTGTTACTATTTCATATATATATATATATATATATATATATATATATATATATATATATACTGCACACTAAAAACAGTATGTAGCATTGACCGTTGAGTGCTTTAAGAATCCAATGTTCCACGCTTAAATTAAGTGTATCATCCAAGTGCATTTGTTCTAGTTGTGAACACAGCATTTGCACTATTAATGCGAAAGAATAATAGTTCAAGTATGCACCTTGGGACATAGTCTTTTTTCTTGAATTGCATTTTTGAATTGCAAATGAATTAAATGCTTAAATCTTCATTTTTGCTTCATATGAAAGTTTATTACTACTTTCCGGAACTTGACCCGACACAGGTGGAGCCTTTACCACTTAACGACTGAGGTCTTTGTTGAGCAGGGATAGACCATTTGGGAAAAGGCTGTGCAGGTGTCTATTGGTTTTGCTTTGGATGGCTGTAAAACGTTTTGCAGAGAGCAAAGCAATGGAGAGAGAACAGTGTGCACTTAATATTCTGCATTTACGAATGAGCATCTGGTCCATGACATGCTATAGGGCTAATGATGCTGTATTATGTGCTGATTCCCAGTGAGCCTCAGGCTTCTTGTGTTAAAGTGTTTTCAGGTTCAGCTCTGTGATGATGTCTCAGACTCCTGCCGAAATCCCCTTTGTTACCCTGAGCATCATTATAGAGTCTGAATGCAAATAATACACAGTGAGATGTGTTGATTGCTGTGTTTAGGATGGCAGAAAATCGTTTGGCTGTTCTTCTGCTGCACCTGCCATCTTTCAACAACTTGTTTATTCTCATGATGTCAGCAAATGCATTTAATATGTGCAATTATAGGCAAAGAAGGATTACTTGATATCTTGAAGGATATTAGCATCCAAAACTTTTCTACTTTAAGTTTGAACAAGGAATGTTATGTAAAAGCAGTTGTACTTCTAACTCAGCAATTAAATATTTGACTGTGTTGGCTTTGTTTTTTTTGTTTTTTTTTTTAATTACAGACTTGATCTTGTTGGATATGATTAAGTAGATGATTGAGTATATGCAAATTGTTAATCTAGAGGGAGATCATATTCAATTACACAAGAAACGCATTTCCGTTTAGGGGAGAAATCACTATGAATGAATTGCACCCACTGATGGCAATGTGCATTTATATGCACTGTCTGTTGTTGTAGCAATTCACTAAAGGCGTTATGCAAATCACACAAAGCCTGTGTTTAACACAATTTCCACAGTGCAACTTCCAGTCTTGTGGGTCAGTTGTGAGTGTTAAGTTTTGCAAATTTGCAAGTTTTGAAATCTGCAGCAGACTACCTTAATCTGGTGTACTTTACTGGGTTGAACACACCACCAGTTGCTTTTTATAATGCTAAATGTTTGCTTGCTAAAATACTACACTCAAAACTGGTGCAGCTGTTTTTTAAATTGCTGAAAAATAGACAATTCTTCATCAGAATTACTTTTAATTTATTTGCAGTTAACCAAATAAAAATTGACCCTATCTAATTTTGTTTTGCAATAAATTATATGACCTTGTTTAGTTAAAATGTGAAAACTGGACTTTCTGTTGAAAACCTTTTAAAGGGGTCATGAACAATTAATTACACTCAGAACTATATCACAATATGGAAAAAAATAGCTGTCGTTACTTTCATTTCATTCCGATTTTAAGATAAAAGACTAACCAGAAGCTGGAACAAGCACCTACAGTCAGGGGCATCGTAGTTGGGGGGAAAAGTGGGACTAAAATACCAGGGCCCCATGTGGGGGGAGGGCCCCTGAGGAGTGAAATTTTTTTTTTTTTTTTTTATAATTTTAAAATCACAATTAATGTTGTTAACTAAAGTAAATGCTAATATTTTGGGTAAATGCTGGTGGAAAGTGTACTTAAAATTTCTACTCAATTACAACTACTGTTACATTACTGAAATAATACTCAATTACAAGTGAAAGTACTGGTGTCAAAACAGTACTTAAGTAAAGGTACAAATTACTATTCTCAAAAAGTACTAGTTATTAGTTACTTTTCAAAATAAAGGTCTTTATAAAGCTCTAAAAACCTTACTGACTTATGTTTTAGTGCACGGTTGCATAGTAGTGGTTAAGATTATCTGAACACTAAACTTGCTACTATCTGCATCCACAATGTCATATAATACTGAAAAAGTATAAAACGGAAATACCATGAATAAAATTTATAAAACTTAAATACCATGAAATACCAGATGGCCAGACAGCGTTTCAGAGAGTGACGTTTTTTTGTTTGTTTGTTTTTTCCAGTGTATTGACTTGCACAGTTTAACTGTTCATCACAAGAATTGCAAATGTGCATTAATTTGCACTAAAAAAGTAAGTAAGTAGTGCACTTAAAAAGTAAGTAGGGTAATTTTAGATTTCGATGACAAGCTTAAACATTTTCAGTACCATTGGAAAAACTACTACATAATGTATACTGCCATATAGGTATTTTAATATCTCAATATTTGTTATAAAGGCTTTGAATCTTGAAAACAGAGTAACTTTGTCACAAAAACTTACAGCACAAGGAGTAATGATTTCAAATTAGATTTAAACTGAACTGAATTTACAAAAAAAAAGAAAGTAATAAAATTATAAAACAAATAAAAAAACAAATAATAATAAAAAAAGCAGCGATTTAAGAGTCATTTATATTGCTTTAGATGAATAAAATATCAGATGGCTTTGACCTAATGTCTGTACAATGTAGTGATGCAGTTAGACAGATTAGGAGATTTATATGTACAAATCATACAGATATCCCATTGCAAAACATTTTGTTTGTAAGACTTTTTGGTGCATTTCACTTACAGCCAATACAATTTCCAGTAGCATTTCCATTGGGCAGGCATTGATCTATTTGTTTGATAACTTTTTACAAAGTTTAATACTGGATTAAAGAGAAACAATTTCTATTTTAAAAGGACAGAGATATGGCGACTGCACACAGTCTGAGCGTGCACAAGCAATAAAGGAGTGAGGACAGTTCATTTGTGTGTATTAGCCCTATTTGAGATTTCGCAGCCAATCTGTCATTACAGGACTGTATTCTCGTGTTACAATAAGGAGCCAGCCACATTTGCACGGAATTGTTAAATGTATGCAGAATACCTGTAATCATTCAGACTGTGTAATTGACAGGAGGCGGATGCGAAGAGAGAGCGAGAAGCAGCGCTTGTATATTCATGGACCACAACATAGTATATGATGAGCTTGTACATCATGAATTCTGCTTTCAAGCTGCCGATCTCTCTTGTCCTGAATCTCTATGGTACACTTATAATAAGTGCTTATATTCGAACTATTGGATCCTGGTCAGGCCGTCACCGCTGCGGAGTAACACATGCGTACATGAATCGCCATAGACATACACATGGAGAAATAGCTACGTTTAGAATGTTCTTCATCAGCCTTTCCTGGTTTAGATACAGTATCACTGCTTTTATTGGTCCATTTACGATTGGATATCTTTATTGGCTACTGAAATGCATCAAAGGTTTGAATATCAGTTAAAAATGTGGGCATATGAGACTATGATTTAAAAGTAACGAAGTAAATTATTTTGCCAAAATTGTACTTAAAAATACAGCTTTCAAAATATACTCAAAAAGGTACAATATATATAAATACACTCAAAAACCTGTGTGTGTGTGTGTGTGTGTATATATATATATATATATATATATATAAAGAACTTCTGACCATCAAAGACAGACACTTTTTGATATTTCTGGACTCCTAATGAGACAGAACAGAATCTTAGGCATCATTAGTCTATTAAACACGCAGAGCAGCAGATATAGATATAAAGTTGAGATGTGTCAAAACTATTATTGAACTATGCTAAATTTTTCATCAGCTTTGTATGATTAAAATGTTGTTAATATGTAAATTAATATTGTGTTAACATCAAGTCCATGTTACCCACATCCAGATGGGCAGTTTATTTGGCAGCTAAAGTCTTCCGTATAACTCAAAACTTTTGACAGCTTCAGGGCTTTTGTAAAAACTACCAGTTCTGCATTTTTGTATTCCCACTTATGGATAGAGTCCAGTGCATTATGAGTGTTAAAGCTTTCCTACCTTTTGGACAGAAAGAAACACAACAGCACCAGTTCTTAAATTTCTCTAGTTATATAGCACCTATTTTTATTTTATTTTTTGTCACTGCTACAGTATAGTTTGAAAGAACTGAATCACCCCTTAAGCTTGAAAGTCTAAACAAGATGCTGTATGTGACATGTGCAACAATGGTGTGACACGGCGAAACACAGTGGAAAAAAGTGTAATATTCTCAAATGAGAACATTGTTTTCCTCAAAGAAACACAGTTTAGAATAAATGTGGCTTACAATGTAGGTTAAATATTCATTAACCAGACGAAAGTTTATACTCAGCTGGCCACTTGTTATGTATGTGAACTTTTTTATTACAGGTATATGCTGCAGCCCTAGTCTAGACATCTGTCTGCTACAATGTCTTATTAATATCTTAATAATGGATAACTGGCAACAGGCCTGAGTGCTTACTATGTCTCCAGACCCTCCCCACATTCTGTTCTAATCCATTGTGCTGTCTAGCTGTTTTTGAATAGAAAGGCCCATGCTGTGTGTACACCAAATTTTAATTCTCCCTCTTTGTCTGTTTGTTTTATACAGGTCATAAACATAAAACAGTTTCAAAAATGTTGCTTTGAGAACATGCTCATTTCCATGCAGATCAGTTGCTCTATGAACTAATAAGGACAGCGTGTGTTGACCCTGGTGACCTGCCGATTTAATGTTATTTTCTTTGGGGTGCCATCCTGCAATGTTCTAAGTTACTAGTGCTATTGGTTTGCACAGCACCATTATACGAGCAGATGGCAAGGTTATATATTTACTGTCAGATATTATTAAGGCCTGGACATGTGGTCAGCTGAGATAGCAAGCATATGTTTGTGCCACAAAACAGTGCCCTCCAAAGGAGGCTGATTGAGCTGACACCAACAAGGGCAAATTCTCCTTCGTTGTCACTTCCTTTTCAGTTCTGTGCTAGCAGATAATGCACGGGTCTTGACTTCAAAAAGCCATATCCAATGTGCTTATTCAAAATGTATTTTTAAATGTCTACAGATTATAGCTAATGTCAGTCTTTATTTTCATGCCTTCACATGTCTCTTTCATCCCTGGCAAATCGACCCGTCGGGGCACTATTTTTGTTTTTATGACGATGTGGGGAAAGTTCCTCTCTGCATAGTGTGAAAAATCATATAGTTTTTAATCGTTATTAAATCTTCTTTCAAAAAGCCATAACAAATCAGGCCATAGTTTGGGTTCATTTGACCAAAACCCAAACAGATGAGGATTTTAGAATTTATTTGATGAGGAAAGGTTAATAATTAACAGAGGAAATTTCGAGTGCCATTTCCCCTGCATGGTGCAGATGATTTAGACAGATCACCCTCTTTACTGACTGCATTTGAGCTCAGTTGTTAAAAAATGATTCAATCTGTGATTATTAGCAAAGTGGTTGAGGGGCTCCCTTCTGCTGCAGTATTCAGAGCCATGAGTCATGCATTCAGACGCTGAATATAAAAACGATCTTTATCACTGAAAAAAATGTCTGACAAATCTGACTGCATGTACGCGCGCCCAATTTCACAGTCAAGATCTCAAGTCTCTCGTGTTCATTCTTACAAACTAAACAACAGAGGAGTTTGACAATAACAAAGGAAGCCGAAGACTCGCAATTTGAGATGAGCGTGTAAACAGGCGTTCACAAATGCTGAAGAGCAGCTCACCTCCAGACTGTCAGTCTCCCAGGGGGCTTCAGATTCTCAGTAAAGCAAACCACACTCATTACAGCAGCTTCAATTTTTACTATCAGTACCTCACACGAACCGAGGGTCTATTTCAGCTCCAAATGTTTTCCATCTCGATCGCTCATGAATACTGGTAGACTGTCGCTATGCGCTGTCTCTTTGAATTTGCTGTATATCAGGAGCGGTGCTTGGCGAAGCAAATACCTTTCATTATTGTGTACCGTCTAAAACTCTAGGTACACAGGGCCTATTATGTGGTACCTCCCTTACTAAAGACATAAAAACAGTATGTAATGGCTCTCACTTTCCAGGGTCTATTGAACACAGTCCTTTCAGAGTAAAGTATAGCTTCTAACGTCTTATATTCAGTGGGGGTGTATTCTTAAAGAAAGAGGTGCGGCGTGCAGTGCATTATGGAATTTATGTAGCATTACCTCCCTCTATAATGTAAGTCGCTAGACGTTGAATGTTTGACAAGTTTGCAGTGTGGCACGGAGAGTGAAGAAAGACATAAGTTAGTATGATGTCAGGCCCTGAGGAGTTTTTATTGTTATTAAAATGATCATATAACATTAAAAAGGGGCAAATAAAATAGGCATATATTGGTATCAGTATTAGGTGTTTTGTTAAGACTAATTCTAAGGGTTTTGCTACGCCATATGAAATATTTGAATAGTTTTATTGGTAGGTCCCTTCAGATGTCAAAGTCATTCCCTATTTTCTCCACACGTTTACTACTTGTGGGTGACAATTTGAAAGGGAACCTATCACAAATATTTAAATATAAAAACAAAATCACTGTAACACTTTACTTTAAGCCTTTTTTGTATAATGGATTATAACATTTGTTTTAATGCTTTAATTATGCCTTGTAATGCACCTTATACAGCATTGTATAATCTCATGAATAATTGTAACCACAATCTTGCACATTATGAATAACCTATTATAATATAATAGCATCATTCAGTGGGTACGGAAAGTATTCAGACCCCCTTAAATTTTTCACTCTTTGTTATATTGCAGTCATTTGCTAAAATCATTTGTTCATTTGTCATTTTGACAGAAAAACACAGAATTATTGACATATTCAAAATAAAAAACTTAATATATCACATGGTCCTAAGTATTCAGACCCTTTGCTGTCACATATATTTAACTCAGATCCTGTCTATTTCTTCTGATCACCCTTGAGATGTTATACACCTTCATTTGAGTCCAGCTGTGTTTCATTTTACTGATTGGACTTGATTACGAAAGCCACACACCTGTCTATATAAGACCATTACAGCTCACAATGCATGTCAGAGCAAATGAGAATCATGAGGTCAAGGAACTGCCTGAAGAGCTCAGAGACAGAATTGTGGCAAGGCACATATCTGGCCAAGGTTACAAAAACATTTCTGCTGCGCTTAAGGTTCCTAAGAGCACAGTGGCCTCCATAATCATTAAATGGAAGACATTGGAGAAGACCAGAACCCTTCCTAGAGCTGGCCGTCTGGCCAATCTTAGCTATCGGGGGAGAAGAGCCTTGGTTTAGAGAGGTAAAAAAAGGACCCAAACATCACTATGGCTGAGCTCCAGAGATGCAGTCGGGGAATGGGAGAAAGTTGTGGAAAGTCAACCATCACTGCAGCCCTCCACCAGTCGGGGCTTTATGGCAGAGTGGCATGACGGAAGCCTCTCCTCAGTGCAAGACACATGAAAGCCTGCATTTTTGAGTTTGCTAAAGAACACCTGAAGAACTCCAAGATGGTGAGAAATAAGATTTTCTTATTCTCTTATTCTATTAAATGAGATTCTCTCCAGGCACTGTTCATCACCTGTCCAATACAGTCCCAACAGTGAAGCGTGGTGGTGGCAGCATCATGCTGTTGGGGAGTTTTTCAGCTGCAGGGACAGGACGACTGGTTGCAAATGAGGGAATGATGAATGTGGCCAAGTACAGGGATATCCTGGACGAAAACCTTCTCTAGAGTGTTTAGGACCTCAGACTGGGACAAATGTTTACCTTCCAACAAGACAATGACCCTAAACACACAGCTAAAATACAGAAGGAGTGGCTTCACAACAAATCCATAAATGTTCTGAATGGCCCAGCCAGAGACCTATCTTAAACCCAATTGAGCATCTCTGGAGAGACCTAAAAATGGCTGTCCACCAAAAAAACTGTATGCGTGGCTGTATTAGATCAAAAGGGTGCTTCTACTAAATACTGAGCAAAAGGTCTGAATACTTAGGACCATGTGATATTTCAGTTCCCCTTCAGTCGAGTCACTCTGACGTTACATATGGGAACTCGCATGACCAATCGAGAGAACAATCACCTTCGAGCAATAAGAAAAGGCCAATGAATATTGCCGTGCATTTGATTACAACCAGGTGCACCTCATCACTATGTGAGTATAAGAGGGCACGGATGTAATGTACTTGCAGCTTTTCGCTTCGGAGCCTCACAGCATTGGATGCTGTTCGAGTCTACACAGAGAAAAGGACGGAGTAATCCGAAAAAAAGAATTCCTGCTGAGACACTCTCTCTCCTTATCAGCAAGGACTGGGCGGCTGATCAATGAACCCCACAGGCTGGTAGCCTTTTTAAAGGCTCTGAGACAAGCCAGCCTTTGCATACCAGCGAAAGACCTCACACTGAGTGCACGGTGTGCTGTGAGAGGTCTTCCCTGGGAAAACCGGGCAGAAAAAAAGAGCAATTTCTCACAGTTGGAGAGGCGTTCTTCGGGATGTCGATCCGACCGTGCTCTTCTGGGTTTCCTCACCTCTTTAGACGGGCACGAGCACTACCTCACGTGTCTGGGTCAGGAGCACACTGAGGTGGTGTTTGTAAATGACCATGGCTATGTTGAGATGATCCCACCTCTCATTCGTGAGACGGCTCACGTCCTTCCTGTATCAGTTCTGGGAGTAAAGGCTTCTCGGCTGAGACGGTGAGACTTCTGCCGCGCCCCGTAGTCCTGTGGTGGTGCTTCCATAGCAGTGCGGTCCCACAAAAGCCACCGGGCCGAGCGTCTCCTTTGGGGCACCCCAGGAGGCTGAGATGTCGTCCACTGCATCAGAGGGAGAGTGGGGGGTGAGGCTGAGGCCGGTTCGGAACAGCGAACCATTTAAACGTTTTAATAACACTGTTAAATCTAATAAAATTTTTCATGCTTTGCATTGTAATGATATGATGCGTGAATACATTTGAAGTAGTTTTATGGTAAGTTTTTTGTGTTTTATTAATAAGTTATTCAGATAATAAATATATATATATATATATATATATATATATAATTTCAATGTAATATTAAAATAATTTTAATATTATTCAATAAATTATTTATTTTAATAATTTCATTTTCTCTCTTAAATATTTTAAGATTTACAAAAATCTAAATGCTACTTGATATCTATCAGAACTTAAATAATGTATATCCCTAAAATGTTTAGAGTTAATATAAATGCAAAATTATTGTTAGTTTAGCATTTGAATTACTCATTTACTTACTTTGTCTATACTTTATGTATTAGCTTTTGTGAGATCACCCACATGCATTTCCTATTCACATCATATACAAAGGTCTACACAGCTGAATGCATAATATTTATTTAGCCTACAAAACAAGATCTCTTACAGCCACTGGGCTTAATGTCAGACTTGCGTGTCTTTAGAGGTCATAGTCATTTTGTGGATAAGGGCCGTCTCTCAGAAAGGGAAAAGTCTTTTGTTTCTAAGTTCTGGTCATGGTGAGCCGGGCTGCAGAGAAGATCAATGGCCGAGACTGTGAGAGGACTGGTGCTGTGTGCAGGTCAGACTGAGAGGCGGTGTGAAGCCTTTTTATAGTGACAGAACCCCTGCCAGCTTCAACAACAGAAACACAGCATCAACAGCACTCATGGGGAGACAACAACAAGGCACTCACAATTTCAACCAACGCACACAGAGAAATGGATTTTTATTGTGACATTGAGGAGATCATCAATACCTGTTGTGCGTGATGGGGAAAATATCAAGGAGAGTTGTCGATACATGATGAAAGGGCAAACTCTTTGTATTAACGTCTTTTTCAAAGTCAGAAAAAGTATATGTTTCACTCCCTCTTTCTGAAAGGGCCATGTAACTTTTGTTAAATTGTTCAGCATACATAGGGTTTTACAAAGCTGCATCATTCTTTTAAAAATATGGAGAATGTGTCCCGGAAGGAGAATGTGTTGGCCAGGCTGCTATTTCTCGACCTTGTTTTATTAAATGATGATGTTCCTAGATGAGTTTAAACCTTTTGTGTGGGGAAAAGATGGAGCAAGAAAAATAAAGGTTGTTATCAATAACTACACTGAGCTGTGCAGTTTAAATAAAAGATTAAAGATTGTAAAGGACCAGACCACACTACATTTCCCAAAAATCCAGTGACAATTTGGTGCAGAAACAAACATACTCCAATAACCTTTTAATTATTAGTTTTATGTATTTAACTTTAGTTTAGTCAACTTTGAATAAGTATTTTGAATAATTTAATTGTCTAATTACAATTAGCCTATTTTATTCTATTTATTATTTATTTATTTTATTCTATTTTTATCTGCACATTATTTTTATATGTGTATTTTATTAACATCTTATTTTTATTATCAGTGTGATGGTGTTGTCTCTGTGTACTGGAATTCCTTGTATGTGCAAACATACTTGGCAATAAAGCTCTTTCTGATTTCGTATTTCACACAATTGTCTAGCTTAAAGTCAAATTAAATTTTTTATTTAAGCGTGTCATGTTTCAGTTTCCTCCATCATATTTTGTCACCACAAAGGTCCATTCTTTAATCACTCCAAATATCCCCAGACAGGCTCAGTGAACAACAACATGGAATTTAATGGAATCTGCTTTCTTTATTCAGCAGCTGTTACGTTCCTTCCGGGTTTGGGGTAAGGAGGACGCGGGAGACAAAACGTAGATTATAAACTAAAAGACTTTTAATATAAAGAGAACAAAAACGTGGAGCAGTATCCATAAACGTAATACATAACAAACACGAACTCAGACACGGGTATCAGACGAGGAACATTCTGGGAACATACTGGGTTGACCGACCAAGACTCAAAGACAGAAGGCAACTTAAATAGGAAATACACAGAACGCTAATTAATGACAAACACCTGAACAGAATACACAATCAAAGGAAACTGGGTCACAAGACACGTGGGAACACAGATCACATGGGGAGTATACACCAAACACGACAAGACATGAAACATAGTAAGCCACGGATGTTACAGCAGCACACGATGTACTGTAAAAGTCTGATATTTTGGACTCTTGCAGATTTATTAAATGTTATGAAAGATAGATTGCTGATCTATTACGTTGACTACAATACCTTCCAAAATATTGATAAAAAAATTTAGAAAGTCTAAGACAAATTTTTGACAAATTAAACCAATATTGCATATCACTGACAAAAAACAAACAAACAAAAACTAATAACTAAATTGCTGAGAATCCTGCCTGGCCCATACATACGCATTTAAACTGAAAAAAATATATAAAACTTACATAACATAAACGCAAACATAACATTCACAAATATAAAATCAAGCACAGGCAGTGCTGCATACATGATTTGCCATGGCAGAATGTGCACACGGCTCTCATTAAGTATGTATCAGTGTAATAATTTTGATAACTTTAATTCTTAAAACTGTTAAATTAATGTGCAAACGATAAATATTTCGAAGAACAGATACAAATAGATAGGAAAATAGCCAAAGTAAACGAAATATATAAACATCGGTGCTTTCATAATGTTTAACAGAGAGAGAGCGGGATGAGAGCAGATGGATTACAAAAATGCTTAAGTTTTATTATATCACAAATAGCAACCAGGAAGAGCAATAAATATTATACAAATATTCAGCATGGCACTGGCAGGAGTTAACAAACATACAGTGCCATATATAAAAAATAATGAAAATTAATATATGCATATACACAACATATAATAATATGCATGCACACACACACACACACACACATATATACATAGCAAAAAAGTGGAAGTACTGTACAATAATTTGTATCTTCTTGTTTTTGTTTGTGCTATTTAGTTGATTTATTTGTTCTTATTTTATTATTTACTAGCCTATTTGAAACAAATTTAGGGTGGAGAGGGGGAGTGGTTCATAAAATAGTCCTTTCACCACAGCTGGTAAAAATCACAATGGAAACAATGCATACATTTAATAAAAATGCATTTACAAAGGTTACTAAAGAAATGTCCCTGCAAATCACTTAGAGTTAAATG
>JAUMHI010000096.1:19123-31619 GCA_032359435.1 Enteromius unitaeniatus | reverse complement strand
TGATAATGTTCAGTGCTTTGCTACAATCTGTATTGTTAAAAGCGCTATATAAATAAAAGTGACTTGACTTGACTTTACTTGGACCTCTTAAAGGCTCTGCTTTTCACTGCTGAAAAGTGGACTTAATAAAACAGAAGAAAGAAAAGTCCTTTTTTAAATTAAATTTAAATTCATGTCCCAGTCACATTTCCTTGGTTAAATAAACATTGTCATCTCTGTAGGAAAAAACTATATTTTTACATTAACAATGTCATCAATGTGCGTGTTTATGGTTCCTTAATGAAAGCTTCATTAATTAAAATGTATAGAATTTATACAACAGTTTATATATATATATATATATATATATATATATATATATTACCCTTCATATCATTTAGGTCATTGTGTTTTAACCATGTTTATGATAGATCAACCTCCAGTCCAGTGCTGTTGCAAATTACCATATTTGAAAACAAAAAGACTTCCGGGACTTTTTACGGTCTGCTGTCTGAAGGATTTACACAGCAGATCACAAACTAAGCGGCCACGAGGCGAATGCGACCGGCCTGAACTTATCAGATTCATTGACGTTACTAATTTACTAATGGTGGCCAAATACTCCCACATACTCTGATTTCCAGTGATTATCGTCGTCTTGACTACAGAGACCGTCTCTGCATTTGATAAATAAAATTTAATCTCAGTCATTATAGATTACCATCACTTCTATTTGATAATGTTCAGTGCTTTGCTACAATCAGTATTGTTAAAAGCGAAAAAAAAAAACTTGACTTAACTCTTCCTCTCAACGTCCATCTAATGTAGGATGGAGCAAAGCCTCTTGAAATGGGGAATGCATTTATCCAATGAACCGATTGCAGGTCAAGTCTATTTAATAAAAAATGAGCGCCCCCTCGGTGCTAATGGCATGACCCTACACAGATAATGTAGCCTACGTCTCAGACATATAGTTGCAGCAAGTTCAAGGAAAAGTAAATTGTTTGGCAGTGGACTGCATGTTTTTTTGCAAATGTTTCACTGTTTTACCCATGGACGGCAAGAAGAGAAAGGAGAAAGGAGGAGCAGAAAAAAGTAAGAATTAAGAAGAAGCGGATGCTGGAGGAGGATGCATCAAAGTGCTCGAAAATTCCAAAATGCGTAGACATAAAGAAACTAAAAGAAACATAACATAATCTGGGTCTTCATTCAGATAAGAAAAAAAGATTTAGTATTTTATTATAATGACCCAGCAGTCAGTGTATTTCTGTAGTTTACTTTTTTTGTGTCATTTAAGCAAGACAGTTGGGCTTTTGCATTAGTGATGCTATGTGTGTTTATGTTCAAGTTAGTTTGGGTTAGTATCAGCCCTGTTATAGAAAAGTGAGACTATTACCTCTATTACCGTTAGGGAAAAGTTTATAGAACAGCTTAGCTCCAGTTAGCCCACGTCTTAATGAACATCGGCTAGTTGCATTAAAGGGGGGTGGGCTGGTGTGGTCAGAATTTTCCCGGTGAATTTTAGTGCCCCACTCTGCCCCTGCAGGTGGTTAACTCACTAGTTTCATTCTCTTTTTTTCCTGATGGTTTACCTTTAAGCCTTCTTTGCAATTCCCAAGTGTGAGTGTACAGTATTTATCCTTGTGTGTTCAGTCATGTGCGTTAGTGTTTAGTTAATAAAACGTTTGTGCGCAAATTGCATAAGTTTCTGGTTCTGCCTTGCAAATAAATATCCCTTCACGACTACATGCTCTAATGCTTTGATACTGTAAGAAGGTATTTTCTGTGGCCACGAAAATATCCTTATTTAGAGTTTATATGAGTTATATTTAGAGTTTTTATATGATAATTCTGCTACAGTTCCTTCTGGCAGCTGATAAATGCAATTAATAATGTTTAATTAGTATGCATAAATTAACAATTATATTAACCCCCAGTTTCACAGACAAGGCTTAAGCTAGTCCCAGACTAAACTGCATGTTTTTGAGCTGTCTCAGATGAAAATATCTTAAATCATGTCACTGTCATTGTTCTGTGTTAAGATGCACACCTGTAATATTTTCTTATAAGGCATTTTTGTAAAAGTTGCTTAAATATCTTAATTTAACTAATGCCTAGTCCTGGCTTAAGCTAAGCCCTGTTTGTGAAACCGGGCCTAAAAGTATAATTAATAAGTTTTAATGAGCTGATGTGCTACACATTTTAATTGAAAATAATCTAATAATTCAACATACATGTATTTAAATGTCATATAATCATGAACAATTTAAATCTTGTCGGATAACAAACAAATAAACAGAAAACAAACAAATCAAAACTAAACTAAAGTTTTATTACACTTGTACAGATTAATGACTGTAATTTTCATAATATTTATTACAATCTATGCCATATATATTTTCTAATGCTTTCCTGACATGTTGTGGTTATAAATAACATTTGAATTTTAATAAACAGTTACAGTGTTGCATTACAAGCATGTCATTATGAAGAAATTTTGGAGTTAGAATCCTTGCATTTAATGAATGTGAAATTAGTGAGTCAAAAACAGTGTTGATTTCTGAAGGGCGTTATTTTCCTGTATCACAACGAACTGTAAATGCAAAATTACATTATTATTATTAAAATTACAAAATTATGCTATTACATATCTTCATTTATAATCATTCCTATTTGTGCAGCTTCTGTCATAAGTTATTGTAAACACTCACGTTTGCCAGTGTTCACCTTCCGCATCACTTCCTGTTTAGGAGTTTGAGACCAACGCAGTGTCACGTTTGTGAATCCTCTATCAGCCAGAGCAGATCCCATCTGAAAAGAACGCATTTCTAAACTGATAATTGCAGAATAATAATACACTTAGATCTTCCTCATCCCTTTTAAAGCCACATTTCTTTTTAAGTGGGAATGTAAACAGTTTGACTGTTATAATAAACAGTATTTAAACCTTGTCTATTAAAATAAAAATTTAAGTTCTGTCAGCAACTGCAGTACAGAAGAACAATGGCTGAGTTTGTTTTTAATAAATTCAGACCATAATTTTAAACTATACACTTGTTTGTCCTCATCACTTGTTTCTTCCTCTCACCTGTTTCAGAACATTTCCTCTCATGGTAGGGTCAGACAAACCAATGCTTGAGTGAAACTGCATTTTTACAAATGATCTTTTCAAAACGGGACCTAAACAAATATACAATTCAACACTAATAAATATGTATGATTTAGTAGAGTTCATTAAAACCTGTCATTGCTCCTCAATGTCTGTAGTAAAAAAATATGACTTATATGAGTCATACCTTCTCCATACACCTCTACCTCACACAGAGTGAGTATCTTCATGTCTCCAGGAATGATAAGATTCACGTAACGTCCATCCATCCCACCGCATGAGTATCTGTAGGACTCACCTGCTGGAATAGCAGCAATAACAGCACATCTACAGACAGAGAGAGAACTAAATGGAGAAAAGAATCACATCAATCCTTCACAATTGTGCTTGATGTCTCACGTTTCTCACATGGGATTGTTGTTTCCATTGTTCTCCAAAGAGTCTCCAATGTGAATCTCAGCTCCATTTATTCGTTCTGTGCAGCAGTCTTTTCTGTTAGTGATGACCACTTCACTAACTCTGTACACTTGACGTAGGTCCAGCCTCCACCATGGGTTAGACTCATTGAGAGTTGAGGAACATCCCATATACAACTGCTGGAGACCTCGATTACTGTCAATAGCCTTTTCAGCAAACCAGTTCCCATAATTTGATGACTGTGTAGCAGCTCCAGCTACTGCCAGATTTCCTGGAAAATTTATGAAAATTTATGGTGACCTGTTTATGCACTATTTTAAAGGGCAGAGCAACATCAGAAAAGAACCTTAGTGAACAATTTAAAGTGCATAATTTCTGCACCTTCCGGCTTACTGTCACAAAATATAAATAAATGCAATAATGTTTATTGTTTAATAAGAAGAAATATAGCTGCAAGCAGCAATTAAGGGACCAAGCACAAAATGCAAAAAGCCATTTTAGGATGACATTACCAAACAAATAAACCCTCTAGATTTAATGGGATATCACTTTTGACCAATGGGTTATCAAATCGATGTGATGTGTTCTGTGTGAGGTGGCAATAGCACACAGAAGCTTTGGTGTCAATACTGTATGTCAAAGTTTTGCAGAGATTCAGACTCTGTAATCTGGCATCATGCTTTAGTTTTGGGTGTATTTACACCAGGAAAGTTTGTTAGTTCACTTGTTTTGGTCCGGACCAAATACAGTGTTTATTTTTTTGGTTTGGAGCTTTTGCACTGCCTTTTTTGCAAGTGAATCGGAAAATGTACTCCCTATCCATTAGGCCATGACTGCCCCAAGAGGAAAGCCACCTTCTCATATCAGGAGTCAAACCCGGGCCGCCTGGGTGAAAACCAGGAAACCTGACCACTAGACCATATGGGAAGTGCAGTGTGAAATAACACAAACTAAATTTAGTGTCAATGTGTCAAAGTTTTGCAGGGATACAGCTTCAGACGTTGTTTGGCATGATTATAGCCTGTTCAATCGAGTATTTGTAGACTGTCTGCTTAATATCTTCTAACACTTTAGTTTGATGGTAACTTATTCTACTAAACCTAAACCTACCCTAACAGTCTACTCTGTGAGTTAGTATATGTGGTTGCAAATTAATGAGAAATAGCTGACATGTGGTTGACATCTAGTTACAAAGTGTAGAATGTCTAAACTGGACTATCAAAATAAAGTGTAACCAAGTATATTCAAATATGACTCTCTGTGAAATCCAGGCTAAAATCTCAAAATCTAATAAAGAACCAAGCAAACTATGATTTTAACTATTTACATTTTGTTTTTTACATTCGTCTTAGAAATATCCCTATGGGATAATTGGGTAGGGTTTGAGGACTATGAAGCATGGAGCCAGTTTTGGGATTCTAAAATTGAAGTGATGCACTCCCTAGTTCTGGTCCCTGTCAGGATAAAGGTGGTCTTTAACAATAAATTACCTGCTAAAGTCCCGTAGACTCCCACTTCACAAAGAGTAAGAATCCTCTGAGTTCCAGGAATATGGACAATCATATAACGTCCTTCCATCCCACCACACGAGAAAGTGGCTGTGGCACCATCTCCAAGAGTAGAAATCACAGCACATCTACATACAGAAAAATCATAATGTTTATTCTTCACTTAAATCACAGAAAACAAAACAACAAAAAGTAAATATATAAACCTCTCACATGGTGTTGCTGTAAATGTTAGGGAACTTCCCGATGCGAATCACTGCCCCATTAATCCTATAACCAACGTTTGGTCTGTTAGTGATGGTGACTCTGTTCACTCTGTATATTTTCAGTAGATCCACTCTCCACCATGGGTCAGTCTCAGTATTAGTGTGAGTCCAGCTTGTCAACAGTCCATCAAGAGCAAATTCAGGGTAAGAGTATCCGTAAATTGATGACTGACTAGTTTTGCCCCATAATGCTGCATTCTCTGGAAAATGTTTCAAGGATAAAGCCCAGTAAGAAGTCATTAAACTCATTCACCAAAATAATCTATACTATTTATCATGAGCAATATGTCTACCACAGAAATTTACACTTTATTTCAGTTGTCCACTTCAGACATTCTACTAACAGTAAGTAATGATTGTTAGTTGACTTGTAGTTGCAAAGTTAGAATATTAGTAGACTGTCTGCTTACTAATACTGTATTTTGATACTGACTATTAGAAACTTTGCAAATATACTGTATATCAACTTACTCTACTAACCCTAATAGTCTACTTGTGTTAATAGACATGTAGTTACAAATTAAGGAGAATTATCTGACATGTAGTTGACATCTATTTGCGAAGTTATTTATAGGTAGAAGAATTTCTAATGTGGACTACCAAAATAACGTGCATGACTTTCTTTGTAAAATCCAGGATAAAGTTTTAAAATCTAATTAAGAAATAACATGCAAGCAATATGATTGCATCCATTAATTTTACTATGACTATTTTAGTTTATTTACCAGGAGCAGTGGACGATTAATCACAGCTGGCACTGAATAACCTAATCAATGTCCTCATTACACCCGCCCAATCAAATCCCTTGCTACCCACTATAAATAGTCCCGTTTTCTTCCCTTCCGCACCTCGCCTTTTGCACCTTCCAACAACCTGCTACCGCCGAACCCAACTCTCAGCCCGGCCAAGTCTCCACGAGAGCAAGCCACGTACCCATGACGCCAGCACGGCATTCCCTTCCACTTTTCCTCAGTCTTATAACGTATTTTATGCACCCTCTCACCCATTTTAGTGTCATTGATTAATTTAGTCTTTGATTATTTAGCCAACAGTTCCGGTCTTATTTAATAAAAAGTAATTTCCCTTTCCCGCCTCCGCAGAGGCAGCCCAGCCCAAAGGTCTTTCTCTCTTCTATCCCACCTTCACCACCTCCATTAAGGTTTCGCCGCAGAGGCAGCCCATCCCCTGACCTCTCTCTACCATACTGCCTCCGCAGAGGTTTTTCTCCTTCCAACCTTTGCAAAGGTTCTCTATCTCAAGCTTCCCCTCTTCCATGCCTCCGCAGAGGTTATCTAAAGTTTTTCCCACCATACCCCTTAGGTTTATATTGTTTTGCTTGCTTTCTTTTCCAACCCACTAATCCACGTCTCTGTCACTACCAGCAGGTCGCCGTACGATCCAACTCCCCAGTCCACCCTGTATATCACAAATAATATAAGTCTTTACGCAATTTAACGTTTAAAATTGAACTGGAAATTAGGTGCCGGGCGTCCGGCCAGAGGAGAAATGGACCCAACTAAGCCCGGTTCCTCCAAGGTTTTTTTCCCCCATTCTCTCATGGATGGGGTTTGGTTCCTTGCTGCTGTCGCCTTTGGCTTGTTTAGTTGGGGACACCTGATTTCTAGTGATCATCGTCGTATTGACTACAGAGACCGTCTCTGCATATAAGTTTAATCTCGTCATCTTACATTACCATCACCCTATTTTTCCAATTTGATTATGTTCAGTGCTTGCTACAACCTGCTGACCTGTCCAGCATCCTCTTACCAAGCTTTTGTTGGGGGGCTCGCCATCCGGCTACTGTCCTTATCTACCGTTTTTGGGGGGCATGCAAGGACTGAGCCAGATGCCGAGCTCTAGCCCTAGCCAGGGTTCAAGACTCTAGGGTTTGGTGTCCGCCGTCCTCCCAGCTCCCCCACCCGGACAGCACGCCATGTTATTAAAATGTTCTTAAAAAATTGTAATAAATCCCCTCAAACAGATAAAATGTATCAAAGGTTCAAATAAAATGAAGGATTCCTACCTTCTTGTCCATTTGCCATTTCCTCTATCAAAAAAAACCCTGCAGAAAGAGGATGTTTGGGTAGAACGTGTTAAATCACTTTATTTTTTTTAATTTTCATATTGTCTTTAGTCGTATTTCTATTAGCCTTCAAATTGCACAAATTAAAATTGTGAATTGAAAATAATGGAAATGTGTCAATTTTGAAAAAAATATATAACAATACAGTTCATATGCTCACTAGGGGTTTTCAAGCAATTCGAAAAAGGAATATTTTGCAAAACTGCAATGAAAATGGGTTTTTCACATTTACAGGTCCCATGGCTTATGTAAAAAGTTGAGCATTCTTCAATGTACTATAATCTCCTCCCGGTAGTAATATAGGCAAGGTTCTTACAATAGCAAACAGATGTACTGCAGTCAAGGCAAGAGAATAATCCTAAAACAGGGATTATCAGTCGATGACTAACAATTCACAGGGCTTGACAAAAGGAGTAAACCATAAATGCCAGCAAAAGTCTGGACTGGGGCAAGTATGCAAAAAAGGGTTAGTCACTCAGGACATCCAAAACACACATGCGAGAATCAAAAACACAGGAAGAACAGGAGAGACTTGACTATGACTTTGACTAGATCTAAGAAAACCAAGACAGGATCCGTAAAATAACACCCAGTGATCTGGGCAGGAATTAAGTGGGAGTTATATAGTGTGTGTGATTGGTCGTAGTTGTGTGTGCAATCTGTGCAACGGATGATAGGAAATGTAGTCCAGGGTACAGTGCAACAATTTGTGCCATGTGAAAGTCAATATATGATAGGAGGGTGACCTCTGGTGGTAATTGGTAATTAGTGACAGTCACTAACAATAAATAATTTAAATTATAGTGTCATGATAAAACATTGATTTGTGCAACTACAATGCTAGATAACACTACTAACGTATTATTAATAATATGATTTAAAAAAGTAAACAATGAAATCTTAAGTCAAAGAGCAGTTACAAGTACCATCAAACCATTTACATAAACAATTGAGCATCTATTTATCATTTATCATCAAGATTTGTTTGGTAAAATATAAAAATACAACCCAGAAATCTAGTAGCAAGCAAAACCAAAATCTACTATCTACACATTTGAGATCAGTAAACTTTGCACTTTTATTCAGCATTAAAATGATTGAAATTGACAGTAAATAGCTAAATAACTTTTTTATGTTAAAAAAACATTTCTGTTTCATAGAAATCCAGTTCTTTTGACCTTTCTATTCATCTGTGAATCCTTCAACAGTTGGATGAAATAATCAAAGTCATCACTGGCATATTCGAATGAGTTATGGAGGATCACAGCAATCGAGTCCAGTTTAACATATAAGTTATTTATAGTGTGTTATTTGTTTTTGAATCATTAGAACACCACACATAATGCAAAATCTGATAAATGTGTGGATGAAAACAGCTTCATTATAGACAAGCATGAATATATGAATCAGCAAATGATCTAGATGAATTGATTGTTAAGTAATTTTAACACTTTACATTATCTTGTAAATCCACTTGGAGGACAAGATGACAAAACTCCAAACAGGGCAACATATCTAAACAAAAGAAAACACTACAGAAAACAATGTCATTCTATTAGTGTGAATATAATAGCAGCCACATGAATGCTGTACGTTACCCAGCAAGATCCTTAGACACTTGTAGAGCTCCTTCATGGTTGATTAAGGCATCTGTCTTTCTCTTAGGATGAAGAGTATATGTGCTTCACGTGACGCACCTCATCTCCCTCCCCTCCATCACACTATTCTGTGTTTCGGATATTATCACATGGATTTATTTGCCTTGTCCTAATGTCTGCAGGATTATTGTGAATTTTATGCACAGTTGTTACTGTGTACATCAGTGTTTCTCAACCCTGACCCTGGGCACCCCCCAACACCACACATTTTGTATGTCTCTCTTATCTGACACACCAATTTCAGTTCCTGTAGTGTCTTCTAATGTGCTCATGAGTTAAATTGGGTGCGTTTGATAAGGGAGTCACACAAACTGTGCAGTATTGGGTGCGGGCGGCCAGGGCCAGGGTTGAGATACACATCTTTATTCTCATGTACACTGGGAAGAACCAATGAGATAGAAAATTGTGTTCATATTGTGTTCAGCGTAGATTTTCACATCCATGTTTATACAGCAAACTCCTGTCAGTTTACACAGATCTTGCAAATCAGCTGCAAAATCACAGAAAAACAAATAAGCAAGTCAAGACAAGTCAAGTCAAGTCAAATGAAGTCCATCACAATCTCTTTTGTCTTATTCACATTAAGGGACAGGTTAGAGAGACCATTCAACTTTTTTCTCTGTAGTGTGCTTCTTGATGAGGCCTAGCACAGTTGTGTCAACTTGATGGTCTTTCTGTCCCATGTGAGTTAGAGCTAGATGGAGAGTGAAGAATATTGCATCATTTGTGGAATGGTTTGGATGGTATACAAAACACATCATGCGTGGGTACAGTGCTATGGGATGATAGTCATTCAGGCAGGACACAGGTGACTTCTCTGGTACTGAAATTATAGAGGTAGATTTGAGACATATGAGGATGACTACCTGGCTGTTGAAGATACCTTAGGACATCTGTCAGCTGTGCAGCACAGTCTCTCTGTACATGGCCAGGTAGGTCGTCAGGGCCCGTAGCCTTACGTGGGTTAATACTGAACAGGTTCTTCCTTATGTTGATAAATAAACCGTTTAAACTCCTCATTATAGATTACCATTACTCCGTTCTCCTACTTGATAATGTTCAGTGATTTGCTATAATCTGTATTGTTAAAAGCACTATATAAATAAAAGTGATTGATTGATTGATTGATTGATTGATTGATTGATTGATGTTCGCTCAACAGAGACAGAGCATCTGGTTATTTGAAGATAAGTGTAGTTTTTGTGCAGTTGTGTCATTCTCAAAGTGTGAGTACCACCAGCACGTAGCTTTAAATATAACCAGACAGTGCACCACTATGACTTATACACAAAAGTCCTTTTGAGTAACATTATATAACAACATTTTGTAACAGCAACATTGGAACTGGTGGAGATGTATTAGGTTGAGATGGGTAGGTTTAGGGATATATAAAGTATGAGGAGTTGGATCTGTAATACCAGTGTACTTACATGGTAACTCCGAACTGTCCACTTATTATAAAGTGTGACATTCTGGACACCAGCCACAATTTATATGTAACACCTACTGACTGCTGCTCTGTAACATTTACTGTACATAGTAAATCCATAGGAATCATCTACATAATATAAAATGTAACACTCCAGATACTATCAGGATGCAAAGTACAACCTGTCTGATTTGTGTTAAAATATGATGCTCAAACTGCTGGTTATCTTGGAGAACAGATTAACATTTTCCTAGATTCATATAGACAATTAAACAAGCAAAAATCTGTATATATATAATCATCTTTATAAACAGATACTATACTAACAATACTACACCAACACATATTTGCAGTAGAATATAAAATCAGGTATAAAAAATTAAACATCCGTTTTTTGACATTATTTCATCATATCGCACAACATATGGCCGTAAAATGATGACAGGCTTCCTGTCAGGAGGGAAATTGTGGAACAAAAAGTCACTGACAAATTGAGCTACGAGATTCTACGCCTCTTCTGTTTCATAGCTTGGAACTCAGCCTCCAGTACAGCCATGATTTTTCTTGAGTTTTGTTTCCAGTAAAAGGACCCTAAATGAGAACACACAATGTTTCAATAAGAGCAATAAGAGACTGACATGTGAATGCATACAAATTTTGCAACAAAAGTTTGACAACTTACATGTTAAATAAAAGTAAATAAGGTAAATTATTTTTTTTCAACCGAATCATTTGTTCCTTCAGAAGTCTAGTATTTCAACTGCATTGTGGTCAGTCAAAATGACTGGGTCATCGGTCCCTAAGCCATCTTTCACTTTTGCAGTCATAACTGGTACAGTGGCCTCTTGCTCTGTGAATCTTATTACCACCGTTTTCCACTCTGAAACTCCCCCAGGCTGACCGTCCTGGGATTCATAACAGCTTAATTTAGAGTTTTCACAATGATAAACACTGTGCATGAAGGAAAAAATATTCTATTGCCAGGGACAATAACTTAAAAAGAAAAGTAGCTTACTATGTAAAGTATTTTAGAGATTGGGCCCTGGGTGGAAATGAGGGACTTGAGGGGTACAAGGCCTGGAGAAATAACTGGCTGCTCGTGGATGAAGGTGGTCCAGAGGCATCGGCATTGCCGCTTGTGCTCGAGACAGACCCGTGGACCTCATAGTGGGCCTTGTCTCTGAGGTCTAATGAGCTAAAGTGCCCATCTGCTCTAGGAAACACTGCCACATTTGCATCATCTGTGAGGTACAGGCTCTGGCTGCTAACCTAAAAAAAGTGAGGTTTTCTTGAGCACCCACAACCATCATGCAGTTCATTGTACCCTTTATTCTTTAGACAGATTGAGACAATCACTCCAATCAGATGCAAGATTTTAGGTTCACTAAGCAAACTAATGACATCAAACATAGCAGTCCTTCAATAAATAAAAAATTATTAAGTAAGAACTGCCCCCATTGTATGATAATTTTGGAGGATGCTTGCATTTTGAACAAAAAGTGTTTCTGTCATTGAGCTGAACCTAAATTATTTAAATGGGGTAACAACTGCAGGATTCAACAATTTATGGAATGACATGTGCAGTTGACAACCAGTTGTGAAACTAATTAATAAATTTACCTGTAAAAAAACCTAGATATTTTAGGCAATGTAGAATTCCTGGCCAGGACTTTGCACGTATGGTCACGCTAAGCTATATTGTTTGTGGGTTCGCCAACCTACCTGGAATATTTTAGAAATATTTTCAACCATCATACTCTGTGTGACTCTTAAAAGTACAAAAAAAAAAGTACAAATGTTAACGCTAGATTATCCATTTCGCCGTGAGTCCAACCTAGGTTACAAGTAAACCACACGGTTGAGATGAATGGCATGGCATACAATCATACAGCATTAAGATGCCGCGAAAATTAAATTAGCGTATTGTTTCGTTCAGGTTTTCCTTTTTATTTGATATTTGACATCATCTGTCTTTTTTTGGTTAGTGCAGAAAAACAGAAAAATGAACTATCCCCTTATTTTGCCCATTTTTCATTTGCCAGAGTAA
>JAUMHI010000094.1:15621-29905 GCA_032359435.1 Enteromius unitaeniatus | reverse complement strand
AAAGAACATCATCTACAGCTCAACCTGGCAAAGACTGAACTCCTCATTTTCCCTGCAACTCCAACTCTACAGCATGATTCCACCACCCATTTGGATACAATAACTATTACCCCATGAACTTCTGCCAGAAATCTTGGAGTTATCTTCGATGACCACCCTCTCATTCAAAGATCATATCGCTAAAACTGCCCGATCTTGCAGGTTTGCCCTCCACAACATTAGAAAGATGAGGCCCTTTCTTGCCTGGAGGGCCGGTGCCCTTCAGAGTTTAGCTCCAACCCTAATCAAACACACCTGAAGCAGCGAATCAAGCTCTTACCAGGTATACTTGAAGCTTCCAGGCAGCTGTGTTAAGGCAGGTTGGAGCTAAACTCACCGGAGTTCACTGGCCCTCCAGCACTGAACTTGGTTATTTATTTGGCAGTCAATGGGACAGTCACAAGCCTCCTGGTTTCCATCCAAAATGTCTTTAACTGTGTTCCCGAAAATTAATTAAGTTTTTACAGGTGAATTTACAGGGGCATAATCGGAAGAGTCGGAAGACATCCTGCTTGGTTTGTGCAGTTTAAGTGAAAGCTTGCGTGCATGAAGCGAGATGCAGGGAAATGAAATCTGAGGGAATTTATAGAGAAGGGGAAGCGATTTGATTGGATGCGAATGGACAAGGATAATTAAGAAAACCGTCCGCCAGCCGTGCATGATTACTAGTTCACAATCCTCTCGAAACCATGTTATTTGCAAAACATTTACTTAAGATTGGCTATTGTAATATCAGTATCAGGTAAAGATTACTTTCTGCAGTCGGTTACATATGTTTTAATTATCAAAATTAAACATTGGTTTACTTCAAATAAAACAAATAAAACTACGACTCTTTTTCGAAGCACTCTCGGAGGATCTTTTTTTAGCCGTATTAATAGTGAAACTTGCTACTTAGCACAGTATTTAAAAAAAGGCGATTTGCAAAGATTCATTAAAAGACATCATACTCACTGTTTCTGCAGGTGAGGCTGGATCATGAATGTTTAATTTGAATCAAGGGTGCGTTTCCCTTCAGAACCAAACATAACGTTAATCTTCTGTGTCTTCAGTCACTCAGATGTCGGGAGTAAATGACTACTGCTATGTTCATTAATACATTTAACAACCAAACACCTCAATCGCTTAGGAGTCTTGCTTGTCTCTGCGTCTTGGTCTGATGACGGCTCACTCAGGGGGGTCTGAGGTAAGACACCAGTTCAGTCTATGTGACACGCTGCTGTCAATCAACTATTGTGGGAGTGGCCTCTGTCTGTGTGATGCCACTGACATGCATTTGAGAATGGCTTGATTTCAGAAGGGGCAACTTATTCTTCTTTTAATTTAATAATTTACTCTATCCATTTGTTAAAGCAGAAATGGAGGCAAAACTGATCAAAGAGAAACTTAGAAAGGGATAATTAAAAACAAAACAAAATAAAAGGAAGGGATGAAAAGTGACATGTGAGAGCATTTTAATGAAGTGATTAAAAAAATGACATGTGATCGAAAGGCGGCTGTGTACTGATCAAAGTTGGGCAGCCAATCTATGAGGAGCCACACTGAGAATTGTCACTGTAATATGCTGGTAAGTTCTTGTTTTTGTTTATGCCAAGTCTGTTCATGTCACATTTGTTTGGTCACATTTTGGAGATAAATAAAAGTGCACTTGGGTACCCTCTATGCGATAACTTCCCACTCAGCAATGATTAATCTTAATACTCCGGATCAGCTATTTAATTCATAAACTCAAAATAATCATGTGTGATTGGTTATAATAGACATTGATACAATTCTCAGCTGTAAATGCACCTCTTTCTAGCAGTGCCAGTAAGCAAACACAAATTAAAATTTAGAAGCTGGTGGCATGCCAAACATGCCAACATTGTAATCACACAGATGTGATTGTATAACAAATATTATTCAGCAAACTCAAGATATTATCTTCAGCGCTGTACTGATGCTACTAATGCTATTTTTGGAACTGTGTAGCTTTTTCAGTAGCTAACAACTTTTTTCCAGCAAGTAGCGGTGTAGCGAGACCAAAAACTGATGCAGTTAATACACTCAAAAAAAAGACTCTTCGAACTAACTTAATTCACTTATGTAATCATGCATCCCGGTTCCACACAACAAATTGTGTTTTATTTACATGAATGGAATTTGTTGAATTTATGCAAACTCTTTGGGTTGTGTTAACACCATAGAATTAGGTAGAATCTATTTGAAATTGTTGCTTCACTGTAACGTAATCTAGTTAAGTTTAGTGAACAAAGGATTTTTTTGGTGTTTAAGGAGAAAATAAAAATTTGTGTGTCACCGTTCCAGTGGTCAGTGAGTGCTTTAGTTGGGCTCTTTACTCTAATATTAGTAGAATTAAATTTAGTTTTGGCTGCTGTAATTGAGTTATAACAATCAGACAAACGACGAACAAAATATATTAGTCGATAATGATTTTGATTAACAGTGACAAACCACATATTCAGAGAAACAGATCAACTCTGAACATACTAATAACACACTAGTAAAAAAATCACATAAAACAGCCAAAATAATAGAAAATTGTAAGAATAAAAGAAACACAATTATGCTCATAATTTATTCATGTTGCAATGCATGATGGCAACTTGTGAACGTTTTAATTGGTGGCTCTCAAAATGCACTGCAGCATTTGATGGTCACCATTCTTGAGATTCATACACTGACTCTTGATGTCTGTATGTGCCTTTACAGAAAGATTTTTCTTTTTTAGGGATCAAAAGAGCCAAAAAGAAATCCTTTCAAAATGTGTGGAACACACCAGGTGTTTAGCTGTAATCACAAAGCTCTCATTGTCAATAAAGAACATACAACACAGATAATAGATTCTAAGTTGAGACACTCAAGGAAAATAAAACAAAAAGCAAACAACGAGCATAATCATCATCATCACCACCTGATGAGTTTTATTCTTAGTTTGTCTGGCTGTTATAACTCAATTACAGGAGCCAAAACAACAAACAATTCTACTATTATAAAGGTCAAGAGCCCAACTAAAGCACACACTGACACTGGAACGGTAACACACAAATTGTGATTTTCTCCTTACACATAAAAAAAGTTTTGTTCACTAAACATAACTAGATTAATTTACATTAAGCAACAATTTCAAATAGATTCTACCTAATTCTATGATGTTAACACAATGCAAAACTTTGCATAAATTCAACAAATTCCATTAATGTAAATTAAACACAATTTGGTTGTGTGGAACATGCAAATTCTATTTAATTAATGAGGAAGTGCGAACTTGTCATGCCCGCACAATAGGCTGATCCAGGATCAGCCGTTTGCAGCCACTCTCAATCACCTAATCAGTAATTGTCACCTCCTGATCCAGCGTAGTTAAAAGCTCGAGCTCAACAGTCACTCTTCGGCGGTGATCGAGGTAACATCTCTGTAGTTTACCTTCTGCCTTACCTAATAGTTATGCCACTGCTTCACTGTGTCTCAAGTCTATCTATCTGTTTGATCAATGAATGCACACTAACTCTTCAGCCTGCTCGTCACAAACAGTCTCCAGTGCCTGAAAGGAATCCACGGAGATAGGATTGGTTCAGGTATATCATCAACTCACCTCTATCAAATGAAAGGACTCACTACAGTCTGAGCAGAATGGAGCGAGGACAGGATCACCGAGCGGAGGATCGCTCTACATGATACAGACTGTTCATTAATGATTCTGCTGAATCTCTATGCCCTATTCACTTATTGTTCATCAATAAATTATCAAACTTACTTCTGCTTCCGTCTCCTTCCTGCAGAGCGTTACAGAACTAGTGAAAAAAGTACTTAATAATAAATATGCAACCATACAACCATTCATGTTTGGTGTGTGTATGTGTATTTAATAGAAATTACAGTTATTATTCACCAGATCAAACATCAAATTATTATATATATATATATGTTTTATTATTATTAACGTTGCAAACAATTAGATTTCAAATAAATAATGTTCTTTTGAACTTTCTATTAATGAAAGACTGAAGACTGGATGATGCAAATAAATGCAGCCTGAAAGGTCTGTTATAGCACTCAACTTTGATGTTAGCCCATAATTAAGTAGCAATATTAATTGCAAGCCCTCTTTTAAGTGTTTGCTAATTACAATCCAACTTTAAGTTAACGAGTAGCCTACACAGCATAATATGAAATTAATTTATTAATTAAACAGTTAATCACACAGTGTAACTTTAAGTTTTCTCAAGTAAATTAGGCTAGTTTCGTTCATCACTGCAAATATATAAAACCGGCTAAAGGATCCACATGACAGCCTACTAAAACATAGTATAACAAAGAAATAAATACACATGTATGCATGTCCGAATGTGTATTTACTTCATTGTTTTATTTTATTTTGTTTCAGTTATATGTGATAAAAATGAATCCTTACGTTTTGGAGGGGTATTTGACGGATGTTGATAAGTTTTGTTTTGTTTTTTTTTTCTCCGCTGACACTCATGAAGTAGCCAATGACTCCTCCAAAGGGGTCTCATGGAAGGGTGACCAGCCCCCGCTGACAGCTGTGCTGGCGCAATGTTTTTGTGACTTTTGCAGTCTGTACCCGGTACCATGGCGTCTGGCGAGGAGGACGGAACTGTTGAAGAGAAAGAAACCAACAACAAGAAGCGGACGAAAGGCGCCATCGCAACGGCATGGCTCACGTTCTACAATATCGCCATGACAGCTGGGTACTTGCTGGTGAAAGTTTAAGTTACAACTGCCTTTATTTGCTGAATGCAGCCGTGTGTCTGTTTATAGTGTGTGTGACCACTGTAAATCATTCGATTGTTAGGTTACCAAAGACAACTTTAAAAGCTTTAAGATAGACTATTGCGCTAAACACTCACAGTGCACGTACGTAATTGTTAGTTTTGTTTTTTTTATATAGGGTCAGCTGCTACAACGTAACAGAAATATTCTTCACAGCTACCGAAGCGTACTCAGCCTTTCCTAATACGGTTGACTGTACTGCACGTGTCGTCCCCTTCTCCTCAACTGTCGCAGTGATATGTTTAGCGCTGACACTGAAACTCTGGCCCGGCATGGCGAAATGCTCGACAGACAAACTGCAGCTATGAAAAGTGAAAGACGGGAATAATGAAAGTGCAGCCAACCCGTTTTTTCAATTCAGTTAATAACTTGCGTGCTCTAAACTAGTATGGACGTAAAAGGGCATATTCTTGTGGAAGAAGAAGTGTCGACAAGTGTACACTATAGTTTTAACTGGGTTTCTGAATGTTACTTTTACAATTAATGCGTTTTAAATGTTCAGAATCGAAACTTCTCTTTGAAACTTTATTTATTATCCTTTGCCGTAACATTTGTGCTTTTTAAAAGTGTTGTTTAAGCTATTTTTTATGATTTACTTATTTTATTGGTCTTTTATTGCAGATGGCTTGTATTGACTGTTGCCATGGTCCGGTATTATCTTCAGAAAGGCACCCATAAAGGCTTGTACAGAAATATAGCCAGGACACTTAAATTTTTCCAGACATTTGCACTACTAGAGGTAAGAGCGAACTGCCTCTATCCCCCATACTGATAGAAACATGTACTTTATTTAAGCATTGAGAGAATATTCTATTTATTTGAATGTTGGAGTTCCTCACTCTACATATTAATGTTTATTTGGGTGAATGTGCATGTTGTGCACACTTGTAAGAAAGTGACACTACTTAAAAAAAAGAGAAAGGAAAAAAAAGAGCAATTAATCCTCACACAGAGAACATTTGACATTTATGATCAATCTTGAATGGTGCATCTTCATAATTCAGTTCTCTTCTTTTTTTTCGAAAAAAAAAAATGTTTTAAAATGGGATTTAAACCCAATGAGAAATATTGTGTTTTAAGCCCCACACAAAAGACAGATACATTCAAATTAATATGACAGAGATTTGACTTGAGTTTTTTTTTTCTTTTGCTACTAAATTTGTTACATCTAAACAGCTACAAACATATATTGGTTACTTAAGTTAACATTGAAATAAAATCCTTCCTTACAGACACAATGTTAGATTGATAGCTAAAATAGTCAACACTATCTGCCAATCAAGCAATTTATTTCTTTATTTTATTTCAATAATTTTTGTTTGGTTTTTTTTGTTAGATCCTTAACTTTAAATGTTATTCACCCTTTATTGTCTGCTCTGTGAAAGTTTTAAATAATTGAATCTGTGAACACTCAACTCACTGTAAATTGTTGAGTAGTGAATTGCCTATCCAGTGGTTTGTGCAGTGCCACTAGTTCACTGCAGTGAATGTAAGTGTTATGTTAAGTGTGACCATTAGATGGTGCATGTCATTCAAACATTGTAACCTTACCTCTGAGTCAGCCTAGGCATATATAGAAGTAGATGTAGAAGACAGACTGTTGTTTACTTCCAGTTATATTGATAGTATGTTCTAAACCTATGGAATAAATAAAATGTTAATTCCATACAATAATCTTATATCTGATCTGCACTTTCAATATTACATATTCATGTCGGTTATGTAGTATGGTCTGCATTTTTGTTTTCACTCTCAGAATAATACTTTGTATGTAAAAGAAATAAGGGAACTGTTACCCAAAAGCAATATTTTGAGGCAAATTACCCACAAAATGGATAAAATATGGTGACATAAATGTTATCAACGATATTTAATAATTTGTGGGATTCAGCATTAAAACGGGTTCACTGCAGAGTTGACTTTTAGCATGTTTGTTTCTGTGTTTAAATCTGTCTTAATTTATTGTGCTCATTCTTTTTATAAAAGAAATGTCCTTAGCTCATTACTTTTGTTTTTATTTCAGGTTGGACACTGTGCTGTTGGTATGTACTGAATTTTAAAGTATTACAGTATATAAGCATTAAATTCCAGATGTATACAGAGATTTCCAGGTGCTATTTTTGGTGTGCTAAAGGAATTGTGCGGACATCTGTAATTGTGACTGGGGTCCAAGTATGTTCTCGGATATTCATGGTTTGGTTTGTTACAAACAGCATCAGACAGGTCAGTGTGAATTATGGAAACTATTCACTGTTAACCTTTGTACAATTTCTAAATTCTTTAAATTAAATTTTTTTTCTTTCATTTGAAATATGCACTAAGATTCAGAATGAGGAGAGCGTGATCTTGTTCGTAATAGTTTGGACAATTACAGAGATCACTCGCTACTCTTTCTACACTTTCAACTTGCTCAATCATCTGCCATACTTCATCAAGTGGGCCAGGTACAAATGTGGCATGCCTTTAAATTAAATTTACCAACAGCCTAATTGCATGGCTTGGTTTCACTTGTTTGAACTGCATGGTGTGGTTTCAAGATGTCTTAAAATGATTTTAACGAGCAAAAAATATTTTTTACAGTGTGATAGTAAATTGAGGTGTAGCTTGTTTTGCAGTACCTTTGCAACTTTCCACCAATATAATAATAACTCTAAGATCCACACAGACTTTATACGCATTCTACTGATGTTGACTTTAAAGGAATCATTGGATGCCCATTTTCTGGGTGTGTCTGGCTTGATATGAGAAAAGGGAAATAATTTAAAAAGATTAAAAAAAAACACAAAACAAGAATCTTTATTATATGGTGGTACAGTTCACACACTGCCAACACACATTTCAAGCTATTTCTACAGGTTTGGTTACTTTGCTCTTAAAATATTCAGTTTTTTAGTCATACAGATAAGAACAATGTGTATTCTCATCTGTAAACATCTGTTAATTTGTGAGCACTCATAATAACAAATACACTGTGATTTTGTAAAATAATGAAAGCAAACAGGCCCTCTGGTGGCTGTCCTGGGCACTTCAGCAGATGGCTGTCACAATTAATGCTGCCTGGAAACCTTAAATGGGGATTAGGTTTTAAGTCTTTAGGTATTTATTTTGGTTCTAATTAATTTTAAAAAATCTGATTCGGGGGTATAGATGAAAAATTATGTACCTTACTGTCTTTGTGGAAATGGTTGCTATTATCCTACAGGGGAAAAATATTGAAGACCGTTTTACTAAACAGGGCACTTTTGCGCAAGTGTGCAATTCCAAAACGATGGGAGGGAAAATTTCTGTGGGGGATTTCTTAAGAATGTGCAAATTAAAGAACACAGAGGCAACTCATATACATATTGACCAATATACCAAGCGCAACACAAAATAACAGTTGCAAATAAAGAATAGGGAAATAAAGAAGCCACAGTACACTAAAAAATATAAGAGTCGCAAGAAGTTTTGATACATCTGGTATTGTGTATTGTGTTATTTTATCAGTAACGGAATTTCTAAGTGACACAAAATTTCCACCAGATGTTGCCATAAAGTCAAATATTGAATTCATACAAAGAAATCAGAACATTTAAGTATAAAAGTTGAGTCATAATAAATATAGTGAAATGACACAGCGAATAAGTATTGAACACAAGAAGATAACAAGGTGCAAAATGGCATAGAAAGCCAGGAAATCACCTGAAATCTGTCTGTATTGAGAGAGAACCCCTGCCCCCTATCAGTAATAATTGATATCAGCTGCTTTAGTCGTAATTGAATGGCTTATAAAGGCTTCTCATTACCCAGGAGGCACACAGGAAAGACTTCACGAAAGGTGAAAGCAAAGAACTCTCCCAAGATCTTCATAATCTTATCATTGAAAAGCATTCTAATGGGAATGGTTATAGGCGCATTTCCAGAATGCCGAATGTTCCTGTGAGCACTGTGGGGGCCATTATCCAGAAATGGAAAGAGCATCAGTTCACAGCGATAAGGTGCTCAATGTAAAATCCCTGTCTGAGGAGTTCAAAGAATAATCAGGAGAGTTCTCCAAGAGCCAACCACTCGGGCAGAACTTCAGGAAGACCTTGCATCAGCAGGTACTGTTGCTTCAAAGAAAACCATAAACAATGCACTGAACCGCCATGGCATCCATGCACGCTCACCACGCAAGACTCCATTGCGAAAGCACATTTAGAGAAGCCTGTGGATTATTGGGAGACTATAGTATGGTCAGATGAAAGCAAAATTTAACTTTTTGGCAGTCATTCTACACGCCATGTTTGGAGAAGAAATGGTACCGCCCACCTCCACAAGAACATACTAACAGTTAAGTATGGGGGTGGAAGCATCATGATTTGTGGCTGCATTTCAGCAAGAGGTACTGGCAGACTTCATATTATTGAAGGCGGGATGAATGGAGAAATGTACCGGGACATTCTGGATAAAAATCTGAAAATAAAAAGAGGGTGGACATTTCAACAAGATAATGATCCCAAACACAAGGCCAAGGAAATGATGAAGTGGTTCCAAAGAAAGAAAATAAAATTGCTTGAATAACTCAATCTATAGATATACATAGAAAAATCTATGGAGAGAACTGAAGATCAAAGTTCATAAAAGAGGCCCAAGGAATCTTCAAGATTTAAAGACCGTTTGTGTGGAAGAATGGGCCAGAGTCACTCCTGAGCAATGCAGACAACTGGTCTCTCCATACAAGAGGCTGTAATTACCAACAAAGGCTTTTCTACAAAATATTAAATAAAGTGTGTTCAATACTTATTCCCAGTGTCATTTTACTTAATTTATTATGACTCAACCTTGTATACTTAAATGTTCTGATTTCTGTTAATGAATTCAGTATTTGGCTTGATGGGTACTTCTGTTGGAAATCTTGTGTCAATAACCCACTTAGAAATTCCCTTACTGATAAAAATGCTGGTGCTGTAGTATTAGGTCCTAGTAGTTTTGAAGTCATCTTTTATTTCCTGAAGCAAATTAAAAATCGCATGGCTTGGCAAACTATGTTCACATAATGTGTTCATCTGACATTCCAAATGAATTAATTTGTGTGGACAAAAGGTAAATACATGCTCGTTTTGGTTGTTAAATAATGAAGCAAATACCAGTAATTTGACAAGGCTGAATATTAGTGAATATTGTTGCATGATTCTTTTTTTTATAACCTCCCTTTCACATGCAAAGTTTAGGGGAGGAAACTCCAACAAATGCATAGTGCTCGCAATGTTTAAATTTGTTTCGCAATGTTTTATCATTGCAAAGTATTATAATTGTTATTGGACAAAAAAAATAATTATTTTTGCACGATGCATATGTATATTTATATATATGTGTGTGTGTATATATAAAATGTGCATGTGTGAATATAATCTATTTTAGTATCCCCCCTTCTTAGTAAAATCTCTTCTTCCAGGGAGTCCTGGCCAAAATGGCAACAGTTTTAATATACATTAACATTTAAACACACACACACAAACACAAAACTTGATGCAATTAAAAGTTTCTTTTTCATTATTATGCTTATTAATAAAATATTGCCTGTTTATTAGGGCTGAGCACATATTCTGCATGGCCATATTCTTTATCACTAATCTTACCCAATACCTAAACTTAACAACTCCCTTACTATTAATAGACAACAAATAAGTTTGAGTTTATTGAGGCAAAAGTTTGTTAAGGTTGCTATAGTCCAAAAATGTCTCCAGGTTATGAATATAACCATGGTTCTTTAGGGAACGAGACACTGCGTCATAACGTTTGGGAATGCCCTAGTGTGACCACCGTGTGAATCTGCTATTGCATCAGTTCAATGGAATGTCGCGACATCATGGGTGACGTCAGAGACCAGGAAGCTATAAATACACACGAGGTAAGACCGGCGTCAGCCTCATGTCATGAACTGCGCTGTCAGGGATGCCGGAAGTATGGTACAGAGACACATCGTCTCGTTCCCTGAAGGAACCATGGTTATATTCATAACCTGGAGACGTTCCTTTTCGGGAACTCGAGCCCTGTCATTGCCGCCACATGCACCTTATAAGTGGAGTGGGATACCCCAGCAGAGAATCTAGCCTGCAAATATTCAAGAACTGGGCAGTTAACCGGAACTTGCTGGCGGTCTCTGCACCATGAGGTGAAATATTTCCACCTCAGGAAATACAACTTCCTCGTTGAGAGAGCTCTGGATTGGAGGATGGTCACAACACACTCATAGCTTTCACAATCCTAGGCGGGAGCAAAGAATTGTGCCCCCTTCCTGTGAGAGGAGATCTTTCCTGACGGGAATCTCGTATCTGTCTAAGAGATCTATCAGGCTTGAGAATTCTACTCGGCCCCGCCAGAATGGGGCTATAAATAGTAAGCGAACACCGCGTTGACACACTCTCAAAAGAACTCCCGGGAGCAGAACGATCGGGGATAATTTGTACAGCCGTTGCCCCGGCCCGGGCTGTACCATAGCATCTAACCCCAGTACTTGAGGCTTAACACTCGCACACATAGTCGGGAGACCTTGATCATACAACCTGGATTCCCTTCCAGGGAAACCTCCTTGGTCTTGAGCCACTACTGCAGGGGTCTTGAGTATAGCAGGCTGACAATATCACAACTGCCCTCAGACCTTACAGTCCCTGAGACTGTAGGACAGTGAGTGACCGGCCTTCTCTCGCTTTCTTGACTGATTTGAGAATTTAATCTACTCGAGCAGGGGACATCCATGCCTGCATCGTGGTTGAATCTCATACCATGCCTAAATAAGTGACTTCTGTACCGGAGAGAGCACACTTTTGTTGGCGTTCAGTCTGAACCCCAGACGCTTCACGTGAGCAAGGAGGACATCTCGATGTCCGATCACTTCACTCTACGACTGAGCTAGTATTAGCCAGTCTGTTATGTAGTTTCAAATGCAACACCCTAAAGCCGCAACGGAGCTAAGGTTGCATCTACTACTTTCGTAAGCGTCTGAGGCGAAAGTTCTAGGCCAGAGGGAAGAACCCGATATTGGAACGCTTGACTCCTGAAAGCGAAACTCAGTAACTTCTTGTGAGAAGGATGAATGGACACATGGAAGTATGTATCTTTAAATCTATCACTACAAAGCAGTTCTTGGACCTGGCCTATAGCAGCACTAGTCTTAGTGTAAGCATTTTGAACTTCAGCTTACTGACTAAGCGGTTCAATAGCCTGAGATCTAAAATGACCTCAGCCCTCCATCTTTCTTCAGAATTATGAAGTATCGACTGTAAAACCCTGATTCTTTTTCTCGAAGAGGAATCGGTTCGATGGCTCCTTTTCTTAGAAGGGCTTCTACTTCTTGTTCCATGACCAGAACCTGCTTGGGGCTCACCTCGGTGAGCGTGACGCCGCTGAAGCGCAGCAGAGGAGACTCAAACTCTTGGTTTCGAAAAGCTCTCTCTATAGTATGCAGGACCCACTGAGACACATTTGGCAGTTCTTTTTAATCTGCTAGATTGTCTAGTAAGGGAACCAGCCTCTCGAGACTGGCTTCTGGTGTTACCAGTGGTGATAGCTCGATGCTCTTTGATGGCTCGTCGCCAGGATAGACTGAACCATCTTATGGACCCCCTCAGGGGTGGCGTGCGACTCAGGCCCGCTATGATGTGACCTAGCGGAAATACCTGAGCGCGACACCGAGGGCACTGGGTAGACGGGGGCACCGTAGGCTGTGGTGGAGACCTCTCTATCCCAGAGGGGCCTCCCCCCTTTTGTTGGGCCCTCATTTCCCTTAAGTACAGCCCTCAGACCTGTCTTAGGCTTTAAGGACCCTGAAGAAGAGTGTCGCTGTATATCACGGTCCTGCCGCAGGGGGACACATGAGGCCACGCTCTCATTCTATTCCTCCCAATAAGGAGAGTGGTTACTGACAGAGGGCTGCTCCTGCCCAGCCGCCTCCTCAGCAGTATGGCCTAGTTTGTTTGAAATACAACCATAGTGTGCAAACACGCACTGGCCTGACCTGCTGCCAAGTACCCCTTGCACATTAACGCTGATTTTGTGCAAAGCAGCTTTGTGGGCAAGATAGGAGCCTTCAGAGACAACAACTCTTATAAATGTTCCCTTCACCCTTTATTTATTTAATGGTGGAGGCTCACCATTAGACATTTTCTACATCCACCTCCTCTGAGAATGAATGAGTGTGTAATGATTGTTGATTTCGCTACGCGGGAGGAAAGAACCGCCGTTTCAGAGCGTGTTTCCTTAATTACGAAACGAGTACATGATCTGGAGAAAGAGGACAGAGATAGAGCTTCCCTCATCTCCATTTCCTCTTCCAAATCTAGCCGCGAGCCACATGATCGTGAGTGCCGCTCTGCCTCAGCAGCCGCGGGACTCGAAAGGCAAAACTCGCTTTTGAAAACCCCCTTCTCAAAAAGGGCTTTCCAGGAGCAGAGCAAACGCAGCGGCTGGATGACAGAAACCTGACAGAAGTCTTACCTTGCGTGTATTTATAGCTTCCTGGTCTCTGACGTCACCTGCCCATTGGACTGATGCAATAGCAGATTTACACGACGGTCACACTAGGGCGTTCCCAAAGCGTTATGATGCAGCTCGAGTTCCCAAAAAAGAAAAAACAGTGTTTGTTTATAGTGATGGAGCCCCTCGATTTTGGCTAAGGGAGCAAGTCTACTTTCTCTGAACACTTCAATATCTTGTGAAATGATTCATGGTAACTAAGGTTAGCCTAGTGCTACAGACTTATCTACCTATATGTATTTTGACCTCAAAGTACACTAGTACAATTCACTCATTTGTCAATCTATGCAAAAACCTGTCCACACGCAGCACTCAAATGAAACAACTGCAAAAGATGAAGAGATGAACCAATAAGAGCGTTTTTCAGTTTTGTGTTTACATTTATGCATGTTTAATTTCTCACCAAACTGGCTGTGGTTTGCGTTGTGTCCATGAGTCTCTTCCTACTTTGCACTTGAAAATGCAGCACACGCAAAGCGACTTCCCCTGTAATGACTTGTAATAAGAAGCATTTCTAAACCTGTTGTCCAACAAAAGAGAACATCATAACATGTTAAATAACATCAGCTGAATATTAGAAATACCTTACTTATATCTTATTATTTTAATAACAGAATAAGGCAGAAATATATATTCTATACAATAAGACGCCCTTTAGACATTACTGTACATGTGTTTATAGCCCTAAATAATGACCAATCCAAGAAAAGTAATACATCTCTTAAGAGAAATTTGAAGAAGACTTATGATAATCTGTATTTTTTTGTTTTTGTTTAAACAGAATTTTAAATAAAATTACACTCAACAAAAATATAAACGCAACACCTTTGTTTCTGCTCCGATTTTTCATGAGATGGACTTAAATACACAATATTACCATTTCTCTCAAACATTGTTCACAAATCAGTCTAAATGTGTGATAGTGAGCACTTCTGTTTTGCTGAGATAATCCATC
>JAUMHI010000093.1:72153-88441 GCA_032359435.1 Enteromius unitaeniatus | reverse complement strand
AATCCTGCAGCAAAGCGATGATATCTCAGATCATTATCTAGTCTTGTGTAAACTCCATATAGATAAACCTGTAAATTTGCTTCTTTGCGCTTAAGAGAGGTAAAAGAAAACAGTTTGACTCTGTGGCATAATGAGCACACTCGCACCCTAAAAAGAGCAGCCCGGAAAATAAGCGTAGCTGGAGGAAAACAAAGCTAGAAGTGTTTCATTTAGCCTGGCAGGAAAATATGTTAACTTATAGAAAAGCATTAAAAAGGGCTGGATCTGATTACTTTTCATCTCTATTAGAGGAAAACAACATAACCCTCGGTATCTATTCGATATAGTGACTAAATTAACAAAAAACAAAGCATCAACAGGTCTCTTCCGCAAGACCACAGCAGTAATGACTTTATGCAATATTTTACTTCCAAGATTAATACTATTAGATATAAAACAGAAACTGTGCAGCTGTCAGCTACAGTATCTATTCAGGTGCAATGTAGATCCCCTGAGGGGATCTTCCACTCGTTCTCTACCATAGGAGAGGATGAATTGTATAAACTTGTTAAGTCGTCTAAGCCAACAACATGCATGTTAGACCCTATTCCATTTAAACTATTGAAAGAGATGCTTCCAAAAGTCATAGATCCTCTTTTGTCTATTATTATCTAATCATTGTCATTAGGATATCTCCTCAAAGCCTTTAAACTGGCTGTTATTAAGCCTCTCATTAAAAAACCACAACTTGACCCCAAAGATTTAGCTAATTATAGACCGATCTCAAATCTCCCTTTTCTGTCAAAGATACTAGAAAAGGTAGAACCCTTACAATTCCTTCTTAGAGAAAAATTGTATCTGTGAGGACTTCCAGTCAGGATTTAGACCATGTCATAGTACTGAGACTGCTGTAATTAGAGTTACTAATGACCTGCTTCTATCATCTGATCATGGTTGTACCTCATTATTAGTGATGTTGGATCTCAGCACTGCGTTTGATACTTTTGACCATAACATTCTCTTGAATAGTCTAGAAAACTCTATTGGCATTAGTGGAAGTGCCTTAGCATGGTTCAAATCCTACTTATCTGACCGCTATCAGTTTGTAGCAGTGAATGAGGATGTATCATCTGGAGTATGTTTGCTTCTCAGGCCACTTGTGGCTCTCATATGGACATTGACAGGTACACTTCTTCTGTTCTGGATTACATTAACACCACCACAGACAGTGTTACTACCCAGAAGGAGATCACCACATACCTAAATCAGAAGCCATGGCTGAACAAGGAAGTGCATCGCCTGCTGAAGGCACACAACACTGCCTTCAGGTCAGGTGATGCACAGGCAAATTCCAGGACAAATCTAAAGGGGGACATCAAAAAGGCCAAGTACTGCTACATATTAAAGCTAGAGGAGCACTTTTCCAACTCTGACCCTTGACGCATGTGGCAGGGCATACAGGCCATCAATGACTACAAACCAGCCAACTCCAACCCCTAATTTTGTCTACCTGAATGACCTTAATGACTTTTATGCTCGCTTTGAGAGAGACAATATAGAAACTGCCAACAAGATAACTCCGTCAACCGGCCACTCACCCCTCACACTCACCTCCTCAGATGTTCACACTGCACTGAGCTGGATCAACGCGCGCAAGGCTGCTGGACCTGACGGCATCCCTGGGCGTGTACTCAAGACATGTGCAGAGCAACTCGCCGGGGTTTTCACAGACATTTTCAACATGTCTCTTGCCCAAGCAGTGGTTCCAACATGCCTGAAATCCACCTCCATCGTGCCAGTGCCAAAACACTCTAGCCCAACGTGCTTGAACGACTACCGCCCTGTAGCACTCACGCACATCATCATGAAGTGCTTCAAGCGGTTAGTCTTGGGACATCTGAAGGACTCTCTCCCTCCGACCCTGGATCTACACCAGTTTGCCTACCAAGGCAATAGAAGCACAGAGGATGCAGTCTCCATAGCACTGCACTCTGTACTCACACACCTGGACAATAAGAACACTTATGCAAGGATGCTGTTTATTGACTTTCTGACCAACAGACAACAGCATATCAGGTCAGGCCACATCTGCTCCACCACCATCACACTCAACACTGGGCTGTGTGCTGAGCCCCTTCCTCTACTCCATCTTTACCCATGACTGCAGACCTGTACATGGATCCAACTCCATCATCAAGTTTACAGACGATACTACGGTGATCGGTCTCATCAGCAACAATGATGAGACTGCCTACAGAGAGGAGGTCCAGCATCTGGCCACGTTGTGCAAAGACAATAATCTGCTCCTTAATACCACCAAAACGAGCAAAAAGGAGCTCATTGTGGACTTTAGGAAGGAGAGAAGAGGCTCACATGATCCCATCCATAATAATGGGATGGCTGTTGAGCCTGTGTCATCCTTCAAGTTCCTAGAGACACACACTTCGGAGGACCTAACCTGGACCACCAACACCTCCAGCCTGGTCAAGAAGGCTCACCAGCGTCTTTTCTTGAAAGTAAAGAAGACCCAACTGTCCTCAGCAATCCTGGTGAACTTCTATCGCTGCACAATAGAGAGCATCCTAACTAACTGTGTCACAGTGTGGTATGGGAGCTTCTCTGTTGCAGAGCGTAAGATGCTGCAGCGGGTGGTGAAAACTGCCCAACACATCACAGGGACTCCGCTTCCAACCATTGAGGACATCCAGAGGAAGCACGCAGTATTCTTAAGGACTCCTCTCACCCTGCCCACAGACTGTTTTCCATCCTGCCTTCAGGCAGATGCTTTAGACTCCCCTGGACTAGAACCAGCAGACTGAGGAACAGCTTTTTTCCAAGAGCTGTCTCCTTACTCCTTACCCCACACTGACTTCTTTTTTTATCTAATTTTGCACATTTCATTTTGCACAACACTGTACAGACCCACCTGTAGATGTACATATTCATTGCAAATGTACACTTATAAATTCTGATTTATATATATATATATATATTATACATATGTCAACCGTGATATAGTAAATGCATATTCATGATGCATATACATGACTACCATAGCAACCTGTACATTATGCATATACTTGTAACTCCTTATTATAGTTAATACAAACTGTATATTATGTTCATATTACTGTTCATATTACTGTTCATTCATCTGTAAATATTATCCAGTTTCTGCTTGTACATATCTGCTTTAAGCACACTTATAACTTATACCTATATCCTGCACTTGCTGCTATTGCACTACTGGTTAGACCTAAACTGCATTTCGTTGCCTTGTATTTGTACATGTGTAATGACAATAAAGTTGAATCTAATCTAATCTAATCTAATCATATCAATCACAAGTGCAATATGGAGTACCTCAAGGCTCAGTACTAGGGCCGTTACTTTTTACTTTTTTGACAGAGAGAGGCTGGTGTTACGGCGTTGCAGCGACGGTGGTTCCAGTCGAGTGGCGGTGACATTGGTAGTTAGCATTTGTTTACCGAGTGGCCATCTTCCCTGTTTGCTTCAGCCTTTCACAAAAGAGCAAAGCTAAAAGAGTACTCACGGGTGGTAAGTCTTTTTAAAGACTCTTCCTTTAACGAGGAATGTCATAGCATCCGTGCGTTGTTGGATGTGGCCGTTACCTGGTGTCAGTGGTCAGTCACGAATGCTGTTTTACATGCCTGGGCATTGAGCATGCTAAAGCACCGTTCGTGGATAGCTCATGTTCCTCATGCAGGAAGATGACCATCTCAGAGTTGCGGATAAGGCTTACTTACATGACCGGTGGTAAAGGAGTCCCTATTCCTCTTTCGCGTTCTGGGGCTCGCACTGGCAGCATCCGCGGAGCTTCCGGTTCCGGAGGAGAGAGGGCTAGCCTTACAGTGACAGTCGGTAACTCTCCTCGGAGAGCGCCTCCTGTCGCCTGCACTCCGACACTGTTGGAGTCTCCATTTGGGCATCCGAAAATGGTGTCAGATGTCACTTTTGGAGCTCCCCTTGATGTTCAGATATCGGTTACTGATGTTCAGATTACGGTTCTGGAAATGAGGAGTTACTTATAGTGCGGTACTGGTCCATGTGCAGAGTCTACCTTCCTACAGACTCAACACAGGGGGCTGGACTCTCACATGGGGCTGGAAGGGACAGTCTCTATGGTGCATTGATAGGGATCCCTATTCGTCGGTCACCGACGTGTCGTCAGAATGACCGACTGAAAGGGAACGTCTCGGTTACGTATTGTAACCCTCGTTCCCTGAAGGGAACGGAGACGTCACGTCCCATCGCCATAGGGGCTGTACCGCCGCTAAGGGCCATAACACCGGCTCGGCTCCTCAGCGAAGACCTAATGAACGCTAGATGGGCTGACTTACTTATACTCGCAAGGCGATTGGGTTCAGCTGATCCTAATCAGCGTATGCCAATGAAAATCATTGGCGTGTTTGCATACACGCAGAGTTGTTTTGGCATTTCCTATTCGTCGGTCACCGACATGACGTCTCCATTCCCTTCTTCAGGGAACGAGGGTTACAATACGTAACCGAGACGTTCTGGATCCTCTGCGACTCAAGGGTATCCGCATACTGAATTATATCGATGACAGGCTGATCCTAGCACAGTCACAGAGCGAAGCGTGCAGACATCGAGATGTCGTTCTCACTTACATAAAACCTTTGGGGTTGAGACTGAACGCCAGGAAAAGTGTCTTTTCTCCAATTCAGAGAACCACTTATCTACGCATCATGTGGGATCCGACCACGACCTCATCTGTTCTCGCTTGAATGACACCTGCTCATATCGTTTTGATCCGTACATCAGTCACAAGAGTAAAAGAAGGCTGCTCACTCACTGTCAAGCAGTTTCAAAGACTGCTGGGCCTTATGGCAGCTGTGTCCAACGTCATACTTGAGCCTGCTGTACATGAGACAAAATCAAAAGCATATCTCTGAGGGGAAAACCCTTTTGCATGATCAAAGTGTCACGCCAAATCATACGTGCCTTGAAAATGTGGAAGAAACCTTTGTTCCTAAATTTGGGCCCAGTGCTGGGAGCTCTAATTCACCACATAGCACTAGCGACGGATGTGTCCCCCACAGCCTGGGGAGTGGTCATGAGTGGCCGCTCGGCCCACGGTCAGTGGAGTGGTCGCCATCTCATGTGGCACATCAACTGCCTGGAGTTGCTGGCCATGTTTCGAGCACTCAAACACCAAACACTTCTTCACAGATGTAAGAGACCAATACATGTTGGTACGCACAGACAACACGACATTAGTCTCTTACATTAACCACCAAGGAGGTCTGCGTTCTCGCCCCTTGTACAAGCTGGCGCACCAGATCCTTGTGTGGTCCCTGTCACTGAGAGTCATTTATATTCCTGGGCATCAAAACATAGGAGAAGACATCCTGTCGAGATAGGGGCTGAGGCCTGGGGAGTGGATGCTTCACCCAGAAGTGGTGGAGAAGATCTGGAGAGTATTTTACAAGGCAGAGGTAGACCTCTTCGCAATGAGAGAGAATGCGCAAATGTCAATCACGGCAGAGGCTTTGTCTGTACGCTTTTCCCCCGATCGCTCTGCTCCCAGGAATTCTGGAGAGAGTGCGCCAGGACGTGGTCAGTCTACTACTTGTAGCGCCGTTCTGGCCGGGCCGAGTATGGTTCTCGGACCTGATGGACCTCCTAGAAAGCCCTACATGGGAAATTCAAATCAGGAGGGATCTACTCTCAGAGGTGGGGGGCACCATCGTGTACCCTCGCCCGGAGCTGTGGAAACTGATAGTATGGCCTATGAGAGGGCACAACTCTTAGCCACAGGTCTCTCAGCCAAAGCTGAGAAGGCCTCCAATCCAGAGCTCCATCGACGAGGAAACTATATGCCCTGAAGTGGAAGTCGTTCACTTCCTGCTGTAGAGAACAACAGCAAGACCCAGTTAACTGTCCAGTTGGTACAGTTCTGGAGTTTTTGCAGGCTAGATTCTCTACTGGGGTCACCCACTCCACCCTGAAGGTTTACGTGGCAGCAATATCGGCTTACCACGCCTCTCTTGGTGGACATACAGTTGATAAAGATCCCCTGGTCATCAGTTTCCTTCATGGTGCGCAAAGGTTGAGCCCACCAGTACAGTCCCGGGTGCCAACCTGGGACCTGGCTGTTGTGTTAGAAGTTGTGCTGCCATTTGAGCCCATAGAGGAGATCTCTGATCGTCTACTGACAATCAAGACCACACCACTGCTAGCGTTGTGTTCTCTGAGGAGAGTAGGTGACCTTCAGGCCCTCTCAGTGGCCACTTCCCATCTTGACTTTGCGCCTGGCATGGCCAAAGACTTCTTGTACCCGTAAGCGGGTTACAGTCCTAATGTACCTACGGTTACACCTCAGCCAGTTGTGCTAAAGGCCTTCAACCCTCCTCACTTCAGGGAGCCTGTCCAGCAGAAGCTAAACTGTATGTGTCCAGTGCAAGCACTGGACGCATACGTCCACAGAGCTGCCTTTTGGAGAAAGTCTGAGCAGTTGCCCATATGCTTTGGTCCCCCCAAGAAGGGGTCTCCAGCGACCAAACAGCTTTTATTGACTAGATCTCCAAGCTACCCCTGGCTCATCTGTTCTCTCATTCTAGATGTGCACAAACACACACTAAGACAGGGATTTGATAGTCTGGGGGAGTGGGCATCTCGTTCCCATAGCGTCTCAACTATTATGAATATAACGTCTAAGGTTACAACGGTAACCCACGTTCCCTGACGGAGGGAATGGAGACGTTACATATGGGATCTCGCATGAGAGACCAATCGCCTTCGAATCTTTTGGAAAAGGCCAATGAATGAGATGCGCAAGCGCAGTGTAGCAATGGTCATGCGCTCGCAATGAACGCATGAGTCATCCACGAGTGCTGCTTCAGCATGCTCCCGCCCAAGCATGAGAAACAGCGACCGTGTCTGTCTGAAGAGGTGAGGAAACTGCCGCACTCAGAAACGCACGGTCGCATAGACATTCCGGAGAATGGCTATGAAACCATGATGAAATTGCTCTTTTTTAAAACCAAGTTGCGCAGGAGATATCTCTCGCGGCACTTTGTGCACTCAATGCTCTTGCTGCAGAGAAAAAAGACTGGCACTCTTTTGAGCCTTTAAAAAGGCTCAAGGCATTGCAATCTCTATGTCAATAAAACTGTCACAAGCAAAGTGGTGTAGAACGGTTGAGGATGGTAGAAGGAGAGTTGCTCCTGATATATTTTTTCCTCTGTATACAATTTAATTAGTTTAGCATGTAATTAAAACTGATAAAATAAAATATATCAGAGCATCTTGCCTCCTTCTGCTATCCTCAACTGCTCCGCACCAATTTGCCCGGTTGCCAGGAATTCACAAAACCTACCCAGTTGATACTCAAAATTAGCCCAACCACTTTCCAGGTGGGATTTCTGGTAGAAATGGTGTTCTGGTGGGGTAAAACACACATTCACTGTTTCACTGGGGTTTCAGTGTTAAAAGTTATTAATGTTTTAATTCATTTTAAATGTATAAACAAGTCAAAGAGAATGACAACAAAGCCACAAAGGTTGAATTGCACTAGGCACAGCAAGAATGTTTCCTGTCTAGGAGTGCTGGCCTCAGAGCTCGATTAAGAAATTAAGGTAAAAAGAGACAACTAGGTCATAGCTCATATCTTAAACCAGGCAACATGCACCCTGTTGTGATTGATCAAAAACACTAATTCCAAAGCATTCAAGCATTATTAAACTCATTGTGCAAAGTTATGACTCAAAAAATATTTACTGTGCTCTGGTGAAAACTCTGGATCCTTCATGAAAGAAAAGCCATAATAAAGGTTCTTCGTTATTGGACGAGGCAACCTTTCGATGGTGAACACTCTGGCACTCTTATTCTTCTGTGGCTATGTAAACCACTTTTTTTGTGGATCCCTTGATAACCATAATAAAAAATTTAAAAAAACATCCTCGCCAGAGACTATCCTCCTTTGTTGGATCCATACAGTGATCTGGCAAATAACTTTAAATGGTAAAGGAATATAATTACTTTATATATTACATATTTGATGTACATTTTAATTATACATAGAATATTAAGAATATGCATTGTTAGTATTTGTAGTAGTGATAGAATGTGTATTCAGTTCATACTACCCTCAGCAAGACACTAAACATTTTCTAAGGCCCATGATAACCAAACCCATCACTCTTTGTTAACATTTTGCCCATGGGTACCTGTCACAGCTGAGTAGAAATAGAATATTTATGATTTTGAAATCCAGAGAGCACAAGCTGCATAAATTACATAGACACAAGCCAATAAATGCAAATTATGAAAAGTGATAAACTGGAAGACTAGAAAGAAGGAATTAAGACAGCTGAAAGGAGGGAAAGAGAAAGAGTGAGATATTTTGGGCAATGAATGGCAGTATTGTGTATGACTGCAGTGCAGAGCTTAAGTGGCTCTGATGAGAAGGATGTCATTAAGTCACAGCAGGGAAAATGAGAGGCAGGTGCACAGACAGAGAAGGAGAGAGTTCAAACACAACCAGAGCTTCAGCTCTGTTGGTTTAAAAGCCTCTGCACTGATAATAAATATGCTCTAATAAATCAGAGTACAATTCTGAGACAAATGACAAAGTGCTGCTCTGTTTCTGTTTTCAGTTCCACAGCAGGCCCTAAAACTGTCAGCTTTGTGACTGGCAGTATAATGTTATAATGGCAGTATCCTGTATGAAGATTACATGCTATGGTATGAATACATATTAATTATCAAGAGCTGTTTAAGCAGGCATTGGTAACAATTCTTGAAAATGCTTTTGCTTTTTGCTTGTACATGCTTTGAAATTATTTGTTGATCTAAGAAAGCATAAATTATTGTAGTGGTGTATATTTAATGTTATTCCTCATACTGTTTAGGGAAAGCCAAAGTCCTGGTGTGATTAATGCATTATTTACACCAACAGTGTTACTTTATTGGACTTGATTATGTATTCCGCTATGGTTGTCTGTATAGTTTTAATGACAGTTTTAAGATCTCCTCTGGCTTTCTCTTAAAGGTAATGTTGATTGCAAGATATTTAAACCTAGAAACAAAAACATCAGTGTAGTCCTGACAACCAAGGTTTTTCCTGTTAATAAATCTACTAATCTAGTATTTCTTTTCTCAGAATCCCACAATATACTCCTTTCTTTATGTTGACCTTGTTTCACTTCTCTGGATGCTCTTTTATGCCACTAAAACAAACTAGAGACATTATTAGCTTTAGCCTTTGGCCAGTACACTACAGTGCATCCTAGATCCCATCACTGGAGATGAAAATGTGTGACAGCTCATAACTGGCCATGCGTAACCTCCGCAGCTGTCACTTCACTCTCTTAGAAACACAGACATTGAGCACAACAGTGTGCTCAAGAGTATAACAAATGCAGCATTGTTTAGTGAGATTTAACATGGTTCATGCAAAATACACATTTATCCTAAAAGATAATGTGCATAAACTGTGCTACAATGTCATAATACTGAAAGTTGTAACCGTTAAACCCAATGTTTTTGCTGTCTTCATACTTGAGAAGTAGGAAGCACTTTCTATACTTGCAGCCCTTAAGTGTAAAGCTGGAGAATAACATCTTATGCTTGTGTAACTCTCCCTCTTGAGTCTAGATGAATGCATAAGAACAGTTATCTAAATTCTCATTAACATAATCCATATTAGGAGATAATCTCAATGTGACCAATTCCTCTTGTTCCTTTGATTTTAAAGAGTCGTTGGATCCCCATTTTCAACAAGTTCATATAATTCTTTAGGGAACCAATCAGCCCATTAAAGTAACATTAACTCTCTGCTTCTTCAGTGGTTTAAGCCAGGCCCACACTACAGAAGTATTAAAATCCTATATATATGATTATGAAATCTGGTTGCAGCACACACATAAGGAGAATATTTGCAGATTTTCTTCCCTCAAATCTTAAACACACACACACTAAAAGATTATCATGCCAGAGGGAGCGCCTCACATGATCTTACGCAGCAGGTCGTCCTTGATATTTAAATGATGTCTACATACTGTGCTTGCAGCTTTCTGTGCTCACCCGGTATGTTCAAAACTGAGGTGATTTCACGCAAGCGCTTCTCTTTCTCCTTCCACTTGTAATATGTTTTTTGACAGACGTGTTCCATCAATGAACGCCTAACATTACCAGATAATCGGTGCAGAACATCGGGACTGATTGAGGAGCTCAGCAAAGTTTTTGCTCTGATTCTCTGGAGGGGAAAATCAGGCTAAAAATCATGTAGTGTGAGCCAGGCTTTAAATGTCAAGAGTAAATGATGATTATTACATCCAGCAAAAAAACACCTCAATTGCTTAATTGGAGACATTATCTTCCCCTGCAAAGGAGTTGAAACAATGGCGGACATACAGTATAGCTCAGCGCTTGTCTCTAACTTGTCAATCAACTATTATGACGGTGCAGAATTACATCATTCTGAATCTCAGAACAGCCTGATTTGAGAAAGGGGATTTTAAAATAGGGATAAAAACACTGGGTGTTTTTATGATTATAGGGTGGATGTGTACACACTTCCACACATTTATGTTCAAACAACATGTTAAGCGTATTTTGTATCCGATGACCACTTTAAAGGAAATGTTGAGACTATCAAATGATTATACACAACTTTTACAAAGTTATTATTGGCATTGTACATAAAATCCAGGCTTAGTACAAATCAATTCCTATTTAAATGAAGAAAAAATTATATAAATAACATTGTGATAGTTGTTTGTTAGTTTGTTTTTTACGGTGACGTAAATGTGGAAATGTGATATGTCGTGGCCACAAGATATTAACTTGTGGGAACATGATATTATGTTGTGGCCACGACTTATTAACTTGTGGGAACGTGATATTATGTTGTGGCCTCGAGATGCTATGGTGAGGGTACGATATCCATTTCTCATGGCCACTAGTTTATTAACAAACCTGCGTGACCACAGCAACCCGGGATTATATTAATATTTATAATATAAAGAATATGTATTTATATTATATTAATTATTATACAAATGATTGATTGTATTATAAAAATATGTTTTTTTAATGTTTTGTTAAAAGTGCTATATAAATAAAGATTTTTTAAATTAATTGTTTTATTATATAAATTATCATATTGCACGCAATGTAGGTGTCATGCGCGTGCAGAGGCACGGCCCAGAGAGAGTTGAGTTCTCGAAGAAACATGTTTTAATAAACATACAAGTGAACACACGGGAGCAAAGCAAACACACTTTTAACATAGACAATGACAAACAAAGACTGAAATCACAGAAGGCAACTTATAAGGGGGAGACAATCACAGATAATGGGCTGGACACACCTGACACAAATAAACTGATTAAAAGAAACTAGGTCACAGAGCACATGGGGAAGGACAACAAAACACTCATATATATATATATATATATACAAATAACAGTTCCCCCCCTCCTGACAAGGCGCAAACCTGCGCCGTAAAGTAACAACAGAGGAGAGAGGGCGGGGGCTCTGGAGGAGAGCGTGAAACGAGCGAGGGAGTAAATAGAAAAAGGCAGAACATAAACAAAACAAATATCAATGTCCATGGTGGAGTGGAAGGTGGAAGTAACCAGGGAGGAGCCTGGAGAATGAGGCAGCAGAGGATAATCCAAAACCCAGCAAAGCAAAGGCCCCAGGGCGGAGTCGACGGCGGGAGGAGCCATGGTGGAGGAAGGAGGAGACAATGCCGGTGTAAAAGGAGCCCAGGATGGAGCCGAGCAGATGGAGAGCCAGGGTGACATTAAGGATCTGGAGGTGCCCCTGCGAAGCTGCAGGCTCAGGTGACCGAGGCATAAGTGGGGATCCGGAGGACCACTGCGGAGCCGGAGCGACCAAGGACGAAGGTGGAACCGGAGGGAAGGAGGAGCCTGACGTAGCCTTTGGGACGGAGTGACGAGGTAAAGCCAGAGGAGTGGAATCCAGAGACGGAGGATGGTCGAAGACTGACCGAGGTGGAGCCTCAGAACGGGCCTCACGCAACTCTCCTGTGAAGAGTAGCCCATTTAGGAGGCGGTGGACAACCTCCTCAGGTTCAATCGTCCTCAAACTGTATCGGTTCGTCATACTGTCATGCACGTGCAGAGGGACGGAGGCACGGAGAGAGTTGAGTTCTCGAAGAAACATGTTTTAATAAACATACAAGTGAACACACGGGAGCAAAGCAAACACACTCTTAACATAGACGATGTTAACAAAGACTGAAATCACAGAAGGCAACTTATGGCACTTTTCCACTGCATAGTACAATACGGTACAGTTCAGTACAGCTCACTTTTGGGTGGGTTTTCCACTGGGAACAGTACCTGGTCCTTTTTTTTAGTACCACCTAAGTCGAGGTTCCAAGCGAGCCGTAGCGTTACCAAAGCGTGACGTGTAAACTCTGCTGGTCACTGATTAGCCGGAGTCATTACTGCGTCACTGAACTTGCCACATGAGACACAACAGACCCGCTAGATTTAAATCAGCACAGCAAGCAAAAGATCAGATGCAACTGTTTTGTTTGAAGAAATGCACCTTTTTGTATCAAACAAAAATGGCTGTTTCGTGGTCTATTGAGGAAGTACAGACATTCCTCTCGTTGATAGCCAAGGAGCAGATCCAGCGAGAGCTTGATGGGGTGACGTGGAATGAAAAATTATCCATTGTTGTGTGTTTGTTTGTGGCGCGTTTACGAGGATGTCACGGCAGCAGAGGCGGCGCAACTATAACGACACGTTAATAATCCCGCCCACTCTAAAGCGGTACTAAACTGCAGTGGAAGCACAAACCGAGCCGAACTGAGCCGTGCCGTACCGAGCCGAGTCGTACCACGCAGTGGAAAAGCGTCATTATAAGGGGGAGACAATCACAGATAATGGGCTGGACACACCTGACACAAATAAACTGATTACAAGAAACTAGGTCACAGAGCACATGGGGAAGGACAACAAAACACTCATATATATAACAGTAGGCTAAACACCATTTATATTAAGTTTATCATAAATAAATATTACATTAATATTAAAAGTCCATTAACTCATTGTCTTCATAATAATTATCACCATCATCATCAACAACAACCCCTTTTTTTTTCATTTCAATCTTTTTACATAACTTTCTGACTTTATAATATTCAACAATATATAATACAAATATATTTAATACAATGCAGTCTAATAAATCTTTGATTATGGTGACTGGAATTTAAAATGCAGTTTAAAGGTTTGAATTAAATATATTTAATTTTATTTCTGTGTATTAATAATTATTAATCTAAGTCTAATGGCTAGTGCAGCCGTTTAATCATCTTTTCATTGAGGTATAATTAATGCACACATTTTTATATGCAAATGAAAACACAACACACATATTTATTATCATGCACGGGCATAAACAGTCTACATTCAAAAAGGATACTATCAATAATTATACAAAATGTTAATTAGGTATACACCTATACCCGGAAATAAATATATGAAATAAATATAAAAATATAGCCCTAACAAGTTAATATAATAGAAGATTACACAAATAGTATAGAATATACAAATAGTAAATTAAATGTTGGAATAATGCAATAAAAATGCTTTAAACATCTCTGATAATCCCGGGTTGCTGTGGTCACGCAGGTTTGTTTATGCAATGAACTCGTGGCCCTGAGAAAAATATGTCATTCCCTCACCATAGCATCTCGAGGCCATGACATAAGGATGTTGTTATCTCAACAAAACGATCTTGTGGCCACGTCATAATATTACGTTCCCGTGAGTTAATAAGTCGTGGCCATGACAAAACTAAGTGAACAGAAGACGTCCCCTCTTGGGCACCGTAGTTTTTTTTAATCATAACTGAAAGGTTTTGCATATATTATTGTATAATCAAAATAAAACCATTTAAAGCTCTGTGCTGGATGCACAATCATTTGTAGTATGGACTAGTACTAAAGATATTTTCAAGCAACATTCTATTTAAAGTAAAGAGAGTATTTTGTCTCGCTTCATGATGTTGAAGGTTCATGGTGTAAGTACATAAAGTACATAATATTAACACTTTCAAAAAATTTTGTAAAAGTATGTGAAAATTGTATGTTGTTACATAATTACACATACAAGTTTAAAATAGGCACTAATTAATTGTTATTGTTGCATGTTTTAAGGAAAATTGTCTTGAAATATTGAAAAAAAACATCCACAGAACAGTGGGAATATTGATGGTTAAATTAATAAAATCATCTACAAGTGCAGCAAAGGTTTTTTATTTAAGTTAAAATAGGGTGTTACAATTCTCAATGTAATCTAAAATGTTTCTTGTATTATAGTTTATAATAAACTAGTTTAAATTTTAAACATTAAATCAGATCTGGTGAATATGTTTGAATAGTTCGTAGACAACTCAGACAGCACACAGTCTTAAGTTGTTATAAAGATAACATAGAGGGAGCTGAATGATACATACTGAAAGTGCAAGGAAAACAATTTCTATGTGGCCAAAAGGAGTGAGAGACATTAAAGAGTGCCAACAGTGGTTACTGAATTCCACAGATAAGACACTCACGCACACACAGTCTAATAACCTAAAATCACAAAATTATCCCTGACAGTTGTCCTGGCAACCTAAAGCATTCTATTTTAATGAGTCCTGTATGCATTGCCTATTTAAAAATAATTTTTGCTTAAGTATTTGCTGAGCTATATAATATTTATTAATTAATGTGTATTTTTATACCTGCTATACGCAATTAAAAATAGCTCTAAAGAAGAATATATTTACTTAATGGTGTGGATGTTAGAGAAGCTTTCACAATGAGAAAAGCATGCAGAAAAAGATGTAATGGAACATCTTCCTTTAGCATCCGTCCATTATCTGTTTCAATGTGAGCATGCCAGCTGCAAGAACAAAAAATGCACACACACACACATCTGTTTTTCCTTTCAAATAATAATCTATTATATAAAATCGTGTTAATAATGATTTTTCCTATTTTCCCCCATCTGTATGTATTTACTATGTATACATCTGCATGTTTTTATACCAGTCGATTTTCCCTATATCCTATATAGGATTTTTCCTATATCACGTACAATTACCCTGCTTGCCAAATATTCTTGTCTGCCCACTGTGCAGCTTCACATGCTGTATTTCCAACTGTACAAGCAACACATCTAATAACAGAAAAAATATACATCATTACAAAATGAGTATCCGATTGTTTTTATGGGGGTAAATTTACTGCACCTGATCAGAATAGTGACGCCCACATCTTCACAGCTCTCGTAAACACGCGCCCAGGTGTCCTGAATGATGCCCCGCTCCACATCCGTCAGCGGCTCCGGTCTCTCCCTCCCCTCCGTCTCTTCTTCGTCCCTCTCTTTCTCCATGCCACAGACACACCACGGGGTACTTGCGCCTGAAGCAGGCACAGATGGTGAAATGAGCGGTTGTGGTGGTGGAGAGGAGCGACGAAGTTGGCGGAAGGGGCAACAAAAACGCAGGGCAAGAGAGTAGAGAGTGTGCATCCGCCCCCCTCTCACCCTATGCCCCTCACTCCCTTGAGCAGGCAGGATGATTTCACTTCTGGCAATCGTTCGATGAATATATCTGCGGATTCTGTTTCTCTCTCTTTCCACTTGCTTTTCCTTTGCTTGTTTTCCGAGCTGCTCAGGTCTTTATCTTCCCTCTAACACAGATGTTCTCTATGCTTGGAACTTCTGGATTTGTAATGACCTCAGATATGTAATGTGGGGAAGAGAGGGAGGGCACAGAAGGGAGGTGACATAAAGAGAGAGAGAGAGAGAGAGAGAGAGAGAGACGAGGGGGTTGGGGTCGGGGGTTGGTATAAGAAAGGGATAATTTCCTGTTATCCATCAACCCTCTTCAAACTGTGCCCTTACAAGCAAAGATTTGAGATACCTGAAATCACATATTTAGCGATCTTTAATTAAAAAAAGGTATAATAAGAAAAGGTCATATGAAGTCTATTACACAAAACAATATTTAGATTATTTCCAGTTCTCTGTGATTGTGTGAGAGAGAGAGAGAGAGAGAGAGAGAGAGAGATTCAGATTCAGTCAGACTGTGCAATAGAGTGTGTGTTTGTGTGCATTTGGTTCTGATGATCTGTTCACGGAGCTCATCTAGGTGTTCTTGCCTCCAATGAAGATCATCTCTTTGTGCTTGTGACTTGCATCACTTCACCTCCCTTGGACTCTTATCCCATCATTTTACTCAATTTCCCAACATGCACTGCACACTTACACCTGTTTGCATTCAG
>JAUMHI010000093.1:10170-23399 GCA_032359435.1 Enteromius unitaeniatus | reverse complement strand
CTGTTCTACTTGATAATGTTCAGTGCTTTGCTACAATCTGTATTATTAAAAGCGCTATAGAAATAAAAGTGACTTGAGTGACTTGACTATATATGAGGAGAACTGATGGAAAAGAACTGAAGAAAGATGTGAACCCAGAAGGTCTCAGAATCTGTGAGTGAATATGCTCATATGCTCATCCCAGACTTGTGTGTTTTCAGGGGAAGCAGGGTTACTGGTGGCTCCCGTGACCTTCAACAACCCTTTTCTGGGATATGCTGGCGATAAAGTCATGTCTGAGAAAAAGCTGCTGAGGGACGTCTTTAAGACGGGAGATGTGTTCTTCAACACAGGAGACCTAATGCTTCAAGACCACAGAGATTTCGTCTACTTCAAAGACAGGATTGGAGACACATTCAGGTCTTTATTTCACTGTATTTTCCCTCATGCGTGTTGATGTGGTTGTATTGAGACGAGCTGCATCGCAGAGAGGCATAATGACATAAGAATTTGCTAGGACTCTGTGTGAAATGGATCAGTTGAGGCAGACTTCAAACCCTTCAGGGCTCTGGCACAGGGACCTTGTGAAACTTCAAAAGTTCAACCTTTCCTCAGTGAAATCACAGATGCAGGGCACTTCCTGTCAACAGCAATTTTAGGCACTTCCTGTCTGAGCCGAGTGGTCTTACATGACCTGAGCTACCACAGAGAAACTGTGTTTAACGTTTAGACATTGTTATATACTTGAACTGTTTTAGTATGCATATAGATTTTATTTCAGGCAAGTTGTGATGATGTGAGAAGGCTAAATTGATGAAACAGTTCATGATCAGCTCATTGTCAGCCGCTGGCCGTTTGGTTGATACTTTAAAAAAAAACAAAAAAAAACGTATATTTAATTAACAAAAAAATGCTCCAAACATTTTTCTAAATTAATGAAATATAATAGCAAAATATAATCATTTTGTCATTGCACACAAAACTGAACGATTAAAATAATCAAATTAATTACATGGTGTGGAGATTAATTAAAGTGCAGTTAATCTAACATACATACAGACATTTACAATGGTCAGCTTTTTTTTTTTTTTACCATTTATTATTGAATACAGGTTTATAAGTTAGGCTCCATTGCATCAGAATAGTTTGTGACTGACTTCAGCACCGTTAATGCCAAGGACTTAAGTTCAGTCACAGCTGATGACGTGCTCAGTAACACCTAGATAGTTGTGAATTACTGATCGACGTTCAGTGATCTCCAGGTATGGCCACATGTTTAGCTTGAGCCAAGTTGTCCTGTTTTTATACTTTATCTGTGTCATACAGCTAATTTATTCTTCAAAATATTGTACCTCCTGATGGTAGTGTGTAGGTTGTGTGGAGGAAGCTGTTTGAAATGCAGCCATAACTCCATGTCTACAGTGAACGAGACAGTTGTCGCAATGCAATGGAACAGATAAAGGCTGTCTACACTGGACGCAACCCTAACCCTAAGTACATGGACACTGATCGCATAAATCAAAAATGTTTTGTTTTTTTTCTAAACCGAAAATCATTTAACCAATTTTTTTTAGCAGTCTGAAGGCCATCCGTCACTTTGACAGATTACAGTAAGAGAGATCTACTGTAATGTATAACTGTAATTCCCAGCCCTGTCCAGTTGGTGGCAGCAGAGCGAGAAATAATCAGCTCCAGAACAATAATTTCACTTCACGCCCGCTTCGCTTGATCTGCCATGCCACATTAAAGAGCGCCAAAGCTTGAGTTTCAAACCTGAGACTTTTTCATATCAAAAGTAATAACCCCCAAGCTTAGCCCATTCTTATTTATTGGATGGGAGGCGTACTATATGTACTGTTCATTTATCCAATGAGAATCTATTAACTCTTTCCCCACCAGCGGTTTTTTATTTATTTATTTATTTTTTTAAAGTTGCCAGCCGCCACCAGCATTTTTGATTATTTTCACCTAAATTTGATGGCCTACAGAATATTTTCTGCTATGTCAGCTATATTTGAACATATTATATATCGAAATGAAGAACCAAGCCTCGGTTTTCAAACAAAAAAATCTATTTTGTTCTATCTTTGTGTTTATAAATAAAAATAAATAAATTTTGGACAAAAAACTGAGAAAAATGCATTTTTAGTAGTAGTAGTGCCTTTTTTATTAAAGTACTGCATTTTGAAGTAAAACGCATTCAGATATCATATTCTTTCACCTGTAAATCATTATATGAATAAACAAAATTGCATTCAGTAAACAGAACAAACAGACAAACACACACAAACACACTCACAAGGATTTATGCACACACACATATATACATTTGTACCGTACCTATACACACTGGTCTATCAAGACTCTGGAGATTCTAGAGTAACAGCAGCAGGTATTGAAGTGCGAATGGAAAGGAAGTGGAGAGCACAAGAGGGACAGAGTTGGCAGAGTCTCGTCTGAGACATAAGGCACTTGTGGGCACAGTGGCAACAGGGCTTGGAGCAATCCCAAAGCTACAGTACAATGAGGCTCAGGGCAAGGCAAGACAAGACTTGGTCCTAGAAGAAGTTCGAGCAGGTGTCGAGGAGGTGAGGACCAGCAGGGCAGTGAGCATGCGGCAGCAAGGGGAACCTGAGAGAGGGTGTCTGATGTTGTGAGACCCGAAATACCTGATGATCTCAGGAAACATCACTGATGTTGTGTCCCAGCGCATCCAGAGATGTATCGAAGTACACACAAACTGTATATAGATCCCACACACACACAGACAAATTCATATTCACATTGCTGGAATGTAGATCTATCCATGACAAACTGAGTTTCTGTGTCTGCAAAGGCATCTCCGTCACTGACAAGCCTAACTTCATCACGATTCAGATTAAAAATGGGAGTCCGCGTCAGAATCACTAGTAGTCGGCTCAGGCCATAGATTCTCTGGAAGTTCCGCCGATGGCTGCACGATCCCCAGAGATGTCGGCTCCGGCCGTAGGTTCTCCAGAGGTTCTCCTGGTGGCTGCACAACCTCGGGATTGTCTGTTTGCTCCCTTGAACCCTCGTCTTGCCACAGCTGTGGAAGCTGTTTCTGGGTCTTCGTCCTGCCCCGACATGGCCAAGGAGACCAATGCCAAATCCTCATCCGGCCCAGTCTCGGTCACGGAGGCCGTTGAACTCTCGTCCTGCCCTGTTTCAGCCACAAGGGCCGCCGTGACCTTTCGTACTGTGCTGTCACAGCCATGGAGGCTAAGAACGCCCTGCCCTGTTCTGGCCATGGAGGCCAACCTCAAACTTTCGTCCTGCCCTGTCCCGACCACCTGCAACCTCGCAGCCTTCACTGTCCCAACCGAAGAGACTTTAATAAATCTCTCTATGCTCTCTTTCACAGCCATGTCTGCTTTGCCCTGGTCTCTTACGCCGCCCTGGGTGTCTCGTTCCGCCTGCTATCTACACTATCTTCCTCCTGGGGTCTATGGTTCCCTTGTTTAATGTTACGTGGACTTTTATTATGACCGTTTGTCTCCAACTGCCCCTTGCTTCCCTTGTGTTTGTGCCTGTGTATTTTCTTCGGCAATTGATTAGCTCAGCCCCATTGAGTGTGTTCCTCGTACTAAGCATTTTCCCCTTGTGTTTATTTTCTGCCTGATTTTTAGTGTACCGACCTCTGCCTTGCCTTGGACTATTGTTCTACTTTTGCTCCGTTTGGACTATTGTTCAACGATTGACAGACCCTCACTATCGCTCTGGACTATTTTTGTGTTTTGCCTCTGTTATTCCTGTTTGCTGTTCTCTCGACCCAGCCTGTCTGACCATATCTCTTAATAAACCCCTGTACATGGATCCACACGTCTCCGTCTCCTTTTTCACATGAGCATCTCATCAATGGTGGGGAAATAGTTCAAATCAATAAATAGGTATTTTTTTGTTTTTTACCTGAAGGGTTAGGGTTTATTTAAAATAAAAATAGGAACAAAAATGATAGTAGTTAAATGTGTCATAATGATAATATGTAAATTAAAATGATGGGGAATAATTAATTAATTAAATATTTTTATGACCCTGTCCATCTATCACAACCTTTGCTTAGAACAAAAAGTAATAAAGTAATTCCTCTTGGTGTATATGGAAAAAAGTACCCCAGTACAGGAAGGGACACAATGAGCTAAAGAGAGGCAAACATTTCCCTTCCGCACTCCAAGCATTCACTCCGCTCCTCGCTCAGTTATTTCCCAGACTAACTATGCTTGTTAGTTCCTCTAAACTCTATTGTAATGACACAACCTGCAACCGTAGTTGCTTTCAGAAAACACACCACTGAATGCTTTGTTTTTAATCAATTTTTTTAATCGGCAGTGTTGACAATTATTTTCCACATGATCAGTGTATGATGTGAGAGCTTGTGTGTTTAGTGTGTTTAGTGTGTGTGTGCAGCAGTGTAGCAGCACATTAGATTACAGCGGAGAAGAACTAACTGTACAAATAAATGCTTTAGAAATGTGAATTCACCTCATTAATACTGAGTATCCACATGCGTGAGATATAACCTCCTACACTTGTCCATCACTCAGCTGACTACTGGGACACTCAGTTTTTACATGGTAAGGTCAGAATGATCTCTGGCTCTTTGTGAGCACTGGAGAAGGGTATTTCACATCACTGATTGGGCTGGTTTGCAGGTGGAAAGGAGAAAACGTGTCCACCACGGAGGTGTCTGAAGTGCTGGGCAGCCTGGACTTTCTGCTGGACGTCAGTGTGTACGGTGTCACTGTGCCAGGTGTGTCCAGTCTCAGGTTTACTGTGCTGTAGTATTTTTAAATGTTGCTTTGCTATACCTTTTTACATTTTGATGAAATAAAGTGTTGAAAACGAAATAAACTGTAGCTCTGTTTGTAAGTTCTCAGCAGTGTTTCAGATGTTTGTTGAACAGTGCTGATGCTGTCTGAGCAGGGTACGAGGGCCGAGTAGGAATGGCCGCTGTGGTGCTGAAGGACGGTCATGGACTGGACGGAGGCAGACTCTACAGTCATCTGCTGGACACTCTTCCTCCGTACGCCTGGCCCTGGTTCCTGAGAGTGCAGGTATGATCAAGACGGTTTTTCATCACTGCTTCAGACATAAGTTGATATGTCAGGCCAGACAAAAAAACAAAAAAAGTTTTTAACGTTTATTCTAGTTCTTCAGTCCCCACCAGAGTCTGTAAATGCACAGACTTGTTCATTGTTTTTCGCTCTTCAACAAAGAATCCCTATGGGACATATGAATGGGAACAATTCTTGAGGAAGCAGGTCTGCTGGAAAAGTGGGCAGACACTGTTGCACAACATTAATACCCAAAACGGATCACCTTTGACCCCAGATCTGGAAACGTAATCATCACTGGCACAATCAAAAGAAAAAATACAAAGATGTCATTTAATTCTGATCGTATAACTCTGTTCACAGCACCAACCAGAGGATGCTTTAGTCTTCAACATTGTCTGTCATTTTACATTTAATTTCTTTTTTGTTCACCTTTTCGTTTTTAATAATGAACCTAGTGGATGAACATAGGCTTATTGGTTTATGAAGAGAGCAGATGAACAGAGACTGTGTCACTTCATGTTCAACACATCAGAGGACACTAAAAACAATCAAAACAAAAACAACAAAAAATGCCAGGGTTAGGTAAAAAAAAAAAATGTATTTAAATTTTAATGAATGCTGTTTTCAGTTGATGAATGAACCGTACATTTAGTGCTCCTCCCATCCAATAAATCAGTTTGGTCTAAGCTTTGTGGGTTATTACTTTTGTTTAGGGCCGTCAGTTGATAAGATGTTTTAATTAGTTGTTGATTATGTGTCGATTAATTGATCAAATTAATCGCATAATAAATTTGACTGTGAAAAGACCCTAAAAACATTTATTTAAAGCTATTTTTGTGTTAAATGAGAAAGTATCAAGTATTCAACATAAAATTTTTTAAATGGCTCTCTTTATGAATAGTTCTTTGAGTCATTGATTCACATGATTCGTTCAAAACGCTTCATTCAGAAACTAAACACTTCTACTGTGACTTCAAAGCTAATGTGTTCTCTGCAAAATTGAGCAAAAACACAGTTGTGTTTAAAATATAACACAATATCAAACTATTTACATTTTTGCCCCAATATCTGGAATTTAGGGCATAACTGCATTTATAGAGTTGTGTCCTGCATCAAATTTATCAACAGACACCTGTGTGAGATGATACAGATCTGGGGGCGGCGACACTGCGTTAACTGGAGCCATCCGGGACTGAGCCCTGGCACATAGACGTCAGGGCTTGACATTAATGCTTCTGTAACGGCAGACAAGTAAACTGATTAAAACATCAATAACCAAAAAATAACTAAGCAAACACAGAAACCCAAGTATTATTCTGATGCATCTATCGATGGTATAAAGACGCGCTGCTGAGGCGAGGTTCGCACTTCCTCCCCAGGAGAGATCAAAGCACGCGACACAAGGAAAGTCAGCATGCTGAGGTAAAATATTAAAATTGAGTTTTCATATTTAAAATACAGTTAGTTAGATGACCTTACACAACCTTTCCACCATTACAACTGTTTAATATTCCAATAAAAAGTTTATTAATCAATGTAAAGGATTTTAGTTGATGATATATGGATAATAACAATCACATATTATAGGCTAACTGAATGAATGATCTAATGTAAGAATTTAAATTGAAAAATGGAGTATCAATGAGATTAATGAAAAATGTCACAACTAAGAGAAAATTGATGAGAATATTGCTTTAAAATAAATCATAATAGGGGGGAAAAAAAATATGGATACAGTAAATAAGCCTAATGCCTGAAGCCACTCCAACATAACAAATCCCAATTTAACCGTGCGTGTGCGTGTGTGTGTGTGTGTGTGTGCGTGTGCGTGTGCGCGTGCGCGTGTGCGTGTGTGTGTTTGCACATCCCTGCAGTGGCACTGGCTTTTTTCTTCTTGTGATTTCCTGTGTTTGTCCTCTGCAGACTTCCTTAGACGTGACGGACACTTTCAAGCAGCAGAAGGGCAGGCTGGTCCAGCAGGGCTTCAGTCCGGAGACGGTCCAGCAGCCGCTCTTCTTCCTGGACGCTGCTAAGAAAACATACTCTCCTCTCACTGACCAGCTCTACCACGACATCCTCTCAGGCCAGATCAGACTCTAGGGGCATTGTGGGAAATGCAGTGGAAGGCGTTCTCGTCACCAGACAAGCTTTCTACAGCGATCCTTGTGTGTGTGTGTGAACCACACAGACTTCTGGGAAATGTGCTGTGTTTCAGAACTGCTGTGTTTTACTCTCAGACTCCAGTCATAGACCACTGGGCCCACAAATACATAAACTTTGTTAGGATTTCTTAACATTGATACAGAAAATGAACTGATACTAGAGTCAGTGTACTCTTAACCACTTCACTCAGAGCGTAACCTTTCACTCCTCTTGTTATTAACAGTAAAGATTTTAGATTTATTTTAAAAGTATAGCAGCAGCTTTACTAATGTTATCGGCTCTTGATAGTCATGTGGGCTAAATAAAAAAGAAAGTAATTTCTTCCTCTAAAAGTAAGGCTGATGAAGCAGCTGCAGTAAATGTGTGAGTAATCGTATCAAACACAAGGCTGATGTGTTTAAGCACATGTCATGCCATTTATCCAACAGTGATATGACACAGTGAAATCAGGGTTTTGAGATTGGACAGTGTGTGATACGCTCAGATATATATTTTTATATTAATACTGCAGATTTGATCATGTTCTGCTTTGACTCAAGGTCAGTTCTGTGTGTGTTGGACTGTAGCGCCGGTCACTGGAATTTCTTGTGGACTGATCTGGCTTGTTTGGTAATGACAAAGTGTGACTTTTATTTGTTTGTTAATGTCAGTTACATTGTAATAATGGTAACTTTGTTAGATGATCGGATTTGATGATAATAGAATTGTAAAGGCAGTTGTTGACCACACGGGGCAGTGCTAACCTTACACGGTGTGCGTGTAGAGAGCTACAGCAGAGACTGACCAATTGATGACACATTAAGCGTAATCATGTAATTCCAATACTAATCGATCAGAAGTTATATTAATAATATTAACAGAAAATTAAACATCTATATTGTTAAACATTGATCACACTCTTCCTTCTGTTGTTCGAGAGAACATCACATTTTTAAAAAGTAATAATATTGATCAGTATACTAAAGCACATGTAAAATAATTGTTTAACCATTCAATTTCCATAATCAGAAGGCTACTTTAAGTGTGAATGGCTCATATTGGAGTCAGTTTGTTACATTATTTTAATAAAGTAGGCTATTTGTTATATATCTTACCTTTAAATAAGCTTATTGAAGAAAAAACAGCAGCAGCAGCACAGTGTAACATTTCATTGAAACGCCTGTATTTGATCATACCTCCCTGCTGGAAAAAACGGCATACACCGGTTACCAGCATAAACCAAGCAATTTGCAAAGCTGAGCTTTGATGAATGGAGGTCTGGGGCCTGGTTAGTTCAACAACACAGGGCCATTGTTAATGACGTCACACGCATGTCGTGAAGAGATACCTTCTGCTATTAAACTGATTAGAGATCTCCAAGATGCTGCTGTATTGAACAGGACACATATTGACTCATTTATTATTTTTGTTCACTGTCATTTTGCTTTATTTGATCTTTGAATCATCGCGGGTTCCCTCGTACGTCATACTCCGAGGTTCCCTTAGCCTTTTTTGCGCATGTGCACTTTGCACTAAACAGCGTTTAGAATGGACGTGCAAAAATACATAATTAAATCGCTTTTTATATTTAGATATGACTGCATGATAGTTTGCTTCTTGTGCCCAAGAGCATATTTATTAAAGCCCATATATCTTACTAACAAGAAACTATGCTTCTAACCACAGGTCCAGTGCTGTAGTACCACGTACGTTTGTGACGTTGACTGCGAATGTTCATTTAAACCAATGGTTCCCAAAGTGGGGGTCGTGAGACATTGAGGGGGGGTCGCGAAAGGATTTCCAAGAAATTAAAACTTTTTTTTTAACTATTATAAATAACATATTTTATCTATAACTAACAAAAGATAAAAAATAGTAGTCAGTAGTTACATTTAAAAAACAAACAAACATGCAAATTCAAAAGCCATCAGCCTTTCAAATTTCTATTCGTTTGGTCGTGACCCCTAAGATGATTACGACAGATTAATCAAAAGCGTCAGTAGCAGCAGATCAATATACAACACTTTCGACATGTGCTCGTAACGTGTAGGTCATTTTCATCTCTTTATGCTTAGGATATTATTTTTGTTAAAATGAAACGATGGTTAATATCGACCAATGTGCACCACTGTGCAAAACATTTGTATATTTTAACCACTTCCTGGCCGTAGCATTAGTCATTCAATGCCCACATTTCACACACAAACAGAAGAAAGTTACCAGAATGGCTTGTCCTTTTTTGGAGGATCCCATAGATGAAGAGGCTGAATTCATTCAAAGAGAATTACATTTACCTCGGGCAAGGATTTCAGACCCAGAGTGGATCTTTTTGTCTTTTCCCTTGTACCGGTGGTATTGTGTGCTTGAGCTATCCGGGATGATTGTCAAAAATTTGTGACAAGTAGATACTTGTCTGGCGCCAGAACATTAGTAACCAATTGTTTTCTTTTCATTTTCTTTTTTGGGGTTTCTATTTTTAAGTCAAGTAAAGTCTGAGAGCTGACATACACAGTTGTATTCAAAATAATAGCTGTGTTGTTTAAAACGTGAGAAAAGCTCAGAATTCTTATAATATTTTTATTTCCATTTATTGGGAACACTGCACATTATATTTTACATCAAAACATGAAGAAAAACGATTGATATTTTAATTACTTTAGAGAAAATTACGGAAAAAATTATATTGGGCTGTTAAAAAAAATAGCAGTGTCTGCCTTTTTCAATACAAACTCAAATATTTACTTCATAAACTAAAAAAAAACTTTAAGATTTAGCTTTCTTGTGAATAACTAAACTAATATTTATTTGAATAACCACTGTTTTTAGGAACTGCTTCAGACCTGTGCAGCATGGAGTCTCTTGTAAACAGGTATTCCAGCCACGGATGATTTGACAAGTCCTCTGTATTTCTTAGTTTTGCCTCAGAAACTGCATTTTTGATGTCACCCCACAAGTTTTCTATTGGGTTAAGGTCCGGGGATTGGGCTGGCCACTCCATAACCTTAATTTTGTTGTTCTGGAACCTAGATGCTGCTTGCTTACTGGTGTGTTGGGGTCATTGTCTTGTTGAAACACCAATTTCAAGGGCATTTCCTCTTTAGCATAAGGCAGCATGACCTCTTCAAGTATTTTGTTATAAGCAAATTGATCCATGATCCCTGGTATGTGATAAATAGGCCTGACACCATAGTATGAGAAACTGCCTCATATCATGATGCTTGCACCACCATGCTTCACGGTCTTCAGTGTACTGTGGCTTTAATTCAGTGTTTGGGGTTGACTGACAAACTGTCTGCGGCCCCCAAGCACTGAATTTCACTCGATCCATTTGTCACAGCCAGGCCAGGCTCTGCCCCTCTCGATCACAGAGCACACCGTCACCTGAGTTCTGATTACAGCCGCACCAGTCTTTCCCCTCCTGATCACCAGCACTACAAAGCCACAGTTCGCTCTGTGCTCAGTGTCTGGCCTTGTCAAAGCACTTTTATTTGCTGTAAATACTAACCTGATCTGATTCTCCATTCTACATCAGTTCTCTGTGTCTCCTGTGATTTCCTGGTGTTCTTCTGTGGTGTGTGTTGCAACGTATCCCGATCATTCCTACAAGGCATAGTTTCTATTACTTCTCCATTCATCGCTCTGACTATTCTACTCATCTCCACTCACCCGGATTTCTCCAGCAATCACCTCTCTCTCACCTATGCATATACCTCAATAAACATTATCATTCCTCTGTGTTCCGTGCTTCTGTGACACAGAGCTGAGTTACAGTGTGATATGAGGAACTGATCGGTTTTAAAAGACTAAATGTTTACTACTGATCTTTGAACTAATCAATTATGTTATCAAGCACTTATTGTGAATTTCACTAGCCGTGTTTCCACTGTTGGGCCAAAAGCAGGCACGCCAGTCGTGTTTCCACGAGCCTCGCCGACGCTTCCTCTGGGCCGATGGCCTGGCTTTTTGTCCATTTCATAAAGTTAACAGATAACACCAGCATCAAAGACTTTTAAAGTACATTGTAGCTAAAAACACGCTTTCAGACAGCAGCAGGTGATTGAAATAACTTCTGTTTGAGATCCGGTGTGGATTATGATGCAGAAATATGCAGAAATAAGTAGGGTTTTTTAAAATAAAAGACTATACGCAATACATAACATGACCATAGTATACATGATGGTATTAAATACGATTGCTTGAAGAAATCAGACGCCAAATTCCCATTCTGTCACAATGGTGTATTTATTTAATCATGTATTTTATCTGTCATAACTACATCGTCTCGAGACTTCAGCTCCGCGTACGTCACAAAAATATCTTAATAGTTTTTTTGTTTTACTTTCTACTAATTTATCCAGGTCATATTTGATTAAAAAATAGACTAGATTTGATCATTCTTTTTAAATGCGATGTATGTGACTACAAATGATTGGAAACGGTCTCGACTGAAAAAACAGGCTTGTGTCCTTTATTCTTGTGAAGTTTATACCGCTTTATTTCTGTTTGAAATGTTCAGTCCTGATCAATTAATTCTTTATGATCAATATCACTTATTACTGTCGAACATCGACGCTTTTGGATTTAAATCTTCATTTGTAATCGCGCTAGTTTCTGTTTTCCTCTGTTTTCTGATGACTGGTCTCTGCGGGGAAAGGGCGGATTTGAGCTCGTTTAAAGCACTGGCCCGACTGTGGAAAAGCACTCTGTCTAAACAGCTGAATGGTTAATTCTACAGCAGACAGAAAGTCACCTGTTACTCCCTCATGTTTGTCTGCTGTGTGCCCTGAAAAGGTCAACTGGAGTAAATGGGCCGACAGCGCCATCTTCTGTTTTGGAAAAGGAATGTACCCAAATGTATTTGTGAGAAAATCAATCACAGTTTCCTTATAAAAAGGCAAATGAGTCTCAAAGTTGTAACACAATACATATATTTGTCCATATCACACATTTTCTCTCAAATAGAGTTTTGTATTTCCAAAACGCTGAAATAAAATGTCTCAAAATGTGCTCCGTAGAGCGTATATGTACTTCAGACAGGACCACAGACCTCTCCAGCACTAAATCTTTACTCACCAGCTATGTCTTCTCATATGGTAAGGTTTTTACACATTTTTTAAAGAATAGAATATTATTGCTAATAATGCTGAACAAGCTGAATTTGAGGGTACGGGTTTAAAACAGAAGTCCTGCTATGCTACTGTATGTCTGTCACAGGGGCTGAGAGACGAGGAGGCGAGCGAATTCAAATGCAAGCTTTTAATGACGAAGAGTGTAAACAGCAGATTAATCAACGGCAGCAGTACATCCAGAACAACTATGATAACACCAATGAAAAACAAGGCAGCAAGAGAGTACAGTGAACCGTGACAAACATTCAAACATCCAGGGGTGAAGTACACATGGAAACTAGGTCAGTGGGTGGAGACTTGCAATGAGCCACTATGGCAACAGACAAGGGGGCGGAGACAACAATGAAACACCATGACAACAAATGAGCATGAGTACATAGAAATGAGTCCATGCATGAAAACAGAGGCACACACACACACACACACACACACAGGACTGGCACATCCAGCTGATCATGACAATGTCATTCAGTGTAGCAACATTTTCACAAATCATGCTAAACATTCATATGAGCACTAGACAAAGTTATTGTAGTTCCTTGTGTGAATAATGAACAACTGATCCAAATATCCCCCCTGTATATAGTAAAGTATGACATTTGTATGCAATAAATAGGATATGCTTTAAACATGATCATGCCTCCGAAACATCTTTCACAAACATCTCTATGTCTGTGTCCTTTAATAGATAAACATACACTACCGTTCAAAAGTTTGGGGTCAGTAAGATATTTAATGGTTGTTAAAGATTTCTTCTGAAAAAGTTTCTTCTGCTCATCAAGGCTGCATTTATTAGATCAAAAATCCAGAAAAAAATTGTAATATTATAAAATATCATTTCAATTTAAAATAAGTGTTTTCTGTGTGAATATATTTTAAGATATAATTTATTCCTGTGATACAA
>JAUMHI010000093.1:0-10070 GCA_032359435.1 Enteromius unitaeniatus | reverse complement strand
CGTTATTAATTGATCTTTATCTCACATCTATGCCATATCTACATGTACAAGCTACTACTACATACACTGTAAAACATCATTGCAACGCAGCTTTACACCATATAGTGTAATTATATTAACATATAGTAATATGCATCATGAAAAGCACTATACAAATACATTTGAATTGAAAGCCACTATATAAAATTATAATAATAATAATAATAATAATAATAATAATAATATTATTATTATTATTATTATTATTATTATTATGCAAGTCACCCCAATTTTAAGTTATTTCACACAAATGGTAACCTGTGGTAGTTACTAGTTAGTGCTTCAGAGACTTCAGCGCATCAGCATCATCATCATCATCATCATCATCATCATCATCATCATCATCACACACAGACACAGCAACTGATTATCATTTCTGTTTATTATATATTGCAATAAAGATGTACAAAGCATTGATACCCTTAACCGTTAAAATGTTAGAAAAAAGCATACATGTGACAAATAACAGTACAAGATATCAAAACATTACTGTTCCAGAACAATCGGTCGATCAGATCCAGCAGAAAACTCAGCACTGCCATCTTTAAAAGGCATATAAAAGATAGAAATGTGACCAAACACTGAAAACTGAGACCAAAGATGAGAATCTGCAGACTAAACCCAAACAACTAAAAAATAATAATAATACAAATTCACATAAAACTACTGTAACAGAGGAAAGAAAGAAAAAACCCTGAAATAAATATTTCTCACCATATTAATGTGAAGTTATTATTCCACTCCTTTGATTAATGCAGTTAGGTTAAAGATATTTACAGGTTAGTAGGAAGTATAGTGTGAACTAGAGCTGGAACTGGATGTGTGAACTGGTTTGGACACGCAGCAGTAAGCTAATGAGAGAACGTCAAACAGACTTTGGCAACACAATCCACGGGATGAGGAACGCCAGAAGCTCTTCTACAGAGATCAGTGAGGAACACTCTCCCTTCTCCATCACTAACTAGAATATACAAGCATGGTGTCGCTGATAGTGGAGTCGAGTGATTCAGGTGAACACACAAACACAGAACCGTCACCCACTTCAAACCAAACACATGCGGCGCACACAGCACGTTAAATACTACTTTATATTGAGAACTATAAATATGAATAATATATTCATTCTAAACTGTCACGTGGAGTATTTCTCAGGTACACAGACGAGGCTGTGAGCAAAACTAGTGTCAGAAACCAAAGTCAAGACCTGGGTCGCGTTCAAACTAAGGCATGATGGGCCGTACGACTAACATCCCAGCGTTCAATCACAAGAGTAGACCGGACAAACATTCAGGAACAGAACAGAGCGAATCCGCATGTGTTTTCTCAAACCTGAGTTTAGAGACGAGATCTCAGCGAGTCACACGCAGTCCATCTGCATAGAGAACACATCCCAACACACACACACACACACACACCTCGGTGAAATGTACTGACCCACGAACACTTCCAGACCGCAGAAGACAGGAGGACTTCCGGTCAGGAGCACGTTCTACGAGCCAGTATGGCTTGAAGACCGTCAGACAATCATCTGTTAAGGCAAAGGTCTTGTCTGTAGCAGGATCTGGGGTTTATTTGGTTGATTGTGATTGGACCGCTCTTTCTCCTTCAGACAGACACACTCATCAGTCTCTCTCCGTCACACCAGAGCCATTCGCTAGGGAAAACTAATATAGTTCTGTTAAACTTACATCAGACTACTTGATAGATGATTGTAATCACCCTGTAGTTCAGGTCGACCATCGAACATGTGCTAAAACTCCACCGCTCACTCAACGCTTAAAGGAAGACGTAAAACTGAAGAAGAAACAAAACTCTGCCTACAAAAAAAAGTGTTTTCAAATGCGGTGCAGCGGAGACCTCAGTCCGTTAAAATGTGATAAAATCAAGGAAGATTTACATTTAAAACCCAATAAAAACAAGCAGCCTACATCTACTTCATTAGAAATCAGCAGTCAGGGAAAAAGTGTAAGAATTTAATCTGATTGCACAGGAAGGCACATCCACAAGGCTAGAAAAAGTGTTGCAAAGAATCGTGTTTTTCTTCAAAGTGAGAAAATAAATGAGGTGATTATTGCTTCATTGAGAGCAAATTAAAAAGAGGGGAAAAAAACAAATCCACAACTCAAAAGGTTGTGACAGTCATAGTAATGATAATAATGATAACAACAATCAGTGTAACAACATGTGCTCGGAGGAAAATATACACCGCCAGACCATCCTGGAGCGCCGCGGCAGCGTGGAAGGAGTCCGCTCGGTCAGCTCGGTCCAGAAACGTCTATCATCATCATCATCATCATCATCAGTCTGAGGTGCTGTGCTCGACTGAGAGCGCTCTACGAGTAGAAGGTGAGGACGCTCTGATGGTTCCCGCGCACCAAGAGGATGGGCGGCAGGTCTTTGGATAGTGTGTCCAGCCAGGCCATGTACAGAGCGCTGGAGACGGCTCCTTTCCTGGCCAGCGGCATGCTCCTGTCACACACACACACACACACACAGGTCAGAGCCGGCTGGAAACACCGCTCACACATCACCTCACCTCACTGATAGGACGGTCTCTCTCTCACCACCAGCAGGTGGCAGCAACTGACCATCTTTAAGTTTATTCATTTATTCATGGTTTAACACCACACCAGAAACAATAGCTATATTCATGACAAAAATAAAACCTCTCAATTTCACAAACATTTAAAAACAATCTTTTCAAAACAACTACATAGTCATTATATAAATAAACAAAAATATATATCTGTAATACAATTTTAAAAACAAGAGTGACATTTACAATTATAACTTTCAATCTTCCCAGGAGGATTCTTTCTAAAAAGGTCTATATTTTTTGACCATGTTTAAGAGTGTCTTACATGACGATGAGGTTGGCTGTGCTCGAGTGCTCCTTCAACAGCTCGTTCAGTCGGATCTGACGGTTGCTCTGAGGAAACAAACCAATCCTTTAGCTGCTGTTATTAGCTCTGCAGCATCTACACACCATCATCAAGTCAAGATCAAGACTAGCTAGAATGCTCAGAACTTTTGAAAAAAGTCATTAAAGTTCTGTGTAAATGTTCAGTAAAAATAACAGTAAATGTTCTGATTAAACAACTTCTACACTATCATTAAAAGCTGCTGTGATCACAACACTCTTAATAATACTACTACTACTCTTCTAAACCGCTCATCAGTGTGTGATGAGACCCAGGCTGGACTCTCCTGGTTATCATCAGGGATCATCTGAGAGCTCCATGTAATTTTTGTTTCCTGCTGGACCATTTTGTTACACAAGTATTAAAACTATAATGTTTTGTGTTTTTCTTATGTTAAATAAGATCTAATCATTTATACAGTAGGGTTATTTGGTAATAGATGAAAAGTCCCTTTGTCCGTTTCTGGTTCTGAAGCACAAGCACACACCACTTCAGAGAATGAGTATTTCTTCAGTGGCTCTATGGGTCCAAACACTACAAAAACACTCTGCTGGTGTGATCCGTGGTGTTTTAAACATCTGATGAATGAATGACTGGAGGAGTTCAGACCTTGGCTTTGTAGAGCTCCAGCTCATTGTCTGTGATCCTCCAGGGCTCTTCGCTCTTCAGCCTTTCCGCAGCTTCCTGCTCCATGTCATCTTCTCTCAGCTTATACGGCTCGATCATCTGAGCAAACTCTGTCAAGCTGAATGACAAACACAAGAGGTCAGCACTGGGAAGGCTGAAGCGGAGCGTTCCTGATCATTTAGAGGGACTCAGAATGTTTTTTTATTGATTACTGATGTCAAACACAAGCTCTGTGACCTGAGAGAGAGATCACACTCCTCTTCTGAACTGGGACTGAACACTTTCGAAATCATTCAATCATGAAGTATTTCTGAATGGATTTTTCTATGATATTAGCTTACAAATGAACAAAAACTAGCCCTCTAACATCTTAAACCATGATGCTGAAGCAGTGTTGAGTTCCTGGAATGAGATAAGTGTGGTGTAGTTCATACCCCTCTGACTTGGGCTTTGTGTTGACGTCACCCAGGACCGTGATGTCAGAGAAATCGATCCTGAACTTGCTGAGCAATGTGGCCATGCTAAGGACAGAACAAAGTCTCATTATATATTTATCAGACAATAATAAATAATGCAGGCAATATTTTGTCCACTGCCTCCTCAGTAATGAGAATAACAGTCTGTTTGCTCAGAGGGGCTGTAGGATCCAGGAGCTGCACGCATGATCACGACTTCAGACCCATGAAGCTACACATGTGCAGCTGAACATGCTTTCTATGAAGACCTCGCTGCTGGAACACGTCTAATTATAGCTAACAAAGGCTCTGGCAGCAGCTGCGGAGGACAATGGGAAGCATTTGTCTCTCACACACAATACCTGCATGTGCATTCAGAGCTAGAGAGAGAGCTGGCATACGAACAGCATCCAGGCCGGCTCAGCTCATCACAGCATTAACCGCTGGACTGTGTGTGTGGTTACGTACGCTCTGCGGTCGTGGTCGATTCGGTTGATCTTGCCTCCGATGAAGACGCGGATCTTACAGTCCTTCCATTTCTTCTTGTTGGCGATCAGATAGGGTATCAGCAGAGTCAGGCCTGAAGCAGACGCAGTACAGCAGATCACAAACAAGCAGCAGAAGATGCATTACTGTACACATAGAATACTGCTACATACAGATCAGAACTAGCAGGAGAGGCTATTGTCCTGCTGCCTCACACATCTGCTCTCACGTCACGGCTCACAGTGTTTGTGCGTGAATGAAATCCTGCAGAGCCACTTCACTGCTGTCATGACAAGAATTAACACACGACACCCTCTTTACGGCTTTAAAGCGACTTGTAAAGATAAATAGAGGAAGACAAGAGCTTATAGAGGCTTGCCTTGTTAAACATGAAGCTCTGACCCTCTGCTGACATCGCCTTCAAGACACTAACGCTAGTGTAATAATAATAATACCTTAGTATTCAGTGTTTTAAATGGAAAGCAGAACTCAACAGAAGGTGTTTCTCAGCATGAAAGACGGACCAAAACAGTTTTAGCACTTGGCCATTTGAATATTATTTAAGTCAAGTACATTCATTGAAGACGCTTCCAAAACTGCTGAAACAGATGGAAATACAAAGATTAAATAGATGAATTGTGTTTCCATCTTTGTTGGCAGTTTTGGAGGTGCATCACTCTGGTCTAAAGAAGGGGGTAAAGACACGAATCACCCTTATATCAAGTAGTTTTTTACCCAACAGCTCATCAGCTAGGTGTAGTTTCTCTGATCTTACTGGATACTCTAATAAATAGTGTCTCAGAAGAAGAAGTTGCATGGGTTAAGGTCAAACGTTCCCCCGCTGACAGCTCTGGGGGGTTTTTTGGAAAAAGGCTAAACCCATCACCCTGGATTCAATTACCCTGCTAAAAAAAACAGCATACATTGGTTAAGTAGGTTTTGAAGCTGGGATGCTGGTTTATGCTGGTCCTTTCCAGCACATGTCCAGAATAAACCAGCAAAACAAAGCTTCATAAACTCTGCTTCAAAACATACCGCATCAACATATGCTGTTTTTTTATTTTTGCTAAATAACTTTCAGGGTAAGTGTTCGACCCCCATTGCGTTTGCTTTTCCATCCTATTTTGGAGAATATAATGAATTGTTTCCAACATAACACAATCTTCAAACCATGATCTGATTCTATGTTCTCAAATCTTCTCGCACTGACCTCCGTCATCAAACAGCCACCAGACATCGATGGTGCCCTTCCCCTGCTTCTGCTGGAACTGCTGACTGGCGTCCAACAGCCGCTGATCAGCCACATTCAGAGGAACGGTCGGGCTTCTCTTCTCTGAAACACACACACACACACACATGCTCAGAGCAGGACCGGAGAGGAAGCTAAGATCCACTCATTAGCAGACAGAAGAAAGGAACAAGACTTCAGTGAAAAGAGAAGCAGCCCTGCAGGAAGATGGCGAGTATTAGATCACAGACAGGAAGTGAGATCGCTGGAGCTGAAACACACGCTAGCACACGTAAAGGTGAAGGTCAGAGGTCAAACCAGCAGAGACACTCATGAAAGCAGAGCATCCTAAACCACCGGCGAGAGAAAGAGCATGCAGGTCAGAGACACAGCGAGAGCGAGAGAAATGTCCTGCCTTTCTTCAACAGCGGCCGAGTGTAGGCTTTGCCATCCTCTTCCTCATCTGGATCAAGTCAAGAGAAACACAAGAGGTTAAAGTCTGCTAACGCTGCAACGGAAAACATGTGCGTCAGTCAAACACAAAGAGATGCTTGTTCTGCTGCACTTTATTACAGGAGCGGGGCGGCCACCTTCGTCATCATCATCATCATCATCATTAACACACTGATGACATCACACCCTCATCAATAACACAGGGCCATCTTTCAAGCGAAGTAAATAAATGAGTGAACTATATTAAACCATACATTTATAAAAAGGCTCACTTCTTTTCACAGAAATCATCGTCTGAGGAGTCAAGCCTCTTTAAGACGGTCTGATTCTCTGTTCATACAGTGCTGGCCAGGATTACTACCACACTTGGTATATTTATAAGGTTAGAGTTGTTCTTGTTACAATACTCATGAAACAAAGTATTGCTGGAATTGCCTGCGATGGAAGTCCAGACCTCAACCTTATTCTGCTAATTTGGTGTGGGTTAGTAAATAAACTGGACAGATGTACTGTTGTTTGTCTTGAGCTGCAGAGGACATGGGATAACATTAGTGTTGAAGATCTCAGGAAGTATACTGGCACCAGACCAGAGAGACGAGCTGCTGTAATCAGCAGGATCTGAGCAGACACCATCCACCGAAGAGATCATAGATCTTCCACAGCTTCTATGTGTTCTATCATGCAGTGAAACTTGAGAAGAGTTGTTTGGGAATCTGGAAAATACCAAAGAACTCTACAAGTGTACAACAACATCTGTGAACACATTCCTGAGAGCGTGGACATCTGGGCTGGGTGCATTTATACATTATGTTAATTCATTATTTTATAAAAAATAAATAAATAAAAAATAAAAAAACATTACTAATTTCTAAGAACCAAATAAAACATTGAAGCAGACATTTCATCCAATAAACAGCAAAAATCCGATATTAGGATCGGATATCGGCCTCGATACTGAAAAAATAGCTGGATCGGGATCAGAAAAATTAACAGTTTGTTTTTTCCCTCCATCACAGCCAGTTACTGTAAATATAGGTATATATAGCATGCTGGAACAGCTGGAGCGTAAGCAACATGGAGCGAGCTGCGTGGAGATCAGTGATAATTTCGTTGACGAATAATTTTCACCAACAAAAACGAGACGTTAATGAACGAAAACTAATTTGAAATGACAAAAACTATGATGAAAAACTATTGACATTTTCGTCAACGAATAAAAATGAGAGGGAAATGTTATAGAGGGATGATTGGAAAGAGATCATTTCAGAATTAATGTGGTTCGGAGGTTCCTTGTGTACATGAACTGTATTTATAAGATATACACTTGCTGCACATCTCATAAAATGTTCAAAAATCTCAATATGTGGAATTAAGAGAAGAGCAGGCATATGGATATGTTTGGAGATGGAAGAGAGAGCCCAGTTCAGTCCGGTTTCTGAGCGCTGACACTGAAGCACACACACAGCGCCAGTACGTTACTCTTCTATGGAGAATTACACACAAAATGATTTCAAATTGTCCGTTTGGCATTCAGGTAAACAGAGCTGATTAAGTGAATGTGAACATGTATCAGTGCATTGCATTCGCAAGTGTTTGGTTTTAAAGGGACCGCAGCCTAATTTAGTTGCTATTGTCAAAGGCATGGTAATCCAGCAACAAAAGTAAAATCACTGACGGCCCTGACTGAATCACGTAGTACTTAGTAGTTCTAAAGATTAATGTACATTTATTTATAGAAAAAATATTTCTGCTTGAAAGAATGAATAATTTGGTAATTAATATAGTATGCATAATTAACTTTGTATTTATTCTGGGGTTCAGCTGCTGTTTTATTTTGCACTCATGCAGGACTTTGCACGTAATATGTTTATAATGTTTGATAACTTGTTTGATTGCTATTGTATGTTTGACCAATACACTTATTTCTACTACTACATTTTATTTATTTACATTTATTTTAAGAAGTTTGATTACATTCTATTTTCGATTTGAATGCACCGTTGTTCTTTAAATGACAAATAAATAAGATGCAATACATTACATCTGTTTTGTCTTAGTTAGGAAAGTTTGGTGTCTTTAGTTTCTTCTTCATGGTGGAAGGAAGGTATGCAGTTTATAATATTAATACAGCAATGGCATTGGATCTGTATCAACAGATATACAAGCCCAGGCATCAGTATTTGGACTGGAAAAGTCGGATCGGTGCATCCCTACAGGGAACATCACATTTACTTCAGAAAACATGCTGTTTGACCAAAAACATGTTAGTCAGCTAGAAAAACCCACTCTAGCATCACTCCCCATCATCTCCACTGCGCTTCAATCGTGGCTTGAACAGATCTGCTTTTTTGACAGAAACCATCTAAATGTTTGCATTTCAAGAAACTCATTTTGTTGAAATATAATTGTAAATTTAAGGTTAGTATTATATTATAAAAACTTGTGTAATAAGTGTTTGTATACAAATCATGTAATTGTAAGCTTCAATATTATAACAGAGTCGTACCAGCTGACGCACATTATATTTCACTGCATCAGTGGAGACATTTTTTTCCTTGAGAAAGTTTGGCATGTATTGTACCTGACATACACAAAATAATCCAAATTGAATTGAAATCGAATCGAATTTGTGAAGCCGAATCAAATCAAAGGCAGTCCTGAAGGACATCTGGAGAGTCAGCTCAGAGATCTGAACGCACACGATCTGACAGTTCTGCTCTTTTCCTCAAGCTCACGTGCCTGACCCCTGCTGACCATCGCTTGGGACTATATTTGTTTTTTATGCTTGTTTTCTCAGCCTTCAGAGAGCCCTCCAGGGTCAGACGGAGCTGAGAGGCAGACGGAGTAATCGATCATAGACAGCCTGGCCCCTTCAGAAAGCACACTTTGTATGTTCAAAAAAACAAAACCAAAAAAACACACGAGACCTTTCGTAAAGGGTTTCTGAGGAGAAAAGGCCCCAGAAGGACACGCTGGACGAGAGGGCCACAAACGACCCCTGCCCTTCGGAGCAGGAACATTTCACATAACCCCTGGGAAACACTCATCTGCCTTTTCACTTTCAGCTTTTTCTGGAACAAGTGAATGTCTCCAGGACACATATGACTCTGGAGAACTACAGACCTTTCTGGACGGCCGGGCTGTTCTGGACACTGGTGGCCTTGGAGGAGGGTTTGGACGAGTCTCCATCCGAGTCTTTGCTCATGTCCACTGAAACCACCACATCCTTCATCGCCGAAGAGTCATCTGCAGAAACACACCCAGAGTTCAGCGCTGCTTTGAGGTCAAGGCAAACACAAATTTAGCATGAACGGCAAGTCCACTTAATGACCGACAGAAAGGAGCTCATTACAGGGACAATTTCTTCCAGTCAAACTCAGGCTTTTAAAGTGGTTGCTGAATATGTTGCTAAAAAGAACATTATTTTGTGTATTTGGCGTAATGTTTATGTGGTTAAAGGTGTAAAAAACACATTTTCCACATACTGTACATTATAGTTTCTCCTCTAAGCCCCGCCTCCTGAAACGAGTCAATTTACGAAGCTCATAATTCTAAAAAAAATAAATAAGTGAGGTGTGCTCTGATTGGTCAGCTATCTAGTGCACTGTGATTGGCCAAATACCTCAAGCGTCTGATGAAAATAAAACACATCACAAAGCAGTGAGACATAATTACTGATGATCATGACTTATTTCTGTGTTTTCACACGTGGTGCTGCATCACTCCTCGTAAACATAACAGCATGTCTGCATTCGTGATCGGACAAACAACCCTTCACTGCTCTAAACTCCTGTTTGAATAGTAAGCAGCAGCTTCTTTTAATAAGAAAAGCTCACTATCTTAAAGGTGGTGAGTGGTCAG
>JAUMHI010000092.1:31796-45557 GCA_032359435.1 Enteromius unitaeniatus | reverse complement strand
GACATTTCAAAAATCGCCATGTTCAGAATTATTTATATAACAACACTTCAGTAATCAATAAAAAGCTTTTGTTATTAATGACTCCACAAGATTCCAGAATGTTTCCCCACTCTTCTTTCACTGAATACAGTGGAAGTTTTGCCAAAGTGGGTTTTCCAAAAGGAGAGGTGTGACACATTCTGAGAAATATGTGCTTCTCAAGACTAAAGTACTAAAGCTGGTAGCTCCACAGCAGGAAGCAATAGAAATGGCGTCTAGGAGAGCTTTGGCATTCCGTGCTTGGTAGTCTTGGTAGTCTCCAGTCAATACTAGATTTTCAGTGACGTAGTGTATGGGTTTGCACCTTCTTATCTTCTTTCTACTTTAGATGCTGTTTATCATGGTACTTAATTTAAGATTTCATTGATCATTTTGTTTTTATTCAACAGAAGCTTACGAGGAAGACATGAGCAAGGTTCGAGAGGTTGAGGTTCAGTCAGATGCAGAGGAACCAAGCCGAAAAAAAATGAGATGTAAAAAGTAGGTGTAATGTATTTGGTAACATTTGTTTTGTGTTGTTGCATAGTAAAGGGTTTTCTTCTTCTTCTTCTTTTAAAGGTCACACAATCAACCTTTGAGCTCTTTCTTGATGGACTCCGAAGAAGACGAGACTTTTCAGCAGGATTACTTGGGTCTTTCTGCTGCTGCACCTGTCCATCAGTTTGATCAACCCGCAGAGGATGTACCTTCGAAGACTGTGTATTTTACAGAAATGACGAACAGTAACCACACCGTCTGGCAACCTGAGGAGTTTACAAATGAATGTGAGTGTATACAGTACAGTTTAGTCTACTGGTCAGAATGATTATCCCTCTGATGTTAGTAGTCAATAGTGTGTCTCTTCTGCTTGATAACAGCCTTTAGTGGTTTGAGGCCCATTCTTCCTCAGCAGATCTCTCAAGCTCCTCCAGATTTGTTGGTCTTCTGGCACAAACTCTGGACTTTAGTGTCCATTGGGAGGTATTTCTTCACCAGAAGTGAGGTATGCTTTGGGTCGTTATCATGCTGGAAGACAAAATGTCGACCCAAACCAAGTTTTCTTGCAGACTGTCTGAGGTTGTCTTTTAAAATCTTTTATAGTCATGTTTTCTTCAGCCCTGAGAAGATTCCCAGAAGCAAACGCACTGAAACATCTCCACATCACTATCCTCCAGCACCATGTTTCTCTGTGGGACTTCTTTCTCCAAACATAGATAACATCTCTGTGCACAGAAAGCTCTCGTTTGGTCTCACCTGACCACAGGACACGTGTCCAGTATGCATCACTTTTCTCCAGAGTGTCCTCAGCAGACTTCATTCCAGCTTGGAGGTGTCTCTTGTTCAGAAGTGGAGTCTTTCTTGAGTTCATTCCTGTGCAGGGCTCTAGTGACTGTCTTCGCTGAGACATCAGTCTTCACTAGTGTCTTGGGTCTTTAGAAACCTCTCTCACTAGTTTTCTTTGGCTTCCTGTCCATTTCCGTCTTGTTCTCCACTGTGTTGGTCTCTTTAAACTTCTTGATAATGCTTATCACTGAGTTCTTGACTCTTTGTCTTCAACTGTATGTATATATAGTATATATGATTGTTGTTTATTTAATCTCACCAGCTCCACAAGAGCCTACAAGGTCTTTGTTTCCAGAGAATGGTGTTTGTTGGAGCAGACCTCAGCAGCCGTCTGAACTCAGTGCTAGTAAGCTGACACACGCCAAACTTTTCTCATATATTTATGAATGAATAGTAATTTTAACCGCTTGCTTTAGCACAAATTAATAAATATAACTATACTGCATAGTTAGTTTATTTTATTGACCTTATTTTCCTTAAGGTCTAAACCGAGTACAGTGTCAGCTGCACAAACAGCAGAGGACTCATCAGTCTCCTTCTCCTGAACTTATTGTCTGTAAGTACAGTACATCGTTCTTGAATGAATCACAACTCTGAGAACACCGAGTTATTAAAGTAGTTGTAAATTATTGCTGCTGCTAGGAGCTTGTGCGTATGGCAACACAGTGCTGTATTTAAGGCATGCTGCTGCTGCACAAATAGCATTGAGAGTCACCCGCAGCAGATCAGATCTATCGATATATATATATATCTATTTATTTTAAACACTGCTCATGTTTTCTTCCCAGCACTAATCCGTGAAATGCTGACAAAGCAAGAGATGATTCTGGACCAGCAGCAGTCCATCCTGCGCCTCCTCAATGCCAAGCATCCCCAGGACACTGATCATGTGATTGAACCCGGACTTCTGCCACTGAAGGACCTCCAGGCCCTTAAAACGCTGGAGCAGAAGTTACAAGCAGCAGATTTCAAAGATAAACTGGTCAGTTGAAACGGAGAGGAAATCTCAGTGTAGTTTATACCGTGAAACGTCCTGAAGAATTTAAAATAAACCACTCAAAATTCATTTTCACTACACATTGGCCCAGCCTGCATGACTTTTATTCATCTTCGCAACACAAATGAAAGATTTCATTCATGATTTGTAGCACACCAGCCACCCAGCTATAAGTTTGTAGCAAGATATAAAAGTGAAGGAACATCAGAAGGCATGGGAAAACAGTAAGCTCCACACATTTATAATGAAAATTAAGTCTCATTATCGTAATCATGGAAAATACAGCATATCACACCAAATTTAAGAGCTTGAAAGAGCGATGAGACAAACTGCACTTTTGTTGGTGGACTCGTCTGAAGTGTTATCAGTTGATATATGACGTTCTCTCAGATCAATCATCTAGGGCTGGTCGGGGGCTGCGATGTAAAGGACACTGTGTGGAGAACAATGCACCGAACCATCTCAAACGACTTGGCCAAAAGCATCAACTGGAGGGGGGTGAATGGAAAAATATCCCTGGCAGCCCTGCAGATAAAGGATGTCGTTATCGGTAAAGATGCTTCATATTTACTAGGGCTGATTAAAATTTGTAATCAAATGAATCAGGATTTTCAGTGGATTAATCACGATTTGCAACTACACCTGAATCCTAACCATTTTTTTTCTTCTGAAATGCATACCAAATGATAGAAACATACAGTAGAAAAAGAAGCTGAAACATACCAAAAACATTGTTACCGTATTTTTTCGGTAACAGCTGCCATTTTTTGCTGTAAATTTTCTAAATGATTTGAGTTAAAAACATGTTTCTAGTTTCAATGGTTTTGTTTAATTGAGTGTATTTCAAGAGATGTTCTTTTTTGATTGGAATCGCATCTAAAATGTTTGAAGTTAGTTATTGTTTCTCTAATCAATGTCTATGTTTACACTTGTGTTCATTAGATGCTGTCCGAAAGAATGTCTTTTCATCGACAGCAACAAACAGTGAGATTGAAAACGTGATGAAAAGGTGGCTGCATCTGGCCTCGGACCGGGAGGGAGGAAGAAAGAGGCGTCAGAAGGACTAGTCTACATGCTAGTTAGGTTACAGATAGGTTTTAGAAGGAATGATGTATTTATAATATTCACGAGACTTTAACAAAACACAATAAAGGCTGTTAAAAGCATACAGTCCTTTACACCACACCCTAAAACAGTCCAAGAGTCCGAGTGTGCTGAACTGTCCCGGTGTGAGTGTCCAAGAGAAGTCATAATGTTGAACAGGTGAGACTGGAGAGGTAAGTTCACAGGATTCAAAATCCAGCAAGTCTTTCTCATCACAGCTTTTGTAATCTTAAACGACGCCATTGGGTTGGGCTACAAGACTTCAAATGGAGCCTGAGGTTTGCTGGTTTTATTGTGTTGATTTGAAGTCTCCTGTGAATATTGTAAATACACTATTCTTATTCCAATATCACACAGCGAGATCTGAGCCCATTTGAAGTCTTGTAACCCAATTTACCTGGCTGATCTGAACTTCCAGTGCAATTGCAATTTGTTGTAAGATGTCCTATCGATAATAATAATAATTGTAGTCTAGTCTCTAAAAATGTGAAAAAAGTGGAAAATTTGCTGATTTCAGCTGCTTTATAATTAAACGGTTAGTCTTTGCATTATAAATAGGTGAAACAAAAATAAAAATTGCTCATTTGAACTGCTTTTTTGTGTTTTTATTTAAGTACGATGGGATTTCTATGAGCCTCTCTCACTGTACCACTGATTAGGAGCAGTGTGTCTCAGACTTTGCTACAACCCTGATCAACTAGAAGATTGTTTTAGGCATAATAACAACCCTTTATACATATATACAGTAATATGTTTATTATACTATGGGATACTGCAACAGTAAAAGAACCAAAACCCCCAGAAGAACAAACCATAGGGTAAATATCACCAACTATTTCCATGTTGTTTTGTTCATGTCTTTTAATCCAAAAACTCGCAGAGCAGATTTGTCCGTCATCCGTTTTCACTGTATAAGATCTTGGCGCTACTTCTTGCATGACTGTAGCTTACTTGCTCCAGTTCTCATCATCTTTGATTCGGACTACGTCATTCCTCCCCAATGGTTGTAGATACTTTCTAGCCCTGTCATGGTAGCACTTCTGTCTTTCTTTCAGTTGCTTGAGTTTCTGCTTCATTTTCCCATTTCCTTTCCGTTTGGCACAAGATGGCAATGTAGTGTGAAGTTTCCGATTCATCAACATCTCAGCCGGACTCTTAATGTAAAGTTCTGTAATTGAGCAGAGCAAGGTACGGATCACTGTCAGGAGCCTTTTTTAGAAGCTGCTTGAGAATGTGAACTCCTTTCTCAGCATTCGACTGAGCATATTCTGGACTCGAAGTGACATGCTTGTAGTCATATTGCACTGAAAAGTCTTGCTGCTGTCTATTTTCTTCTTTAGACGATCTTTGAGCGGTGCTGGAATTCGGCGTGCAGGATGCACTGCAGGCTGTGCATTTTCTTTCAGCTGCATCTGGTAAGCATAATAGTTGAGCGAGTTTACTGGCTTGACAAATTTTGATTGCCTCTTGCAAAGTGAGCTCTGTTTCTCTCAGTAAGCGTGGCCTGAGTTTTGCATCAACACTGCCAAACACAACCTGATCTCTTATCATGGAGTCACTTAGCTGGGCAAAATTGCATGTCTTGGCCTTTAGTCTCAGATCAGACAGGAAGTTATCAAATGTTTCTTGCGGCTGCTGCACACGTGAACGAAACACGTATCTTTCATAAGTTTCATTCTTTTTCAAATTGCTGCTTAAAACTGCGCCAGTTGCTGTCGACATTTCCAGTGAGCTTCAAGTTCTCTGGTGGTTTCAGAGTATCCATTTGTAAGACAAAATTATTAGCCCCCTGTCTGAATAATGACTAACGCCTGTCTCTAATTCCAGTGATTAGGGGAAATACGAGTTATAAGTGTTCCACAAAACTGGAAGGGAAAAGCCTGGAAAGATCTTTTTGTTGGTCGTTTGTGAGGTCAACCCACCAGGCCGGACTTCTTCACCTTTCTTGTGCAATGAACTTTATTACAATGATATTCTTCAAGTAATTGTGCAAAAACATTAAACTTAAAATTTTAATAAATTTTTTTGTGAAAAGGGTCAGAGTTTTACTGCCTCTAGTGTACATTTGGAAACTGCAGATGTACTTACTGGTGCATATTTCGTGGCTCGCTAAAAGAAATGCACCAAGGTACGCTAATGCCATCAGACCAGGTAGTAATTTTTAGTTTTAATAATTGCATTAATAGGAATAAAAATAATTTTGTGATTGGATGGCAGTGCTGATTGTTTTGAGAACAAGTAGATGTCATCGAAGAAAAGTGTCAAATAGATTGATAAAAGTTAAAAATGAAGAATACACTCTCGCCATTTAGAGACAAGGCAGATTATTAACTGACAAAATATATCAAATTTATTTAGTTGCTTTGGGATGTATCTTCGCTTCGCTTACACAGCATACACAAAAATAACTGTCACAAAATGGACTGCAAAATATTTTAGTTACAAACTGACAACAAAACAAGTATTAACATACAGAGCATAAGAACATATATTATTGAATGTGCAATAATATCAGTGTTGCTAAATGATGTAAATTTGATACAATATTATGTAAAACTGTAAATTCAAACAATAATTATAATTGAACTCCAGTAGGTCATTGTCATTTACAAAAGAAAAAAAAAGGTAATTGGCTTTAGGTAATAGTTTCTTTAAACAGGGAAAAGAATATGGCCAGAGAAATAGCTGGACTTGGTTAAACCGTTAGCACCTGCAGAGACCCCTATCCACACAGAGTCTCCCGTCTGCAGGTTCAGAACCACGTTCCCTTCGGCTATGGATTTTGTACTTGATGTGCTGATTGTTTCAGCAGTTAGCTGTACAATGTTATTTTTCTTTAAGGTCACAGTGCCCAAAGTCTTAGTTCCTATGCATGAGAAGTGAAATTCATATATACCAGGTACGTGGCAGACGAACCTCCCTGATGTTTTGTTATAATGGTTCTGTCCATTGTAAAGTTCCTGACTGAACACAACAACCTGAGCATTTGCAGGAAGGCTGGTGCCAACAGAAGCAAAGAAGGCAGACTGCTGTCCTGTGGTGTTAATGGGAGGTCCTGGTGGGCCAGCTACACCTTGTGGGCCTGAGAAAATTAAATATTTGGGGAAAAAAATCATTAAGCAATATTGATGACATAATTAATACATGACTTTAAAAAAAATTGCTGTAAAGTTGTCACTTTGGCTCCATAGATTAGTTGTTTTTATGTGATAAAAACTCATTAAGTGAGTTTGACTTTATGTTGATGGTAAATCTAGGGGGCATGATTGGCTTACCAGGTTTCCCTGGAGGCCCTCTGGGTCCAGGAGGCCCTTGGAAGAAGTCTGTATCTGAGGGATAAATGAATTTGAGTTATATGTTATATGTTGGACATACAAATTCTACTACTGATAACAACATAACATAAAATATGATTGATGAGCTTTTGAGTTCATGAATTTTAATCACGTTGGCTGTGTTAGGGACGATAATAGGTGAGCGCCAAATAATGGGATTTCACACATTAGTTTTTAAGAGCTCTGTTATTATGACATGACTATACAAAAAAAATAACATTGTTTATATGGTAAGTGCAAGGCTGAATGGTAAGGAAAATTCATTCTCATTCTTTACATGTTTGTAAGATAAAGTGACGGCGAGTCGTGTGCCTTCACACTAGTTTAGAGTTTACGCTAGGCCTACTTCACATACACTTACACATCCATTGTAATGAAATGATAAATTATATACTACCAAAACTAGACACTGTACAAGCACATATAATAGTTGTAAGAAGCTCAGCAAGAAAATCGCAGTCATTGGAAAAAAAAAATTATGTACAGAATGACCTTTAGCTCTGGTGCCTTACCTGTTTCAATCCAAGGACTGAGGTCAAAGGCTGGGATGTCCTCACAGTTAACAAAATCGTTAGGACTGGTGAAGCGGAAAGGATCATTTGGAACCCTTTGGATTCCGGTGTTGTCACAGATGATACGGGCTAGCGACACAGAGTTCAGCGATGCTTTCTGTTTGGAGTTGAACACTCCATGGTTCTCCCACCACAACCTGAATACATTATGACACTTTGCTTTAACACTCCGCAAACACACAAGGCCCTTCAGAGTTTAGTTCCAACCGATCTCAACATACATGCCTGGAAGTTACCTGAAGACTAACTGACTAACTGATTCAAATGTGTTTAATTAGGATTGGAGCTAAACTGTGCAGGATTCCCCTGGACTAAATACACAGAGATCTTTACCTGTCACCATCACGGATGCGTTGGAACTGTGTAGAGATGAGGCAGGCAAAAAGAGGACCGACACGACCACCAGGAGCAAAAGGTTCAGCGATGCCTCCCAACCAAATGTCAATGTTTTCAGGGGTGCCATAAAGCTCAATCAACTTGTGAGCTAGTTCAGTGTTGTTCATCACTACAGCCAATTCTTGCTCATTTTGAGGGTCGGGCAGTCCACAGAACCGACGCCATGCATTATAGCCTTATGAGGAACAACAAAATTATATCCAGTAAGTATTCTCTAGTAAGTGATGATTTAGCATATAGTTGGCTTCATGTCGTTGGGTTTAAATGGTTTCAAGAATGTTCTACATAAAAGTCCAGAATATTTACCTGGTATCCCATGGTCACGGCCTCTTTGCATGTTAAGGGCAGACAAGTCCAAAGCAATGTGGGATGTAAAGGCAAACAGCCTTTCTCTAAGAGCATTCACCATCATATGGTCCTGTGTGTTCAGTTTTGCTGGCCGACCAATTAGTCCACGGAGCAGAGGATCGACGCCACCTAAGCGAGAAGTAATGCAGACATAAATAATATTAAAAGGGGAAAGTTGTGGCAAACTCAGCAGTTATGTAGCAACAAGCTTCACAAACTCACCCTCAAAGATCACCCTCCAAGGGGAAAAGAAGGCCTCATGAAGGGGCACACTTGGAAACTGAGGATGGTTCTGGAAATTTTCATCAAGCCGAAAAATGATAGGTTGGATTGCCAAGTGGGCAAACCGGAAAGCAGCAGTGGCAAAGACATTTGCAATGGTAGGGTCCACATTCTCATCATAACCTGGATATGATCCAATGTGTCTATTGTAAGCGTCAGGACCCACAATGTGTGGTAAGTATTCCTCAATCACCAAGATCTAAAAGAGATGGGAGAGGTTGATCATGCAGGCATGTCTTATGTTGTACTCAGCATGGAGCTACTTGTGCCTTTGCACATTTTATTAAGTGTTTTACCTGGTTGTAGGCACCCACAATTTTCCTTGCCTCTTGATATAGGGTTTCACTACTCCAGGATGGGTTTAATACATGGAGGGCACGTGCCAATCTATTGTGCTCTCTCAAGAAAAGTGTGTGTAATGAGGTAAGGGCAATGTTCTCAACAACACGACCATCTCCTACAAACATTAAGAGTTCATTAGCATTTCCCACATGGAGTAAGATTTTCTGAGAATGAAAGTGTTACTGACCTGCAATGAAGCAAGGCACCTCTGTTAGGGTGGAGTCATTAAGAGTTTTCTGGCGTGTTGCACACATTTTGCTTGCTACCTTGGTAAAGGGCAGGTGCACTTGTCCATTGTCAAGGAATTGATCATTGACACGTAGAAGACCTCCATCATTGGTCAAGTCTCGAAGTTCCTTTGCTAGTCCATCCTCTGCCCCGTAAACCTGTCCAGCATCTAGAAAAGCTGTTAAAGCATTGATCTGTTCCCGAACTTTGGGGTTCCCACCAAACGTATAGGCAGTGTTCCCAGAACCACAGGCTGGTGATGAGCGGAAAAAAGGAAGACAGGAGTTTGCATGCAGGCGTTGATCTCCTTCAGGGACCTATCCATAGACATCAAATATAGCATAAAATTCTGTTTTTACACAAAAACAAGTGCGGGACAAACATTGACAGAGAGACAATACTTGACTGACCGTAATTGGGAAGCAAGGTTCAGAGTGCTCACAGCTCTCATCACAGTTGAGGCCATTGCTGAAGGATTTAATGCTTGGTGAGGTAGGTGTGAATGTCAGATCGTGGTCAACCCATTGCCCAAAGATGGTGAGCATGAAGGTAAACTCCCGATCACTCTTTATGTCAGCATCTGCAGTGCTTAGAATATTATTCGAAACCAATCTGACCTAGAATCAAGGAGGAAGACAGGATTCGGACATTGCTAATTAATAGTGGCCTCATTAATTGTCAAGTAAGCTATTCATAAAGATCTCCAGCATACCAGGGGCAGTATTGCTCCATTGTGTAATCTGTTGGGATCCCAACCTTTGGGCTGGGAGATGTCATCTTCATATTGAGCAGGCAACCAGCGGGTAAAAGCAGTGTTGGATGCACCAAGGAGTGGGTTCCGCCTGGGATTGGTATATTTATTTGTTAAGCTAGGTAAGCCTTTAGTCTTTAAAAAAAAAGACATAGATAAAAGAGGAGGAAAAGACTAACCGGTTGTTGCAGACGCTGGTGATAGTTCGATATTTGTTTATGAGGGGTGTGGTCCTACAAGATGGGGGCTGGGTTTGAGCTGTACAGCCTGTCAGACGTCTAATGGTGTTCAGCTCATCTGGAGTCAGCAGGTCTACGAGAAAACACATATTCACAGTTTTGACCATAGACCATCAGACAGTGATAGATCTGATCTGTACTTTGCAACTTTTGCAGTGTGTTGTCTTCATACCTGTAGCATTGATAGACCTCTTGTGTATGTGATGGGCTTTCTCACTGATCAGCCTGAGTGTCTGCACCATGTAGTCTGCAGCTCTCACAGCCTCTCGTGTCTTTCGAGCTGGCTGTTTAAGTAGACGTAGCTTGTCGGAAGGCTTGATGACATCTCTGCGCACCCTAGCTAAACTCCTAGAAGTGGGGGGAATTGTAAAAAAAAAAAAAAAAAAAAAAAAGTAGATCCATAATTGGGAAGATTGAACAGGAATACTTTCTTAAATCAATGTAACATCTTAGAGCAAACCAGACAGTGATGACGTGATCGTATCTATGCCAAACTGACCAAGAATGTGGCACCAGAAAGTATGATCTATCTATCTACTCCTCCATAGATTATCATATCACCTAGGAAGCCCCATCCAACATTATCAACTTTTGTTATAGATATGCAAGTACACACAGTGCCATCTTATGACTGCTGTCGCCATTAGGATTAAAGTGATTTCACTCGTGCTTAAGGCACTCCAACTCCAGCAACTCCGTGACACATCACTGAGGTTACCTGCATTACTCTAGAGGTTTTCACAATACTTTGGATATAAGTGTCCATTGCCAAATCGATAGAAATCTGGCCTGTTCAAATTATCGCTGCATGGATGATTCACTTAAATCACCGCTTAAAAATGCAGACCTTTATTCCTTTTGAGGTATCCCTTCAAAATGTTACTCACTCATCACGAGAATACTTGTAAGCAGCATCCACTATTGTCTTTGCTTCTTCAAATGAATCTAGAATGAAAGGTCTCCCGGGACTCTCTTCTTCTGCTAGAAAAGGATAATGAGATAATAATAATAATAATTAGTGAAACCTGTATAGAATGGGTAGATGTGTCGATGACTGATAAATTAAAATCAGACACAGAAGGCAGCTATTTAAGACAGAATGGCAATATCTTTGGGATTCAGTATGGTCCAATATCAAACTTGTTTGAAAAAATGTATACTAATCAATAAAAAATTCGAACCCAAATTGTTTGATTTATCTAATTCATAGGAGAACTTATTTAACCCTTTCTCCGCCATTGAGGAAAATTGTTTACAACGCTTCCCCGCCAAAGACAAGTTTTGACTTCAATCCCTGTTCTAGGTGTAAGGAACGCCCTAAAGCATGTCCTGAATGAGTTATGGTGCTGTGTGTGTGTGTGTGTGTGTGTGTGTAGGGTCCATATAGTATGCATGTATATATTAGTACATATATATATGTAGTCTAAACGTGTGTGTGTTTGATTGTTTGTGTGTGTGTCTGTTCTGTTTACTAAATGCAATTTCAATAATTCATATAATTATTTTAAAGGTGAAAGAATTTTTATATATTGTATTTTTTTTGCCCAAAATGTGGTATTTTTAATTAAACCTATCTGCTTTCAAGTCATAATAAAACATGAATATATATATATATGGGGGAAAAGGGTTAATGAAAGGTTAATAATGTTTTTTAATTGTTTTAAACTGCCGACAGTCTGTGTCCTCACAGTGTTCCTCAAAACAAACAAAGTTTCAGCAATTTCCTAAATTAAAGTGACATTTAAAAAAAAAAATATTTGTTTTTAATGGCTGCAGGTGGGATAGCATTTTAAAATGAAAATAAATAAATAAATAAAAATAATAAATTTACACTTTATTTCTAATCAATACTTGTCAGTATATTAACTTTTTGTAATGCCTAATAAAAATGCTTACATGTATAAAAAATAAAAGTTTGGTTATATTATGATTGAATGATTCAAATGTAAACTTACCACCCAATGAAATGGCACAACAGCATCCCACCACAAAAAGAAAAGTGTGAAGATTCATCTCTGAAACACATAGTTTACATTGAGAAATTAAGACAGTAACCATGTAAAATACATTAGGCTTCCATATGAAAATTGGTTATGATCTCAATTTATTTTTTCTGAAGTGAAAAACAATTATTAATTAAAAATTAAAAATAAAAACAATGAACATATAAAACAGCTTTCATAGACAACAGTATTTAAATATTGCAATTCTATTGTATTTTATTGACCAGGGATAAAAATAGTAAAAATTGAGAATTTTATATTGATGTTAAAGTCTGTCCGAGAAGTGTCTAATTTAGTACTTTGAATTTGAAATCAGCATCCGAGTTTAACAAAACCTATACTTTTATTCACAGAGAATTTTTCTTACCTGAGCAGCACGTCTTTGGTTCTGAACTCGAGATTTTGTAGTGGACCAAGCTGTCCTTTTATACTGTCTCTAAATTCTCACTCTGTTCCAGTTTTAGGTGGAACATCAGGTTTGCTTCCTTCCAACTTAATATTTTTTTCTACTTCAAAGGTCAAGATCAAAACTCCGCTGAAACCTGTTCTAGTACATGCCTTTTGCTTCCAATTAATAGCTTATCCTTTTAATTATCATGTCTATATTTGCCCCTTCAGGTTATGGTACATGTGTTTTTTCTTTAAAACCTTTAATAGTCAAGTCAACCTTTATTTATATAGTGCTTTTAGCAATACAGATTTGTCATGAGCCGGGTTTGACAGCCATCTCTGTTCAAGTATCTCCTAAGTCTGGGACCAGTTCTGTTTTTGCCTGATTTGACATTTACAATTGCTGATTTTCAGCATTTACGCATAATAATTTTCAAAAATCACAAGAATCAAGTTAAAACCTTTATTTCTATTGTTTCTATTGTATTATTTTGAGAAACAATAAATCTCTCCCAGAAACACCCTAACCATCCTTACGTTGAAGAGCATTTTTAACAGTCCAGTCATCTGTTTTCTCTGGCTAAGATGCCAGTAAGCTCTTGTGCTTACAATACATATTTCCTTCTTCAACTTTATTTAGCTTCAGGACTTGATTTACCAGTATTAATATTTTTTCAACAACTTCCTTGATGCATTGAAATTGAAAGAAGACATCCATGCACACCCAAGGGCTTAGTTACGTGCCTTCAACCTACCTTGAATCAACTTAACATTCTTGACTTTGATTTAGTCTTTTCAGTTATTGTCAATTTATATAGTCAGCTTCAACCAAAACAAATAATCCAGTTTCACTGATGAGCTTATTCAACATTTTCTTCACAACTTTTACAAGAACAAATTTGAGAGAGGAAAAAAGAAAAGAAACCTGCTTCCTGACTTAACTCAAATGAATTAAGTAAAGTGGTTGAAAAGTATTTTGAGATAATAATATTATTTTTTGAAATAATATTTATAGTCAGTTTAACACAACGCCATTGTTTATTAACAAGAAAATTAATAAAATGGTGTTACATTTTTTTTTTTTAAATTAGCTGAACGTACAGAAGAAACATTTCTTCTCAGCTTTAGGACTTGATTTACCAGTACTGAACTGTCACAGAGTGCATGGCATTATGTGCTGTTGTGAATCAGAGTCTGAACCTAAAGAAAAGCTCTTTCAAAACATTTTTAATTACTTCCTCGATGCAGTGCATTTCAGAAAAAAACATGATAGCACACAAACAAGGGCTCAGATAGCAACAAGCCTTAAATCTAGAGAATTATTATTGTCAATTGTGCTATCATGTCACTTTCTTCTTTATTTCTGTTTTTGCCTGATGCCTTACTTTTTATTAGGCACAAAGGCTTTTTGC
>JAUMHI010000092.1:7775-21905 GCA_032359435.1 Enteromius unitaeniatus | reverse complement strand
TTGAAGATGGAGATGCTGCAAAACCAGTCAGCTTCCTAAACGAGTTATATCTCCCAACCTCTACAACAGCGTTTCCAAGCCTCATGTAAGCTTTGTTGTTGAGAACATTTAAATATAGAGATTTTGATGTATATTAAATCAAAGGAGCTTTATTCACAGATCTGGCTCAGCAGTGGTCACAGCCAAGCTGGTGTTTAACTCCTCATCTCCAGTTCCCAGTGAAGATCTGGTCCTTACCGCTATCAACACTCTCCGCAATTCCAGAGAGTCAAAGCTGAATGAATCAGTGAAGGTGGTGAATGTCACCTATGAGAGTAAGGGTCATCATCTTAATCTGAAAAACTTTTGAAAAAAGCTTTTAAAGAGTAAAGTGTTTAGCAAAAATTAAATAAATATTTTTTTATATCCAAACAGAAATCACTGCAACTTTCTATGCTGTCACTTTTACATTTAATCTGAGTAAAATCAACATGTCAAAAGATCCTGATCTAAGAAACAGCACATACCTACAGGCTCAGGTTGTCGTCAACAATGCGGTAAGCATACTGTAATAACTGAGTACAAGTCTTTAGGTATAATGTAATTGTTCTCCAGAATTTGTTGAATATTTGATTTTTCTTCTGCAGCTGAACGCTCTTCTGAACGAACCTGACAGACAAACTATAAATCCTGAGTCAACCAACTTTATGTAATTTGCAAACAGACTACATGACATAATCACTTTTTACAATTCAATGTTTTTTTTTACAAAAAAAAAACATCTTTGCATTTATATATACATATATCCTTAACGGATACATTCTGTTTTTCCTGCAGAAGCACATCAGACCAAATTAATGGCAGGATGGATTACATTTTCCAGGATAAAGATATCATACAACCTGTCAGCTTCCTAAAGGAGCTTAGATCACTAACAGGTTTGTCAAAACTGACAATAGATTGCAAAGGATCTAACTGCAAGTTTCCTCCATTCATCATTATGTTCTTTTACAGTATTTACAACAGCCAGTACTCTGACAACTTCTCCACTGATAGTGTAAGAGCAGTCTTTTTCAGTCTTTACTTTTTTGTTTTATTTTTATTGTCATTTCCTACCTTAATGCATATTATTTATTATCTTTGTAGGCGTGGCAAAGCACTTATATTCATTCGCCTCGTGTTTATCACACTGGGCCCCCTGCCAAATGCAGATAAGGTTGTTGAGGTGGCCAACAGTCTGCTGAAAACACGTCTCACAACTAAACAAGACACCACAACACAAGACTTAAGTGATTCTGTGAACTTAGTCAATGTCACATATACGAGTAAGTTTATCTTTCCTTGTCTGGCTTCTTTTTTGGTCTGAATACGTTATTTAAATTCTGAGGTTGTAGATATGTAGCCTTTATAGCCTATAAATTAAATTAACAAATATATAGTATTAAGGAATGCATTAGTGAAATTTCACCACCTACATATAACCACACAACTAATTATTTTTATTATATATATTTTTAAGAAATCAACGAGACGGCCTATGCTCTCAATTTTGGATTTCAAATCAGCAATATAACTATGACTGAGAAGCTTGAACTCAGGAATGGTACCCACCTGTTGATACAAGACTCTATAAATACATTGGTGAGTTGGAGACATTTCAGTAGTCTTTTACAAACACTTTTTCTTCTTCTTTCTCTCTCTCTCTCTGTTTCATTTACCACATTAACCTCAACATATTTATAAACCAATTCAACCCTTTTTTAGCTGGGCAAGATCCTCCTCAGTAACTCCACAGCTCCTTTCATTACGTTCCAAGCAGCTGATTTCACGTAAGTTCTGACTCACTTTTTACTTTGATTTGAGCAAATACGTCCTCATGACTCGTTGGTGTTAGTTGGGAAGTTTGAGTGTGGCTATATGCCTAAAAATAAATGTTAGTTATTGGTTTCAATTTTTCATTGTACATTTCAATCTCCCCACAGGGGTAATTCCACTGTGATTCAGGCCAAAGTGGAATATGTTTTCTCACCAAATGACTTCACGCAACCGAGTATCTTTGTTCAGGAACTTCAGCGCGCTGAAGGTATTGCCATGTCCACACCTGCTGCACTTTTATGTTTTAATGCTGTAACTGTAAAAAATAAGATGGATTCTACTTCATTAATTGCTACTTTCTTTTTCAGCGGACGCACTGACAAGCACAACTTCACCACCAATCTTGTAAGACCAATAAGTGATTGTTTTTTAAAAGCTACTTGTGTTCATTTTTTTGTGGTTTCATTTCAATTATTTGTAATCTTTTTTATTGCAGGAATAGGAAGGCAAATATTAAGATTCGTCTCGAGTTTATCACACTGGGTCCAAGACCAAGTGAGAGTAGTGTTCTAGACGTGATTAAAACGATTCTGGCTACAAATCTCACAACTAAACTAACCGCTAGAACAGTAAGTGTGAGTGATCCTGTGACCTTGGAGAATGTTGACTATATAGGTAAGTTGCTTAATTTATGTTTTAAATACACAATATTGTATGCAAATGTAATCAATAAACTGTAATCATATAGCCTTTATTTATGACTTCCATTGAATAAAAATAATAATAACTGTTAATAATGCATAATGAAAATGTATAAAGAAATGCTCTGACTCATATACAGTCACACAACTAATTATTTTTGTCATTTATTTTAAAGCAATTAATGACACTGCCTACGCACTCATCTTTGCATTTGAAATCAACAAAGTATTACTGACAACGTTAAGCAGGAATGATACCTATAAAGAAATCCAAAAGAAGATAAATGCCTTGGTGAGTAGGAGAGGCTTGGATATAGTTGTTCTGAAAATGCCCTATTTTAATCATTAACCTATTGTATTTTAATCGATGCACTCTACAGGTGATGCAGATCCTAAAGGACCCCTCATCTAAACTGCTCATTGATGCCGATTTCACGTGAGTTCTGATTTATTACTTTTTACTTTGTCTTGAGAGGAAATGTCTGAATGAATAATGTTTCTAAAAGTACGTTTTAATCTCTCCTCAGGGAAGTGCTCGATGTGATTCAGGCCAATGTTACCTATGTTTTCTCACAGCATGATAGCAACACGGCTGCTGGTTTCTTGGTCGGTACCCTTTTCGCGGTTTTTGCCACACCAGTTCCAACCACCGTGAGCACCACAATGTCAAACAACGGTACAAACGCAGCATGGATTGTGGCTATCATTGTCCCCTGTGCAATTGTCATTGGGCTCGTACCTTGTTGGATTCTCCTTTGCGTAAGTATTGTGCTTTGGTAGTGAAGTGATTAATGAAAACAGAAATGTGTTATTCTAACAGATATAGATCTGTCTTTTAAGTGTGGTATGTACAGCTGATTTAAAGTGATTTAAACTTTCCCTTCCAAGATGTTAACTCTCACTTTGCCTGTTTCTGTGTTCAGTGTTTGCTGTGTGGGTGCTGTGCAGCGATTAGAAGACGTTGGCACAGACGACGGTCGTACAATGTACAGTACACAACTCGAAACAGCCTCTTCTAGAGAGTTCAGAGAGAGTTGACAAAAACACAGGACTGAACACCAATAGAAACCATAGATTTCGGATATTCATTATGCAATTCAATACTGCCTCTTTTTCTTAGTAAAATAACTATGTTAATGCTTGTTTTATCAATTATTTATTTTATGCCTGTATTGCTAGACAAACAGGTTCTCTATAAAATGTTCCTAAATGTGATATTTTAATTATTCCTACAGTGTATAATTTAAGTGTATTGTATTGTATTATTTATTTGTATTTATTGTAATATTCAGTTTATGTTTACAACTTTTGGAAATCATTGGTCTGCTTAACATTAACCAGTTTAGGGACAAAGGTACAACATTGGAAAAGCTATTATTTATTTATACTCCATGCACTTTTTAAATGTAAAGGCAAATATATGCATATGCTGTGGCATGAAAATATGCAAAAACTGTAATAAATATATTAAAGAATACAGAACAATATATACGTTTGTGTTTATCTTTGTAATTGTAATATAAGGGTTGCTCATTTTTGGCCTTTTTGGCCTTTGACATCAAAGCTGTCGATATGGTACCCAGAATTCTGTATTGTTTTTTGTTTTGATGTTGTTTTGTAATTAGGTGAAAATAAATGCATTTACAATTTATTCAAGATATATTTAGCCAATGAAATTTTCACAAATAATGAATATCTTCTTTGCCATTATTGGTTGTTAAGGGTTAACTTCATAACTCAGATGAAGTCAAGTTTTGATGTCAGATGTGCAATTTGTTAGATGTAATAATAATAACAATAATAATAAAATGGTGTGTGATAATAAATATATAGTGGTAAAGATACATGAAAAAGTCCAACAACCATAAATGCACTTAAAATCTATGCATGCTATGATTGGTTTTTATAATTATTTAAAGGCAAGACATCCCAGGTGAATAGTATTCGCATACATTTCCAGAACATAAAACTGACCATTGATATAGACACTTCATAATTCATAAGTCATGTTGTTTACATAAATATTTATTAACTAATCCTAAATCTTCTTTGTTTGTTAATAACTTACAAGAGACTTCCATAGTGTGTATTATAACTGAAATCTACTTAGGTTAAATAAAGTGCAATGAAATAAACACCTACCTCCCGAAATTAACAAGTGTCTTTCTCACTGTATTCATTCCTTATTAACTTCTCAGTCTGTACCAGTTTTTAACATCAGAAACAAAGCTATGTTCACTCAGTTGTGATGCTGTGCTAAAGTAAAAATAACTAATGGGCACGAGGAAATTGTTTAGTAGCATGAGAGCTTTTATTTTAAAAAGCAAAAGCGGATGTTGTCGACAGACTGGCAAGCTTCCCTTTTGGAGAGAGCTATAGACTCATATGCATATTTGGAAGGTGTTGTTGTATTGACTGATTCAGTATTATTAAATGAGCTTAATCTAAATTGATTACAACGCAATGGCAAATATTATAACGTTTAAGACCCAAATCGCCTCGGTTATGGAAGTACTCGCAAACGCCGCCGTTGCAGAAATCTGCAAACTTGTTGAGGAAAGCTATACCGAATTACAGCTTGAGATATCTCAAACGCAAAAGGAGAATAACCTTCTTAAAAACAAACTGAAATTGCTAGAAATCCGGGATTCGTTTTATAGAAGAGCGCACAAACTGAGAAATGAATCGACTGCCTTGACAAAGACAAAAACAGGTGTTCGGTACGAAAAAGCATCAGGTAAAAGGGGTCACTGAATTAGACAAGTTATGTCGGACTAATTAAATGTTACTAAGTTATTGATTATTAATGGAGAACCTATGTGCTTGTTTCCAGGGCGAATTAGTGTGAAAATTGCTTCGCTGTGTAATGAGGGCAGGGATGAAGATGAAGCTCACTCCGGTAAAGTCTCGCATCTTCAACCCGCAAGACTAGACCAGGTCTGCATTAACAATGAATGGGGTTTATCGCTTTGCCTTAATCTTTAAATGTTTGCATTCATAATTATTGCCCTCGTGTTTTGTACACTTCATTCGGAAAAAAAACACTGTTATCTGATATTTTGACAGTTAAGATAAGTGCATTTAGTCAGCAACTTATTTAGTTGTTTATGTATAGATAGAGAGACGGATTCAGATAAAATTTTGGAAAGCTTATAAAGGCTGCATTTATCTGGTCAAAAGTACAGTAAAAGCAAATATTAATTTCAGATGCTATATCTAATATGGTCCTCAAGAAGCAGTTAATGTTAATACTGTTTAATATTTTGTAGACTTTGTTCTTTTTAATATTTTGTTGACATGATTCTTTGAAGAACAGAATATTCAAAAGAGCAGTATTTATTTCCAATAGAAATAACTGTAATACTGTAAATGTTATCATTGTCATTTTTCGCGGCACGCTTGCTTAAAAACATAGTAATTCATTGAAAAATAAATAAATAACATTTTGAATGGTGGTGAACCATAACAACATCGTGCCTTTTATCAGCCTGTAGTGGATAACGAGCCAGATGTTGTTCTTATTAAAGAAGAGAGACCTGGTAACATGAGGTGTGAACAGTCAGAAAGACTAACAGAGACTACTAAAAATTGTGAGTATGGTGTATTATTATTATTATTATTACTTTTTTCCCTGCAAGTTATTTTAGGGAATGAGTGCGTAACCTAATTGTCATATTTGGGATTAGTTGACCTCAACAGATTGAAAAAAATACAGCCTTTTAAGGAGAAATGATCCAATCAAATGATAATGTTACATTTACAAATATTTAATTTCACACTATTTTATTACATATAAATATTACACATGGATGGGACATTTTTGCATTTTCTGTGTGTGTGTGTACTGTTGCTTCCATGCAGATAAAGAGGACAACCAGTACAAGAATCTTGAAAAAACAAGAGTCCTTGTAACAGTCCACAGAGAAAACTTCATAGACCAGAACACAGTCCAGCACTGCCATCGAGAGGTAAGAAACTCTATTTCTCAGTCAGTGAGCTCAGCTGACCCTTAAAGTGTATCAGGAGTCATGACACCATTGTGCTCATCTGTATCAGGATGATGAGCCAGATGTTCTCATAATTAAAGAGGAAAGACCTGACTACATGAGGGGTGAACAGTCAGAAAGAGAAACGGAGACTTTTGAAAATCGTAAGTGTGCTGTACTTTATTTAATGTGTGTGTGTGTTTGTATTAACACAGTATTAATAATCGTGCGATTTATTGTATATATTTGCTTAATATTTATTGCATTTAATTTCCAGTGAAAGAAATTCAGACTTAACAAACCTTTGCCAATGGATAATGAGATGAAAGTTTAAATTCATTCTTGTTTTTACCGTTTTATTTTTACTCTTTTCTTTCCTGGTAAGACGACACACAGTATGGGGGTGCAGGAGTTTTTGTAACAGTCCACAAGGATAACTTCATAGACCAGGACACAGTCCAGCACTGCCATCAAGAGGTGAGCATGAGAGATACATTTGAACATACATTTCTGTACAAATCAGGCTCGTGATAGACTTTTTCTTCAGCACTGACAGTTTACATATACTGCTTTTTTCCTGCTTCCCTTTTTTGACCACATATGATTAATATTACTCCTAAAATTCACCGTGTTCCTCTGACAGTCCAATGGAAGGCAGCCTGATCTCATTGACGAAGAAAACCCAGAAAAGAATGATATAGGTAAAGATGCACATTTACTAGCAACTAGAAAATTCTTGCTGTTACATAATGCAGTATTTGCTAATTCTTTTTTCTTAATTGCTTACTAGTTTCTGTTAAAGCATGTTTATTTCCAATCAGGTGAAACCAGAATGCATATACAATGTGATGAAGACGCAGGGACTAACCTGCAGCCTGCCCCTTCATATCCCTCATGGGTTTCCAGGAGATTTGACAGAACCACAAATAATGCCTCCTATGCTGAATCTGAATGCAGCGGAGGACCTTCTGTGAATCAGTTTTTGATGAACAGAGGGAGCGCAGATCCCACGTGTTCCTATGCAACTCCAATGGACCCTAATGGCTTGTCTATGCCTGATATGGAAGGTAATTTAACACACGGTGATGACAGTGACCCCTCTTTCACGCCTTGCTTTTCTTTCAAACAGCCAGACTCGCCTCCGATGCAAAGGAAAGACAAGTTTCTGTGTAAACATTGTGGAAAAGCATTCTCACAACCCAGCACTCTCCTCTTGCATCAAAAGCTTCATAATAGGGAGAGGATTCACCACTGTACACTCTGCGGTAAGCGATTCAGTCAGGCGTCTAGTCTCAAAAGACACCACAGCATCCACAGAGGTGAAAAACCATTCAGATGTGTGCACTGTGGCAAGCAGTTCGCAGATCAAAGTAACCTCAAAAAACACGTGACCGTTCACACCGGTGAAAAACCTTATGGCTGCAACCTTTGTGGGAAAATGTTCAACCAGTCTTCAAACCTCAAAACACACATGAGGATCCACACCCGTGAGAAGCCTTTTGGTTGCGATCGATGTGGACGGATGTTTGCACACAAGTATATTTTGGTGAAACACCAACAGAGAATGTGTGTGTCTGCTGGACAATTCTAGACTTAACTTATCAGTTTAAATTAGTGCTGTCAAATGATTATTTGCGATTAATGGCATTTTAAAATGTTTGTCTTGTGTATATTTATTTTGTATATATAAATACATATTTGCATTTTAAAAAAAATTGTTTATATGTTATATAATTTATATAAATACATACATGTATTTTCAAAATATATGCATTAGAATCTATGTAAATGAGTTTACCATATTCATTCCAAAAGTTTGGAAACACCCCTGGCAAAGTGTGGTTTTGGATGATATCAGCATAAATCCTTAGCATTCTTTAGAGCAAATACTGTACATTAAAGTAACTTGACATTTATCATTAAAGATGAGCAATAATGGCAATATATGGCTATTGGGAGGAACTGGACCGTGATGTCCGTAAGAAGTGTCCAACCAGTGTGAATCATCTTCCATCAGGAGGCTTGGAGCAATATATCAAGTCAGTATTTGAATAAACTGACAGCTCAGATGCCCAGATTATGCAGAGTTGTAAGAGCTGCTAACGGAAGACGTTTTGATACATCGCAAATGTAAGTATTTTCTATGTATAAACTATTTATGTAATAAAATATGTTTTCGTAGTTTGTGTTGTCCCTTATCAGTGCAAAATTATCACAAATTTAGAAAGATTCATGTCAGTATTGTCCAAAACCCCACTTTTCTAGGGCCTTTCCAAACATTTGGAGGGCGACGTATTTCTACATGATAAATATACAAGAAAAAAAACTTTTAATTTAGATTAATCCTGATTATTCATTTGACAGCACTAATTTAAACAATTATTTTACATATATTTAATGCTACTTGGCTCTTGTGGCTGATTATATTTGGAATGGAAGATGCATGGTGCACATTTTTTTCAAATAATAAAAAAGTATTTTATCAAGTGTAACGGTGGAAACCATTTTTTTGGGGGGGCTAATAGATTAAATCAAGTCCCTATACTTTTTATCACTGAATATCCTGTTTCACTGATGAATGCATTAGATTTCTGAAAAACAGTTTCATGTGCTTTTTTTTCTTTTTGCAATGTTGCAATGTACAGATGACACAGTCTGTAGATGACACAGAAACATAATCTTTTAAAACTCAGTATCTCTTTATTAATAGGAAGAAATTTGAAAGATTATTGTACACATGTAACTTAAAAAGACTGCTAAAATCCACTTATGTAACATCAGTGACATGTTTATAAATTCATGCACCTTCAGCAAAGGATCTCTGATTACTGACTACAAAATGACAGGTGGTTCTCAAAAGTTATTGTAGCATTGTCTGCATTAAAACATTTAAAGTTGTCCATGTATGGTGTATAATAGTTTTTAAATTTTGCTATTCTATTATTTATAGAAGCTGATTGGTTAAGGCTGGTTATAGTTGAAGTTCTTGTTCTGTGGAGTTTAAAAGACATTTTTAAACCACACGTCTGTGTGATGAATTTCATGATCATTCATATTAACTTTTGTTGGTTGAGTTTTTGTATGTTCACTAAAACAGTCATTCAAAACCCATTAAGCAGTATTGGATATAGTACAATCGATATAATTGCCATACATGTTAAAATTTATTTTTAAAAAAAGAAGCTTAATCTATAAATCACAGAAATCTTCCCCTTTTCATATATATAAATATGAATGAATACAAATGCCCCTTTGATTTTTCCATTAAAACTATCAGTAAGTAAGTTATGACACCATTTGTCTATAAAATCCATCAACCCAAGTACAGATATGAAATTACAGTTATCTATACATATTAAATGATCAAATATTTATTCAATTTTAGTCAAACCACAGACTTTGTTTTGATAATTTAGAAAATGTTCGGACTGTTAAAACCATAATGCATGGAAAAGCAAAATGGCTCCCCCACCAACCCAAAAAATCATAGGTGGATAAAAGGGGTGTCCAGCAGAATCAGTTGTGGGAGAGGGAGAGGAAGTTGTTGTTTTTGTTGTTACTGTTGTTGCTGTAATTGCAGCTGTTGGTGTTGCTGTCATGCTGTTTGTTGTAGAAGCGATAGACATGGAGGTGTTGGGTGTGGTGGTGACAGCAGATGTTACTGATCTTGAGCATATGCCAACATTTCCAGCTCCATCTACAGCAACCAGTTCCATTACTTCAGAACAACAGGAGGCACTGTAGAACACAGAAGTGACGTTCACACCTCCATCTGCAGTTGTAGTGCTAGTGTTGAGGGTTCCAAGACCCTGACGCAGAGTCAGAGATGTGATACCAGTCCCATTTCCATCTGTAAGGTTGGCTGAGAGATTCCAGGAGGACAGGCTGCAGTTGCCTGAGCAGTTAGCATTTACGCTAATAATCTCACACACTGGAGAGGTGAAGTCTGTAATCTTGGGAGGGGAAAAATCATTTTAGATTGTATTTAATAAGTTCAAGTTAACTGTAATAAAAACTAAACAAGTTTGTTCATATAGATTTATGTTAAAAATGTAAATATATATATATATATATATATATATATATATATATATACACACATATATATTACTGTTCAAAAAGATTTGGTTTGATTTTATGATGATTTGGAAAAATGTATGTTTACCAAAGCAGCATTTTTTTGGTCCAAATACAGTCAAACCTTAAAATATTAGATCTTTCTGTTGTAATTCTGTAATTTATTCATGTGATTGCAAAGCTGAGTATTTAGCAGCCGTTACTTAACTCTTCAGTGTTCTGATTTGCTGCTCAAGAAACATTTCTTATTGTTAACAGTGCTGAAAACGGCTTAATAAAAGTATTAGTTACTTGATTATTGTAGCGACATTTTAGATTTAATATCCATTATGTTTGTTATATCATTTGTGTGTTCTCAAATATTTTTGCTTAGTATCATTCAGAAATAGATAGATAGTTACCGGAGAAACAACTGTAAGCCTAAGCACAGCATAGTTGAAATCACTTTTGTCAGATGTTTCTGCTTCAATAGTGAGAGTCACTTCAGTGCCTGAAGGGGTGTCTGAGGGTGCAGTGAGGGTGAGTGTGCTATTTCCACTACTCCCACTTCCTGCGGACATGGTACTTTGAAATTCTATGGCAAACCCATTGTCAGTCCTTGCGTTAATGTTGAAAAGCTCATCAGAGCCATTGTATACCAACGTAAAAGGGATGGTCAATCTCTTCCCAGGCTCCCATACCTCATCTGTCCAAGCCTAGGTGTATAAAAAGTATGCTGAATATAGTTTGAGAAAGAATACTATGTCTATTAGGAGTATTTTTTGACTGATGTTAGAAAGCCTGATCTTACATTAATAACCAGACTGGAAGCTCTGTGCTGAGTGACGGACTGTCTCTGAAAGCGATCATTTGATGAACGTGAAGAGGTCCTCTCCCCCATCACACGGACAACAAATTCTCCTGCTGGTATACTGTTCATTGTGACTATGAAATACCCATCTGCAATCTTCTCTAGGGTTCCATTTATAATTTGGGATCCTGATGCTTCCACAAGAGCCACCTCTGTGGGGGTAACAGAGTCCCCACCCATGATGGTAAGCAGTAGTGTGATGTTACTGTCTGTAGCAGAGAAGAGCAATAGAGAGAGTAAAAATATGAGTTGTTGCATAAGATTCTTATTGTTCATATATGCTTAACATTGACTTACTTGGTCTACCGCTCAATTCGCTGTAGCCTGAATGAGCACCTTCACTTAGCTCCACAAAGTTGAACAGGAAGTCAGTGTCACTTTGACCTAATAATTCAGTAAGTGAATTAAAGAGATATACTGCCTGATCACAAAAGGTGCCACCTGGCGTGTAGTTTTTATCTATCAGTCAAGTTGTCATACCAAAATCTGGGCCATATGCACAAGCAGTGGCCATGGGCCCCCATAAGCTCAAGGTTCACAACTACCTTTTACACCATTTAATACATCAATCAACTGATGCATTTACCCAAAATATTAGCATTTACATTAGTTAACAACATTTATTATTATTTAGTAAATTAACATTTATTAAACATTTATTTATTATTTCCCTTAAAGGATTGCTCCACCCCACAATTTTTGTCATTAATCACTTACTCCCATGTCATTCCAAACCTGTAAAGGTTTGTTCATCCTTGGAACGCAATTTAAGATATTTTGGATGAAAACCAGGAGGCTTGTGACTGTCCCATTGACTGTCAGGCCACACTGATACACTGTTTTCATTTAAATCAAACTATAAATACACTCAGAAAACATATCCTTATGTTGTGACTGACAAAGATACAGTTTGCGTTCAGCTGAAATTCTCTAAAATGTGACGCAGAGAGACACAAAGGAGACAAACTGTTGAATAAAGTTGTTATTTTTATTTTCTTTCCATCCAAAGAATATTCTCATCGCTTCATAAAATTCAGATTGACTGATGGCAAATGGACTATTTTTGATGTCTTTTGTTCTTTTCAGGGCCTTGCCACTGCTCATTTCTTAGCAGGCAATGTGACAGTCACAAGCGTCCCAGAATTGCATTTGTGATGCAGAGTACAAGTAAATGTCATGTGAAACTACTGATATTTAAAATGGTAATCTCATGCTGCTTTATTTATGTTTCATGTATCTGCGTTTATCTCGCATGCTTGATATAGACAGCTAACTCAGGCGCAGAACACACGTTTAGTTTGCCGTTGGCGTTGCATTTTACCCACCTTTAAGGACTGTTTCTTAAATTTGCCTAAGCATTAACATATTAGTGCTAGTCTCTGGATATTTATTATTGATATTTTTTATGGATATTTATGAACTTCAGATACAACCAATGTAAAAAAAAAAACTTGCCTTTTGTGCCGCTTACTGGACATTTTGGAAGCATTACAAAACTTGCAAGAAGCAACAGTGTCAGTAAGAATAAATGTTGACAGATTTTTAACTACACTGTAAATAAACTTCCTGTAGAACTGTAAAAACATAATTTACAGTAAAAATATTCTGTTTACAGTCCTATTTATTTTGCTGTAAATGCATTTACAGTATATATATATACATATATTGGACTGTAACATTTCTGCTTACCTTATTAACATTTGTAAATGTTTAAGAGATGGAGAAAAAGAAAAAGAAAAAAAACTTACCAAGGACTTTGATGGTGTAGGACTGTATTGAGCTAATGTTAATGTTCCAAAGGCCTACTGGATCAAGGATAGTCAGGCGCACTGTGTAAAAGTTTCCCACACGCTCTATCAACCCCAGCTTTCCATTAAGTTCTTCACTGTTCTGGGAGTCCCCTGTGCAGGTAAATAATGGCATCAAAACAGATTGCTGAAAATACATTTAATAATATATTTGCAATACCATGCTTATTATTTCTCTACACACCCAATGGGCTTGTGATGTTGAATGCTAGAGAATTGCCTGTAATATAGATTGTTATATTTTTCAGTGAGGAGTCCACAATGAAAGAGAATGTTTCTGCTGTTCCTCGGTTCCTTACAGTTTGGAAAATGGTTACCTAAAGATAGAGACAATGTTATATGCATACTGATTTTAAAACACAAAACCTAATATACTCCACTGTGTGAAAGTTTTGAGATATTGATTTCATTACTAGAGCAGATGTGGAGGCATCCGCTATAATGCTGGTGGCTTGAGGAAGTGTTGCTTTGGTGACCTCAATTGCCAGTCCTCCAGAGGCCAGAGCCAAATCCAAATAGACCTGATTTAATGGATTGGAAATCCTGGTGGAGTAATACTGACTCTGGCCCTGATTCAAATCCACGCTCCTTCTCCGGCGAGAAAAAAGGCTGTTAGTCAACATGAAGTTCACCTATAAAGAAAAAAGTATCAAAGGAAATGTGACGAATTGATTTAAACAGTTTAGCAACTCATCCATTTAGACTTACCAAATAAAATAAAAAACAGAACCAACAAATCCAAAAAAATATGCAAATAAATGTGTAACCAATCAACCAAAGAGTAACACTCTTGTAAGTGTAACAGTTGTGCAAAGGGTAAGCACGGATGGAGAGTCACTGGAGAAGGTTCACAATCTTTTAATATAAACAATGCTCAAAGAATGGAGTTACACACACTATACATTTACAATAAC
>JAUMHI010000090.1:36743-60490 GCA_032359435.1 Enteromius unitaeniatus | reverse complement strand
TTAACTAATTAGGGGAAACTAGGTCAACAGACACGTGGAAACACAGAGCACATGGGGATCACAAACACAACATAACAAAAAAACAGACCCACGGATGTTACACACTTACACCATAACTACGCATAAAAAGAGGGTAACAAGGGTTCGCTTTAGATTTTTCAACTGTACTGACGGTAAAATGCAGCTGACTGCCTCACTGCTAAGATGACTATATGCAATGCTGTTTCATCAGGTAAATTTTCAAATGAAAGTTTCTAAACATTATTTTCACATCTTTCTAATCTCCATGATCACTGAAACACTAGTACATGGTATAAACTGGTAAAATGTTATAGACTGGTGGTTTTTTTACTATAACTACTAAGTTTCACTACAGTCTGTTACATTGAATGTAAAGCTGGTCAGTGCTTCTTGAAGAAAACATGAACTTGGCAATCTGTACATAATCCAGTCCTTGGTCTCCCTTGACACAAGGGACTCCCTTGATTTAAAACAAATAAATAAAAAATAAGGAAAAAATATAAATAAATAAATACATTCTTTACTGTACTTGCCTTGACACTATGTCACAATGGTATGATGTTCTGGCCCAGTTATTCGGCTATTTGCTACATTCAAGTACACAACCTGCAAACACAAAGGAAAAAAGAATTATGTAACAAAAATAAAATAAGTAAATTGGAACTGGATGTATTGAAAAGGAGGACTAAAGGAAGGAGGGAGCTTTCATATGCATCATAGTGCATGGACTGATCTTGATAGCAGATGACTGATAGCACTGTAAATCAAATGTACACAGGCCGCCAAGCCCTCCCGATGGTAAAAGCCCAGCAATCCCAGCAAAGGCACTAAATTGGGCGGCCCAACCGCGGGAGTTCCAGCCAAGAGGTAATGGTCCTGGTTCCCAATGCTGCCTGCAAGTTCCTTGCCCAGTGGCAAGGGCTCTACACCATAGAGGAAAAGTTTGGTCCTGTGAACTACAGGTTCAGGCAGCCTGGCCGACGACGACATGAGCAAACCTACCATGTTAACCTCCTCAAAAGTGGATGGGGAACCAGGATGTGTTCTCAGAAACCACCGTCCTTTACCACAAGATCATCACCCCTCCCAGGGTAATCGTCAGGCAGCGTCTCTGTTGAGTCCCAGAAGCCCCTCGGTAGGCTATAGAGGAGGGGATTAAAAAGATGCTTAAGCTGGGGGTAACTGAATCATCCTGGAGTCCCTGGTCCAGCCAAATCATCCTCAGATGAGGGGAGTCAGACAGGCTGAGAGGGAGACTGTAGGGACCAGCCACAGGTGATGGTTAACTGGAGAGGAGAAGGAGCTGTGCAGACAGTGACTGGAGGTAGGCAGCAGTGGTCTACCAGGCACAGAAGGAGAAGCTACTCCACAGCCAACTGAACTATGGCAGAAAGTAAACTAAAGTACTTGGATAAGAGACAAGCTAGAAATTACTGACACAACATGAAAGTTTATGACAATGAACTGACAAAACCAGAGGGAAAGGACAAACAATATAAAGTGAAGGAGAACAGGAGGACCAGGTGAGAACACTCGACAAACGAGGACCAAACAAGAGACCGTGGCAATAGGAAACAAAGAGGCAGGACAAGGAGAGGACATGGCAAACACAAGCAAAGACACAGCCATGTGCTCAGACACAACACACACAAAGAAACATTAAACAAAGACAACACAGACAAGATGGTCAGGACATTATTATAGTTATAATAAATAAAATGCATTCACTCAAAACTGACGTTTCAAATTCATAAAAAGATCCATGTGAAAACAGATCAACGTGAATGGAGTGGTTTGATCCAATTTATGTGACGACCTTAACATACTTGATATAATTATAGGCCTTTATTCACATATAAACACTAGCCCTCCTTGTTAATTAGCAAACAGTGTTTGCAGCATCCAGTTTTAGTAAATGGAAGCTCAAGCATGCTTGCCTATGAGGTTCATGTTTTAGCTTATGCAAGTAACAGTGTGGATTGTACTCATGAATCAAACAAGTGTGGTTGAGCATCAGTTTACTGCATGTTCCCTTATTAAATGTAAATAATTGTTTATAAAAGCTTAAATTAAATCTGTTAGTCTATTATATAAAGCGACTGTATCTTTAGAAGACTTGGATTAAACTCCACAAAAGTTTAATCCAAGCATCTAGACTGTGATATGCTTTTACTGCCATCTCTAGTGTACACGTACGCAACAAAAATCTGATAATGATCAGCTTTGAGACGCCTAACCCTAATTAAAAAGTATGCACTTGTTTTGACAGATCTGATATTTAAAAATGGTGCTAATACAAATACGTTCGCATCAGACATGCACAGAAGCATTTTAAAGCATTTGTTATTGTTTTTGAATACTTTTTGTTTAACTTACTTTATTTCAGATACTTTTGAAATACTTTTGCAGCAGAATTGCCCGTTCAAGATAGGGAGGTCTGCCTGATCTTGACTCATGTCAGTCTGATGTTTTGCTGAAGATGGGAAACATCAGAAAGATAACTACATTAAGGGAGGGAGGCTTGACCAGTGTAGTGGGTGTGGGATAGATGAACTCTGGTGGTTCCCGGGGAAGATGTGGACTCTGACAGTTCCAATGGGGAGGTGTCTGCAGTCCAACCACACGGGAGGTACATGGATGTGTAGATGATGTTAGGATGGATTGACAGGGGAGCGACCTCCTGAGTCATAGTGTAGAACATGCCATGCAATTACACACACACACACACAAAAAACATAAACCTCACCTGAAGCTGTGCGCTCACACTATAAGAAAATATCCATACAAAGAACGAACTTATGTTTCAGGATCATGTAACAAAATTACACATTGACATAAATTGGGTAACTGTAAAAGCTATATCCATATATTTAGTTTATGCTCTTAGTGATTTACACAATGTAAATACAATTATGAAAATGTAAATATGTATTTCAGGAATAAATAACCTTTGCTAGAAAAATAACTTTTACCTCGATTCTTCAATGACATCTTCAATATATATTTGAAATGTCCACAGTTTTACGTTGAAATTATACAATCAATCAATCAATAAGTCAGTCAATAAATTATGTTATGAATGAACACCTCTGAAAAAGCATTTAACCTTTTCTTGTTTTCTTGTTTTTCCTTTGTTCTGCCTGTAGGTGGAGCACACACCTGGAAAACAGCTGGGTCTGAGCTGAGAAAAAAAAGACACATCAGTACAATACCATTTCACAGCTGTCAGGAATCATATCAGGATTTTCTTAATGATCTCTTGTCATAGTCAACTGTGTGAAACTATGTAGCATCATGCACCTTGTTGAAAATAATTTGAGGTCAGTCAGAGATGAAGATGAATTGTTTTCCACTGTCCTGCAGCAGAGCTCCTGCATTTGTTATGTTAAATGTAGATGCAGAAGCTGATTTATGCATGAATAATACATATGCACATGCAATTAAAGAAGAAAATAAATAAAATGTGTGTGTGTGTATATATATATATATATATATATTGGTTATCAAAGAATGTAGTAATGAAATTCACCTCTGAAGTCATCATTTGTCTTCTGTAGAAAGTCACATTTTCACATTTACATTTATTGATTGTCTTGTAAAGGGACAATCATTAGAATTTCTGTGATGGTTTCTATTTGGGAGAAAATCCAAGGCCATTTTTTTGTACCTGAATAAGCCCGGAGAGAGATGAAATGTGCGTGTGTTAATTATCAAACTCAATTCAGTTACTTCAAAAACACGTCGTTGTTGAGAAATGTTATTTTCAAAGCGATTCAGTGTAGAAAAGTATTATTACAGTAAAAGTCACAGGGTATAGTGTTGACAAGTTTCTGTGTGTGAATGATGTGTGTGTGTCAGTTAACATGGAATATATATATATATATATAATGTTTAAGACATGACTTGCTTTAATATAATCTAAGCAAGAAGGCAAACCAAAACACAACCTTTAACTTAGACAAGACAGGACAAAGGTTAACTGAATATTCTTAAATATAATACCGAAATATAAGAAAATGAGGGTAATAAGGATAACAATCTGTGAAGAATAAAGCTAATGAAAACAAAGAGTCCTAAAATCAGACATTAAGATAAATTCAATATTTTTTACCATTATGTTTGTTGATTATCATCATTGCTAAATTTTGTACAGTTTGCAACAGTTTTACAACTCCCAAGGCGTTGATTAATTGAGTGCTGTTTTGTACTATTACATAATATGCAGTTACATAAACTGTCGGTCCTAAGACCGGTTAAAAGAGGTGGATTCTAAGGAAGTTCAAAAGGTTCCAGCCAATGGGAATCCTACTGATCATAATTCTAAATGAGATTAAATGTATTATTTCAAAATCAAAACTATTCGGTTGTAAGAAATAAAAGTAAATGATAATATTCATCATACTGGCCTACAGAGACAGTATAGTTAGCACTGCTGCTAAATCTGAATCCAGCAATTCAAACCATTTAAGTTAAAAAAAGGCTTCCTTTAAACAAAGCTCTTTTTAAAATGCAGCATATTAAATTATGTTATTGAATTTCATACAATTACTCCACTCCCAGTACAAAACAAAAGACTTTATATTTTTGATCAACCCTGAAAAATTAAGATTGAAATTTTTTTATTTGATAATTGTAAGTGATAAGCACAGGAATGTATGGAATGCAATAATTATAAAAAACACAGCAAAAACAAGACAAGAAAATGCACAGCGGCTTGCAGACAGGAAGAATAATTTATAAGTGACTCCTGGTTAAGGCTAGGGTTCTCATCTCTGGCTCTCAAGGTTCACTGCCTTGCAGAGTTTAGGTCTATCCTTAACCAAACCCCTGAGCTAGCTAACCAAAGTATACAGAAACACAAGAAAGGATTAGTCAGTTGCTATGTTAATTGTTTAAACTAAATTTGTAGTATTCTTGAATTGTAATCAGGACATCATTTTTTAAGCAATAATACCTTTTGGAGTGTCTGATTGGATCAAGCAGTTATGGTGTCTGCAGCTTGGTCATGAATGTCATCTGTTAAATTAGGTTAAAGAGGCATTTCTTTAATTTCATTTACTCTGGTGTTTAGATTCAGATTTTTTAGCATTCTTATTTTTTTTTAGTGTGAAGCTGGTTTTTAATGCCCTAAAATATGTTTTGTACATTATGTATGTATAATGTACGTATTGTTATACCATTTTAACAACACAACTTTGCAGATAGTTTATGTTCACATACAGCTACATGACACACTCCTCAAGATCCCATTTGAAAAGACATAAAGGGGCACTTTAATAAACTTATCTATATGTAAACATCTGTTATGCGAAATAGCTTATTCAGAACTTTACTACATGTAAAATAGCATAAGATTTCTATTATCCCTTTTATTTTATTTGTGTTTAAAAAAAAAAAACTCACTGTGAGATCTAAAGAGCATAGATTAAAGAGAATATTTTGGATTATTTAATTACAATTGTCTTTTATGAGCTTGAGGTGAAGTTTAGGTTATCAGGCTGTACAGTAATACCTAAGATTAGTCTATTTAAAACACACACACACACACACACACAGTCATACAGAATCAGTTGTCATGTGCATTAAGGTATATAAAACATTTTTTTTCTCCTTTAACACAGAAATACACATACACACCAAAAGTAGTTATCTAGTAGCCTCGTTTTTCAAAGTCGTCCAATATAGTGTTCTTATTTATAGTAGATAAATGTTTTAATTAACATATTATTTAACTTATAACTTATTTGATTTTCTTCCCTCTGTTTTAAATTTTAAGAAAATGATTTAATGAAAAACAGTGGTTGTAAGTAGAAAAAGAGACAGCATTAAACAGACATAATCTCTTCTTATTTTATTTGAGCTTAATTGGACAGAACATTTTGAAATTTGGGGCACAAAGCTCATATTTCTGTGCTACATCCAGAACTCACATTTACAAACCCCACACGTGAACAAGATAAATAAATAAATAAATAAATAAATAAAAACATAAATAAATAAATTATGCATGTATGAATGATAATAATAATATTTTCATATCTCAGACCCACATTAATAAAATCTAACAAACAAGACCATTCCTCTAAAATGTGCATTCCCAGACAATAATGAAAAATAATCATTATCATCATCATCATTATTATTTGTGTGTGTTTGTGTTACAAAATATCCATACCAGTTCTGTTTCTATGAAAACACAAACTGTTCTTTTTTTTTTTTTTTTACAAAGAATAAAAAAGAGGCTTGTGATTGTAGCAGCTTTAAATATCAGAGCTGTTCCATTATGTAGCATATTACACAGTTGCAAATAAAAGAAAAGAAAAGAAAAGAAAACACACCTCAATAAGTTTTTTTTTCTCTGTTAATTTCAATATGTGTTTGAAATTAAAATTTAGAAAAGATGAAGTGAAATTAAAATAGATTAATAGAAACTCAATTAAATATACATAAATACCTGCTTTTACTTTATATCATAAATATTAAGACAGATAATATAGGACTATGGCTGAAGAATTAATGTAAAAATTAAAATAGTTTTAGTCAGGCACCTAGAAAATTAAAAGGCTAAGATTTACAATGTCATGTTTCTTCATGTACAATGAGCAACTGTTATCTATCCACAAAGAAATAGATTTTTATTTTTTTTTACCCATGTCAACTGAAACATAAAGGTCAGAAGGTAAAACCACCGAAAAAAGAAACATACTGATATAAACCAGTAAGCACCATGCAAACCTGTCAAGACAAATGTTTTTTACTGAATGTATAGTAGGACTGAAGAACACTAAATACTAGAGTTCCAAATCTAAACAGCATATCAGACTTAATTTGTACAATATAATAACATACTTCAAACTGTAATAAGAATTACTCTTTCTATTTTTTATTAATTCATTAGCCTTTTTTCTGTATCCTTTTTTTGACTGTACATCATCATTTAATCCTTATTTCATTGTCCTCTTCCCTGAATCTGGAGAAGGGATGTCCAGTTCTCATTTCCAGGTTAGTCTTCTCAAGTTCAGTCAGTGGAGGGCTGCTCCCAGTGCAAGACCTCTCCATCCCTCCTGACATTCCTCCGACAGCAGGAATGCCACCACCACTTAGACTAATGGGAATGGATGGAACGCCTCCATTCTGAATGACAGAGATTTCATTGTTTTTCATTGCTAGTCCATTGGTAATGGCTACAGCATACTGATTCCAAAAACCTGGGTCTATGTTGATTGCTCGTGCTGCAAGATCCTTCTGAAAGATTTCATTGAATTTAATGGTATCTCCCCCTAGGAGAGCCATCGGATTGTCCACTGATAGCCGTCTTCCCCGCCGGGCTGGGGCATTGTTCCACATGTGGGTTCCCATGTGGACCTGAAATGAGAATGCTAGTTCAGTTTATGTGCATCACAAACAAATAAAAAAACAATGTATTTCTTATCTTTCTGTTCTATGCTTTTTATATCAGTAACGCTGTAAAAAAAAAAAAAAAAAAGACCATACTTTTTAAAGGTAAAAAAAATGAAAATGCTACATTAAAAACGGTTAATGGTAAATTAAATGGCAAACCGTAAATTTCCATTCCTAAAATTCATATTTTAGTTGAATGAGTCTTTCCATGATCGTGTTTAGTGTTTGAGTGAATGACACTGAGCACCTTCTATATACAGTTTGTTCATATTTAAAAGCTGCTAGTGATGGGCTTTGGTTCATCATGTGACTCTCTCATCTGCATTTGGTGCTTATTCAGTATATATCAAAGATACAGAAGAGATTTCAGTACTTTAATAGGTTGGTATATTAACATTATACCAGTTAATGAAATTACAGTACTGAACTGTAAATTTAACTTAAAACCTAAATGTTGTTATTTTTTACTGTCAAATTCTGTAAAACAGTTGCCAGTTTTTAACTGTAAAGATTTACATTATATATATATATATATATATATATATATATATATATATATATAAATATATATTAACAGTGTGCATATAGCTTTAGTAAATTTTATCTAATTTTAGTAATTTATTTCTAATCTCAAATTTAAAATCAATTTAGTAACTAGTAAAATTAGTAACAATAGATGTACGGAGCAATTGCAGGGCCAAGCACCTTTGTGGAAAATCTATTAAAATAAATTTTAATGGGATATAGTATCCCCAATTATGGCTTTTAAGTCATAACTTAAACTGCATATGCTTAATACAGTTGTTTATAACATTTTATCAATAGGTAACTTTACAAAATTTGCCTTTTATGTTAGAGAATGGTTACAATGACATGCAAAGGTTCATGTCAAGTCACCTTTATTTCTACAATACTTTATACAATACAGATTGTGTAGAAGCAGCTTCACAGAGATAAAACAGGAAATAGCAGAATCAGTTATGGAAATTCATGCTATGGGGAGTTTCAGTTTCTCCTGTTAAGTGTAGTTACAATAGTGTAATTATTTAGCTTGATCATTTATTATCAAGTCAGTTCATATTAATCACAGTTTGAAGTTATGCAAAAGGAAGCAATATTATTCAGTTATTTCAATGTTATATATGTATCTTCATGTATCTCAGTGTGTACACCACTGATAATAATCATATTTCCTTATAAAACTGCATTTTGGTCCCAGCTTGTCCAGGCATGACATGTTCATAGTTAGATGTATAGAGATCTGTGCCGAGGGCTTGTGTAGTTGTCAAGGTTTTTGCTGAGCATCTGTTCCTAGTCCTAGAGCTTGTCTCATTGTGGTCTTTACTGACAGTGAAGGGCTGTGTTGTTGTCATTTCTCCGTGGAAGTCCAACATCTGTCAATATGCTAAAGCATTGCTAAAAATGTTTTAGCACAGACATGCTCAGGTTCTTAAGCAAAAATTCCAAAACATACAAAAGTATTCAACATTTAATGTATTTAAAGCTGCAGTCCATAACCTTTTCTGCTTAAACATGATTGAAAATTGATTGTTGACCAGCCAGTGATCTCCTTCCCCTTGCCTGATTTACACTGGTAAGCTTGTAATTTGAGTGGTACAGGTTTTGTAGGTTAGCTTTGATCCTGATGTTTTGCCAAAAGCTCCTGATCTTTTTGAAGATGGACCATTCACTTCACAAATATAATGTTTTATACATTTTTATCTGTTCTTCAAATACTACAAATCCAACTGTCTGTGATGAAAACCAGTAGAATGCTGCTTGCCGTAAGTTTTCATTTGACTAAACAAGCTTTCAAACCCTTGTTTGATTTTTTTTTGGATATTGAAATAAACAGCCAGATCACGAACATATTCAATCACCCACATAATCTTGTTAATAAATAACAGGATTAGTCTATATGTCTATTAAATCCTTAAATCACACTGTAACATTCAAATCTGTGTTCACACTGCTGCTCACCAGAGAGTATAGTTAATGTATATGAAACATATTTACATATTTTTTTTATATTGCTTAATTTCTGTGTTACAAACATTCAAATAATTACAGTTAAATAATCACAATTGTGTATGTGTTTCCATAATCATGGTGGGAGAATAAATAAAATTGTTATTCTCTATTCTTTTATCTGGTCATTTATTTGGACTTGAGCAGCTCTTTGGTCATTTAGCCATATGTAATGTAAACAAACAAATGGCTTAAATCCAGATAAAGCATGAACGATGTGGTCAGTAAGGTTCAGTATCCAGAACATATACTTTTATTTTGTACTACGAATTCTACAAATACCCTGCAATTGTATTTTGTAGTTTGGTATATTTAACTGATATACCTAAACACATATAGACGTGCAATGCTGACATTGTTAATATTACCAGTTTGAGAACAAAGTATAGCAATAATTAATAATTTGCATAGTTTGATGTGATATTACTTTTGTTTTTTCAATTGGTCAGAACAAAAAAGTGGCTGACATGTTACTTACTTGTTCAGATGACATTTTCTGGTTAAAATGTTTATTTGGGTCATACTTCCAAGACATAGAATCTGTAATTCCGAAGTAGAGTTTCAGCACTGGTGTGGTGACTGAAAGACGCAATACACTCCTCAATATATTAGTTTTATCCACATTAAAATAATTGCACAAATAACTGCAATTGCAGGTTTGTAACCATAACTTACGGACTGCAGCTTTAAATATTAAAAGTAAAACGCACTGATTGGTGAATGTTTATTTAAAAAAAACAAATAAATACTTAAAATAATTTCTATTAAATAATTGTATATTGTATATTTTACATAATCCTTCTGCTCAATATATCTGGGAAAGGGGGCTTGCCATAAACTAAAGGGGAAAAAAGTGTGTTGACAAACAATATACTGTACAAAACAGATTTCACATAGGGCAACATGTATAAGATTTTAGGAAATAACAGGATGCAAACATACTTTGAAATGAATTTGAAACCTCTTTGGCAGTGGGGTAGATGCAGAGGCATTAATTTGTCTTATTTATTTTGTCTAACCTAAAAACCTTGTTGACACAGTGACGAATAAAAGTGAACGCGTCTGCATTCAAGCATTTCAAATAGCTTACCCTTTTACAGTTGATTTAGTTCACAATACAGTAATGCCCTTATTTGAATTCACAATAATAAATCGTTAAAAAAGTAACTGTAAAATAAAGTTAAATTAAGTAATTGCATGTGATTTGCTGAAAATAATCTGCTTGTTCATGTGTCAGACACTAGTAATTGCGTTTCAGAGAGTGTGATGATTTTTACAGTTAATTTTTTTTAAAGAAATCTAGTGGAGTTAAATGTACAATGTTATACTTTGGTATGTAGTGAAGTAAAAATACTTAAGAAAAACTTAAGTACAGTGACAAAATAAAAAGTCTTACTGTTACTCTCCACAACTGCAAACAACAAATACATTTATATATGTAATACCATAAATCAGGGGCGGTTCTAGACCCTTTTTTTGGTGGGCTTCAGCCCCCCTAAAACTATAATCAGCTCCCTGAACAATCAGGCCAGTGCTGCTTCCTCAAGACAGTTTATCACTCTGGCTCATTTATCAATCTCAAATCGCGCACTCACAGAGTGATAGACCATCGACCTATCCTCCTATGGAAGGCATTTTCTGCCAATTTTAAATAAATCAACTTAATTCTAAAAATGAAAGTGAACACCAGATTAACAATTTCATTTGGAAATCTATATGCAAAATGTGTGCCAAAATTAAAAATAGAAATAAATATTTTCATTTTCATTTTCAAAGTGAAAATGGAATTTTCCTGACGAATTGAAAAACTAAAATGCAGTTGGTGATATGACATTTCATTTGCACTGCAATGTCGAGGGAAATCTGCCAATCTTAAAATGAACAGGCAACATGAAAAAGAAAATACAAATCCAGTTAATAAAAAACGTTTGTTTTGCATTGTATTCTCATATACATGAACCAGGAAAACTCCTTGCTGCTGTTAATATTACTGATGTTAAATGAACAAGACGTGCTTAGTAATCTAGTGAATAACCTGCATGTAGTTTTACAACTTGTATGTTCAACTTCATGCTGAATTCCTGCAGGGATGTATATTCAAATACATGTATCTGAAATACTATTGTGTTTTAAAATATCTTTGGAAAAAGTCACTTTCATGAGATCGGGTTATTCACTTTCTTTTCAAACTAATTAGCAAATACACACAATATGTTACAATGGTTGCCTTGACGAGTATCCAAGTTTATTTAAGACGTAATCACAGTCGGTTAAGTAAACATACAGTTGAAAATATTGGATGTGCGTCAATATAACGGGTCCATGCATTTTTTTATATTAGGGTTATAATGATATCCTACAACAAAAGAAATCACTCACTGCTCTTAACTAATACAGTAATTAAGTTTTCATAAGCACAATAAAATACTGCTTATTTAGGTAATTTGCATCTTATGGTCCCTCTAAGGGCTAAGACGAATCCTAGAACCACCCCTAGCATAAATATAAACTAATATAGCCTATAGGCTAAATGTATTTTAAGCCATACCTTCAGATTTCCCTTTGTGGTAAAGGCTCTGCCACAGATGGAACAACCAAAAGGTTTTTCTCCTGTGTGAGTGCGCTCATGGATCTGAAGAGCACTGGCTGATGAAAAATTCTTTCCACAAGAGGTGCAGTTATGTTGTTTTGGAGTCCGCCGAGGTGGAGGTGGTGCCAGCTTTGGTGTAAGGTTGGGGGTTACTGTTGTCTGAGGGGTTGTGGTAGGTACCTGGGGGCCAGTCGGTAAGTGGCGCCCCTCACACATGGTCGGTGGTTTACTGTGTCCATTCTCAAATTTGACTGTGCTTGGTTCTGAGCTCATAATACTGGGAGTGTTTAAACCTAAATGAATGAATAAAAAAAAATAAATGAATGAATAGCAGGAAAATGTTTCTTTTATTTACTTGTATTACACTGTAGAACAGCAGTTCCCAACCTCAGGCCTAGAACTAGATATTTTGCATGTCTCTCTTAGTTAATACACACACACACACACACATTTAAATAACCGGCTCATGCATGAACTATGTTTTGATTGATATAATCTCTTTATATAATCACAGTGTTCATTGCTCCCTACTCCCTGAGCTGGGAAAATCAGTTGAAGTTTACTTTACTTCAGAACATTCATCCATGGATTTACACTGCTCTGCTGCCTGCAAAGTCCTCACACACAGAAGAGTGTTACCCAGGTGAAACAGATGTAGTATTAAATGTATTAAAAATATACTTGAAATACAAATAGCATGTTTATAATGCATTTGTATTCCCAACATGCTTATTCAAAGTGCATTAAAAATATATTAAATTCTATTTTAATGTATTTCTAAAAAGTATACTAGAAGTACTTTTGTATGAAATATATTGTATGCTTAGTTATACTTCCACGAAATATGCTAAACCCAAGCATACTTGAAATGTATTTTTACAAAGTGTACTAGAAACACTTTTGTATTAAATATATGCTTAATTACACTTTTAGGGATTATGCTAAATACAAGCATACTTTTAATATATTCCTAAGAAGTATAGTAAAAATAAAAATGTAATAAACGTATTCTTAGTTAAACTTTTAAGGAATATATTAAAAATAAGCATACTTTTAGTAACGTTTTAGTGTATTTACAGAAAACACACTTGTGTTACTCTTATTTAAAGTATATTTTATGTGTACTTTGTGTGAGAACATTAAATAATTACACTTTTATTGGGTTTTTAATGTAATTCATAACCATGTCTACACATACAGCAAAATATTTTAAATATTTACGTATTTATTATTTACATTCACAATGTACAAACGTTTGTCAATTATTCATTAAGTACTGCAATGGCCTGCTTAAAATATGTTGTTTAATATGCTGTTATTTTGGTTGATTACGTTGATGTCCTTTACATGAGTCATTCATTGTAATAAGCCACTACTAAAATTCACATAAGGGAATATTACATAACATATATCTACAACATATATCTAAGATGATATCTAAAATGCAGAAAAAAAAAAATGCGTTCACTTCAAATTCAAACAACACAACTGACTAAACCTGACCAGTGGTTCCAGAGCCACTGAGCGGCTCTGATTGGTTCGTCTGATAATGAGTTGGCGCCGAAGAGCTCAGTATGTGAAATATGATGCGCGTGCAAATGTCCCTTGAATGTGAATATAAGTCTAAATGTAAGCAGTTATATTATAGAGCGATCGTGTCTCTTTAGAACATTTGAAGGAAACCACGCGATTCATGAGGATTACATGGCGATGTTTTTTCGCTGAACTTTTGAAACCTGAACATATTTGGTGAATCATCTTTCATCGGAGGACACAAGCTTTTCTTGAAGGTGAACGAGTAATAATAAGTCTTATTTGAGCGTCTTAAGGGTGAGTGATGATATTCATTTAAAAATAAAGGTCTAGCGGTGTGTATTTTTTTTTCTTTTTACCAGAAACCTCACTGTAACTTCAGGTAAAAATTGTGTTTAATAACGTTATTAGATATTTATGAATTAGGCCTAATGGAGATGGTTTGGTCAATCTTGCTAGAAAAATTCAAGATAACCTATATGTCCACCAGAGATGCTCCGCTCCATCGGCCCTCCGCCTGTGCCTTCAGACCAGCTCTATCTCTATCGCTCTGCCCCCAAATTTCAGCAGCAACAACATCTATATCTTGACTCCTTCCTCAACTCTGCTGTGGGTTGTCAGCTCTGGGTCTGTATCATGTGCCAAACACCAGGCCATCATCCTCATCATCATCATCATCCTCCCATTACCATCTCTTCGCCACATCCTGCCATGTGTTCCTCACCATCCCTACACCATCTCTTTATCCACCTCTAAACACCCTCTGTCTCTCCCTGTTCTCTTGCTTTCAGTACATATTTTTATTTTAAGAAAACTGCATGGTAATTTTGATGTATTCATTGTTGTAAAATCCATTACTTTTCAGTAATACAGGTATAACTGAAATGTTCTACAAATGTATAAGAATAGCATAGCATTTCACACTTTTTATATTTTTATATTATTATTTTTTTATTTATTATAATGTTGCTTTTTTTTTTTTAGTAATGTATTGTATTTTAGTAAAACAAATGATCTATGAACATACTTGTATTCCAAGTGCATTTTTAATGCATTTAATAGTTGTTTTTATAAGGTTATATACGCTTCTGTACTTTATTATGTACTATGAATATCTGTAATGTGCACAACAATATAAAATACATTAAAGTTTTATATATATCAAAGTGTGTATGTGTTTATATACTGAAAAAAAAAATATAATAATAATAATATAGGCACCATTTCACAAACGGGGCTTAGATTAAAGACTAGGCATTAGTTAAATTAAGATATTTAAGCAACTTTTACAAAAATGCCTTGAAAGAAAATATTGCAGGTGTGCATCTTAACACAGAACAATGACACTGACATGTTTTAAGATATGTCAAGAGCAAGATATTTTCATCTGAGACAGCTCAAACATAGCTTAAGCCTTGTCTGTGAAACTGGGGGATAATCTACTAGTGTAATGCTAATGCATTTCAAATGAACTATAATGCAATTTAAATGTATTTGAAGTACATTAAAACAATATTTCAAATATGCTCTAAATATAGTTCACGGAGTATTAAAATTATATTTGCAATTTATTTTTAAGAAATACACTTTTAAATGCACTAAATATACTTAAAATGGGTCCAATGCATTTCATATATTACAAATATATGAAAGTTGAACTTAAATATATCTTAAAATACACTTTATATACTCAAAGTTGTTCCAAAATAATACATTTAATATGCACTTAGTATAGTATAATTTAAATAGATTATGTATGTCTAAAAAAGCACAATTTAAATATATTTCTTTTTCACCTGGGGAAATCATATAGCTCTGTAAATAAATACAATTTAAATTGACATCCTGCACACTTTATGCCCTTGAACTAAACATTAAACTAACTAATTGAATGTAGAATCACGGAGGAATATCTGGCAATGTCCACTTCAAATGGCACTTATAGGGCATTGAATAGAACAAACATTGTATGTGATACGAGACTGCAAGGAAAGGCGTGAGGACTGGGAATAGTTAAATAACTCTGTGTGCTATACACACTACCATCAAAAATAGATTTTTATTCATTTGTTAAGAATTATCTTCCTGTCACCAAGCCTGCATTTATTTGATCCAAAATAAATAAATAACAGCAAAAGCAAAAATATTGTGATTTTTCAAAAGGTTTCAAAATTTTAAATAACTGCTTTCTATTTAATGTATTTTAAAATGCAATCTATTCATGTGATCAAAGCTAAAAATTCAGCATCATTACTCCGGTCTTATAACATGATAATTCTAATATGCTGATTTGCCATAAGAAACACAATAACAATAAGAATGAATGGAAAGTTCCAAATATTATCATTTATGTTAAATAAAAAGATTTTGTAACATTATATCAGTGGTTCTCAAATGTGTCCTGGAGTACCCCCAGCCCTGCACCCTTTGTTTGTCTCTCTCATTTATCACACCTGATTTAACTCATCAGCTCATCAGGGGAGACTGCAAGACTTGATGTGGTTGTATCAGATATACAGAGACATGTCCGGTGCTAGGGGTACTTCATGGAGAGGTTTGAAAACCACTGCATTATATTGTATACTATACCATTTAAAAGCATATTCAAAAAGGAAAAATATAGAAATTAATACTTTTGTTTAGCAACAATGATTTCATTGATAAAATAAATGATAAAGACATTCATAATGTTACCAAAGTGTTAACACTTTACAAAAAGGTACATTAGTTAACAATAGTTAATTTCCTTAGTTAACATGAACTAAGAAGGAACAATACTTCTACTGCATTTATTAATCTTAGTTAATGATAATCTCAGCATTTACTAATGAATTATTAAAATCACAGGTTGTGTTTGTTAACATTTGTTAATAACTAACACTGTAAAATAACACAATTAACAATCGTATTTTCATTAACAAAGATGACTAAATAGTTTAATGAAAGCTTTGTTAATTGTTTGTTCATGTTAGTTAATACATTAACTAATGTAACTAAATGACACCTTATTATAAAGTGTTATCAAGATTTCTATAAAAATAAATGCTGTTCTTCTGAACCTTCAGATTTCCCCTTTTTGGTAAAGGCTCTGTCACAGATGGAACAACCAAATGTTTTTTCTCCTGTGTGAGTGCGAAACTGACAATCAAAGAAACTTGGAAAAAAGCCCAAGTTTAACTCTTTAGCTGTTTTTTTAGAATAATACTAATACTACTAATAAAAGTGCAAATAAGAATATTAGAATGATTTCTGAAGGAGACACACACACACACAAATGTTGTTTTTTTGTGATTTATGGGGACTCTACATAGGCGTAATGGCTTTTATACCATACAAACTGTATGTGGTATTGCCTTACATTGACCTTACTCCTAAACCTACGCCTTACAGGAAACTGTGTGCATTTTTAGATTTTCAAAAAAAACACCATTTTGTATGTTTTTTTAAGCCTTTTGAAATACGGGGACACAGAAAATGTCCTCATAAAACACCTACATATTGTAATACCTATGTCATACCTATGTCATTATACAAATTTGTGTCCTCATAAACCACATAAACCCGCACACACACACACACACACACACATCTGTCTACAAATACACTACCTTTGTCTTTTCCCAGGAACAGCAGACTGAAGTGATTCTCATCTTTGACAAATGACCTAGTGTGTTGAGTGGCAGTGAGATCTAATGCACCTGTGTTTTCTGATCCAGGAGAAGGGGTATCTGACAGTTCAGACTTCACTATTGCGTTCACTGAAGGAATATGCAAAGTATCCTCCTTGCTGTTATCCGACTGAGTAGGGGACTTGGATCGATGACTCTCCGATTGACTATAAGTAGGAGACAGAGCCTGCATAGAGCCAGATGATTCAGACTGTGCTGGACTCGAAACAATGTGGTTCTCCAAGTCTCCTAAAGTGGAAGATGACTCATTTTTAAATATGTCTTCATTATCCACATCAATTCCATTCACATTTTCTGGAGGTTTGAGACCGAATGCATTGGTTGTTTTCACTGCCATATCAGAAAGTCTCATTTCGTTCTCAAAAGCAACCATGCTAGAAATAAGAGAGGTTGGGGGTGAAGTGCTTGGAGACATCTCTGTGTATAAATGTTTTTTGGGTGTGTCCACATTCCCTTCTTTAATATCAGTTTCATCTTCTATTGCTTGGTCTATCTCATCCATTAGCTCATCATCATAGTTGTTAATGGTAGCTAAGCTCTTTTCATCAAATGACATATTTGTGTCCAAATCCTGAACACTGTCAGGCTGGGGTGTGTTAGGAATCTGTCCACCCATATGCATACGAATGTGCTGCTGCAGAACTACTGCGTTAGTAAACTTTTTTTGACATATGGGACAAGAGTGTTGTACCCGAAGAGGGGGCTTGGATCTGTGAACCCCAAAGTGAGTTTTCAAATTACCCTTGGTTGTGAAAGCACGACCACATATTTTACATTTAAAGGGTCTTTCTCCTGTATGGATGCGGTAATGCATCTTTAGAGCACTCTGACAACTAAGCACACGATGACAGATGACACATTGGTTGGGGTCTGTCATCTTTTTATCAATGTTTTCCACCAACTGCTGTAGCTTTGAGGTCTCTGATGTTTGCATAGAGTCCAGGAGGCCACCAAAAGGAAATTTGGGCTTAAACTGACTGGAAACCATTTGAAGGGGTGAAGGAGAAACAGCAGAAGGAGTATTTGCTGAATCTATGATCTGTGTTCTTGTGCTAGTTGTGGCTGTAACTGTGGTCGTAGAAATCACTTGGTGTATAGAAGAAGTCAATATGCTGGTTTCTCCAGGTCTGGTGGTGGATGTGGGTGGTAGATTAAAGGCTTCAGATTTTAGAACTGGAGGTGTGTCACTTGCCACACTAGGCTGTGGTGAACTGGAAATTTGTGCAATAGTAGCCTCAGCAATGAGGTGATTAGGAGACATAGATGTACACTCACTTGATGGCGGTGATGGCATTTGAGGTGACCTGCTTAAAGGAGTAAAACTACTTGAATCCCCATAGTTTCCTACAATACTAGGTATGGTTGGAGGGAGTTGCAGTGCTATTGATGTTGGGATTGTAGACAAAGCAGGTTTGCTGTCCAGCCATGTGGTAACAGGTTTTTCTGGGGGCAATGACATACCATAAGGTATACCTGAGCTAGTTGGAACATTATCCAGATACTCTGGAACTGGATAAGGGTTCATTTGAATCTGAGGATACTTTTCTTTATGTCTCTGAAAATGAACCTTCAAGTTACCCTTTGTGGAGAAGCGATTGCCACAAATGTTGCATTTGAAAGGCCTTTCACCAGTATGGGAGCGAAGATGAATTTGAAGGGCACTGTCACTTCCAAATACCTTGGCACAAAATCTGCACTTGTGTTTGAAGAAGGGATCTTCTGAACTGGGTTTAGTGTCAAACACAGAGACATTTGGGGGCTTTCCTTTGCGGTGCTTCAATAGGGCAGAAAGAGGATCAAGAGCATTTGTTGTGGCTGCAATACTGGCTAGAGGATTAGGGAAAATAACACTGCTGGATGAGCTGTGAGGTACGAGAGGAAGGCTGGAGGGGGATGTAAGCAATCTCCCATGAGTCAGTGTTAGAGGACTAAGTGTATTTTTTGGAAGTGAAATACCACAACTTATTTCACCCCCAGTTGCTGTGCTACTACTGGTGCAGCTACTGCTGCCAATTGATGCTGAGCATGGTGGCATTTGTGAAGGAACTACATTGCTGCTTGTTGGATATAAGGAATTAATTGCAATATTGTTTTTCATCCCAGAACTAGCCAGCTGGCCAACTGTCTGAGGAACACTAGCACAGGCAACCTCAAGAGCTGAAGATAACGAGGCTGAGACCTGTCCATTGAAATCGGAAGGCCCTTTTATCGGAAGCTGATGCACTGGGGGTGCAATGTAGCCACGTAGATGAAGCTGCCCCGGCATTGTAGGTATGTTGGAAGATGAGGTTACTTCTAAGGTTGCATTCATACTGTGGTCTGCTTGATGGTTGACAGTGGTCTGTGTGGAGGCCTGCTTATTTATTAACGCCACCTGGCTCCGAATCTGCTCTATCAGTTGAAGCTGGTGGAGCTGTTGTTGCTGCAAGGCCATAAGCTGGTCGAGGATCATAGGAATGGCCATTGTTGACACTTCACCAGCTAGTGCACCCCGGGCACTCTGAGAGAACTGAGCCACAGCCACACGGGTTCCATGCAGTGTTTCCAGTGTGACATTAGTGCTGGGTATAGTATATCCTGCCCCAGAAGACTGCTTAAGATCTTCAAGTTGAGGTAGGCATATGTCTGGCTCTGACAGAGTAACTTGATTTTCAGAATTAATAGGTTTCTCGGGGGACAATTCAACTTCCATGGGCTCATATTCTTTCTCCAGGACAACACCTGGTTCCAGCATCATTTCTGCTCCTTCATGACTTTCAGTGGGCATGTGGCTTTCCTCTATTACATCCTCACTCTCTGCCAGCTCACTGCTGCAACTGGGCATGGGTGACGGCTCAGGTGGGTAGTCCTGTGCTTGGTCTGAAGTCACTTCATTGTCACTGATAATTAACACAAGTGGATTCTTGGTACAGTTCTTCAGATGTTCACAGAAATCAGACCACTTAAAGAACTCAGCACAACACTTTTCACATACATGGGTCTCTTCACTCCCACTGGGGCTCTCATTTCCACTGTCTGAATCATCCAGTCCTTCACCTGAGACTGAGAAAAACAAGACAATGAGTAATAATTATTATGATTATTATTTGCTCAATCAAATATGTTTTAACCTTTACCTTGATTATGTTCATCTTAACCACCATTCCATTTTTCTCTGTATAGCCAGATCTGTCTTCGTGCAATCTATTTATTTTGAGACTATCAATTATAGATATTGCCATTTACAAGGAATTCAATGTAACTCGTTGAATAACCACAGTTCTCATATAAACCAAGGGCACTTTATCTGTACAAATCAGGTCTCTGATTTAATGCTAACATAAACTTCAGATTTCATTAGTATTGTCAGATGTGTGATCTACTGTATGCTTTTGCAAAATCTTTTCACACACAGGGTTTATATAATAAATGTCTAAGTTATTGCATGTTTTGTTCAGTTGACGTGTCATACCAGCCCTAATTCATATCTAAATATATCTGAACTGTTTAAATCATAAATTTGTTCTGAGATTATAAATTTGTTCTGAGATTAATTATACAAAAAAATAATATAATAGACTTACATGCATCACATGTTTCATGACAATTATCTGGTAATGGGTTTAACTAGGAGTTGGGTTGAGTATGAATTTCTAAATGTCTAAATCTTTATTTGATTGTACCTTGGGGGATATGAAATTCAATTATTGTGTATACTGTGCTGTGAAATTAATACATATTTAAAAAAATAAAAAGAAGAATAAAGCAAGAACAAGGAGGAATATTTGACTTTTCAGTAGTGATTGGAATAAAAGTATTATTGTTATTGTTATTACTATTATTATCTATAAATAACCAAAGATAGATAATCAAGACAAATTCCCATACTATTTCAAAGAAGAAAAACAAAAATATTATTTAACCCCCTATTATTTTTTAACCTTATTACGTGTGTGTGTGTGTGTGTGTGTGTGTGTCATATTCTGCCAATGTTATATAATAATCTTTTATATTAGGCTAGATTAGGCATTCACTATTCCAAAATGCATTTTCTCATGAACCATCATAAAAACAAGTAAAATTTGAATAAATGCTTAAAATGCAACTTTTGTTTAGTTAAAAAACGTACATTTAAATAGAAAAAAGCAAACAAACAAACTAATAATTTGTATGTGCGTATACAGTATATATATATATAATTTTTTTTTCAAGTCTCAAGTCAAAGTGGCTAATATTATTTTACACACATATACACTACTACGGAATACAATACAGTGTCAACATTCACTGACTACTAATAATTAAAATATGCTCTAATTTTCTTAAATGTTACTCTAATATAAAATTTTTCACTTGAAACCATCATGCGTGTCGTGATGAAAGGAGTAATGTCAAAAGAAAGCACGAATGAGAATGAGAGGACATGAATGAGAGACACTGAAAGGCGTTTCTAAGCTTTGCACTTATAGCGAATAAACTCTGAGTTCTTGTCTTATTTTATTACCATTTTCTAAACTATAGCGAATAAACTGAAAATATGAGAAATGCAGAAGTTGTCTGAATGGTTTGATTGTATTTACCTTCAACATTTCTCACATTATCAGTTTATTTGCTATATTTCTCATGAAAATGGTAATAAAAAAAATGAACGACAAGAACGCAGTTTACTACTTATTAAGTAAAGCATTATTTATTAATACTTAGGACATATGTGAGCCACCTTCCTCAGGTCAACATAATATCTGCATACCTCATTTAATTTTTGACATCTATTGGCCACCCATGATGGTGCCATGAAGCCAAAGGTTAAGTGCATGCAGTATCAAAGCACTTTAAAGCAGCTCTCCTCAGGGACAATTGTGTCAGGTCAGGACCGACGTGGTGGGGGGACAATGATTGTTTCTTGTTGACACACCAGTGAGTTCCCACACAAAAGGTTTTTTTTCTTTTCTTCTTCTTTTTTGTTTTTTTCAAAAGCCAGGCAACCAAAAGAGATTCAAAATGAGAATTTCAATACTTGTGCAAAGAGAAACAGAGGAAATGTCTAAAGAAACATTGCACTCATTAAGAAAAAGACAAAGTTGCTTACATATTCTTACTGGAAAACATTCCACTAAGTGAATGTGAAGTATGACAATGGTGTACTGAACATTTAGACCTTAGTCAGACCAAATGGTTAAATTCTCACAGCATGACCGATAGTGTCATTAGATTACTGTAATGGGGAAACAATCAATACTTCTGTTGCTAATCATATGCAGTAGAATCCAGATTATACATCAACAGAACACAACCAAACACCAAAATACAAGTCAAAATAATATGCTTAGTACTGAAAGAGTTCACATAAGTTAGTTTCATTTATCAATACATTTTTTATGTGCATTTCGTATTAATTCTGTTTTGCTTGTGATTGTCTATTAGACATATTGCTTGTTTACTGCTTCACTCGTTGAGGTTGTCGAGTCATGAGGTCCTTTAATTTTGACATTAATTTTAAAAATGTAATAATTGTAAGTAATATAATATAGTATATTAATAAACAAACAAATAAAACTAATTAATGTAGTAGTAAATATGATAAAGTATCTGATATTTATAAACTAGAAAATAAATGTTACACTACTCTTCTAAGTGACTGAGCATGAATAAGAGAGATATAAGGTGTATATAAGAGGTATAGATATATTATTATTATTAATAACAACTCATTTTCTATTAACTGTTTTTGTAGAAAATAGGGTCATGTAAAAGCCTGAATTGTGAAATATCAGAAAGTTTGTGCCATGATCAATACACAAGTGAAACTGACACCTTTCTTTCCTTCTTTAGACTTAATATATGGAGTATCAGTGTGTGTGTATATATATATATACATCAAGTTGAAACCAAGAAAAAAGTTTAATGGCAGAAAATCAGCCCGTTTTATTTGAAGACATTTGGTTAAAAGTTTGGAGTGTCTCCGAGTAACAAAACCTGCTTTTAGGATGCTTCTGCAGTCACGCACACTCACACTAACACACTCTCTCTCTCACACACAGGTAAATGAACATAAATTAGGTTTTGTAAGTGAATCTCTTAACTTGAACAATAATCGTTGCATTGCGAATTTCTTTATGTGTGTTTATTAGCTTTGCTATTAGTTTGTCGTTGTTTACTAGTCTATTATTTATGTGTTGTATTAGCTAATATTTAAAGCCTGTCGTTTGCGGTTTAATTGAAGAGCCACATTAAAAACAATAATAATAAAATAATAAAAACAATAATAAATCAACATATTTCCAATCGTTTATATCTATCTACACTAATCTAAATTTAACATAATCATTTTAACCTCATATTAGGTTTCCGTTTTGGCTCACATGTGTTAAAATATAACGTCAGAAAAGTTTTGGGATATTAAGTCGCACCTGTCGTAAAAGCGAAAAGACAACGCGTAACGAGTTTAGTAAATTGCAAAGTAAGCGTGCAAATGCGAAACAACTTTATGATTATTTTAGAACACT
>JAUMHI010000090.1:17076-36643 GCA_032359435.1 Enteromius unitaeniatus | reverse complement strand
GCTTCTACTTCACACACAATAACCTTCATCACGAGCTGCATCCATTTAAACACTTTAATGCTTAAAAACACTCACCTCTCTTCATCCGAGTCAGACTCGCAGGAGCGCGGCGCAGCCTTATGACGTCACATCGGCAGAGCAAAATAAAAGTCTTTTCGCGAAAACTAGGATATACATGAGAAAACAAATGTAAATACTAAAGTACATTATATCTACTTTATATCTAGCCTTATATCTAAATGTTAGCAAATGTAATTGTTGTAAAATCACTATACATTATAGAATTTGTTAAAACTTTTGTTTCCTAAAAAAAAACAAAAGAAAAAACCTTATAAAGAAGTTACAATTATACGTTGTAGATCAAAATTAACAATTTGTTAACTGAAGTTGTAGACCAGTATCCGAAATATTATTTTATATTGGTCTTTAAATATGACCTATTCCAGAATTGTGGGTACATTTCAAGTAGAAGAAGAAAAAAAAATGCATTTTCTTTTTTTACTATATATATATATATAATTTTTTTTACTTTTTTTACTATATATATATATATATATATATATTTTTTTTTTTTTACTATATATCAGTTATTTTATAACTATTTTATTTTCATAGAACATACTTCAAATTTAATATTTTGTATATTTGCCAATTTGCCTTAAACTTGTAAGATTCAAAACATTTGTTAAGAACATCATTATACTGACAGATAAATCTGTCAACTCTGTTACAGAATAATTAACGTGACACAGTTTAAACCCTGTCTTCCCTAAGAGAACTTATGTTTCTTCATCCTTTAATTCAACTTGAAACTTAATAACATGTAGACTTTATGTTTTACAGTAAAAATATCAATAAATATAACTGAAAAGTTGCCAAACTGCATACAGTTTTTTCAAAACATAGCTTCAAAAATTACTTAAAGTAAAAAAACAAATTGCATATTGTATCTTTGCGAATTTCTAGAGCTACACATAACAAATGTGACGCGTCGAAGCCATGCCCTTACTGTAACGCAAATGGTATGTATTGCGTTGTGTTTTTTGCAAGCGGAATAGACTTGTATGCGATATTGTATTCCCTGGCCTTTTATCGACCTTATCAATTAAAGAGGGTTTTTATAAAATTGTGAGTGAGATATATTAATAAAATGGCATCACGTAATTTTAAACGTACAAGTTTACAATAATACAGTACATTTTTTTATCTAAAAGAAATGCACTTTGAATAGAACGTAAAAATTCACTTTGAACTGGAATCATGGCGGAATATTCTGTAATGTCCTTTTCGCAGTGCGCATACATTCAAACAGAAGAAATAACAAGAGAAATTCACAGAGCGGGGGGACGCGAGGAGAGGACGAGGATTGAGAACCGCTGATCTGAGTGTATGAGACGTAATTTAAATCGTATTCACTTATTTACAGTGCAAATTTGTGAATGAATGTTCCGAAGTGAAGTAAACTTTAACGGACACTGTGTAGGGACCATGTCGATTGGGAACACAGCTCATGTACAGAGCTCTCTTCTAATAAGATGATTATCAGAATCAGAGAGACAAAATACGCTGAGCAGGGAGGCGCGAGGACCAAGGTTGAGAACCACTGTGCTAGAGAGACAAAAACTACAGATTATTTTTATTTTGCAACACTGTAGTTAATCTGACTGTACAAATGTAAAAATATATTGCAGCAGTGACTGTCCTGGGACCTTATTATTGGCCAATTCCAGCATCACTGACGTGACATTCACAGCCAAAACCTCAAATATAAATTCTCACAGAATGCATATTCTATATACCCATATATGGTGGTTCATAGGCTGTTTTGGATTTTGGAAATACATGTGTTATGGGCTAGACCAAAAAAAAAAAAAAAAGCATTTTTTGGTTGACAACATATCTGTGATGTAACTCGCTGATTAACCACCATAGTATGATGCATTGTTCTGGAAATCTACATACGACTGTTTCCTGAACACGGTCACATCTCCATTGTTTGAAACATTTTAGTTCAACAACAAAGGGCCAATGTTAATGACATCACACGCATGTGGTGGAGGAATAACTTTTGCTATTTAAATGATTAGAGATCTCCAAGATGCTGCTGTACTAAACATGCCACATGTTGACTAAGAAACTATGCTTCTAAGCAAAGTTCCAAAGCTGTAGTTCTAACCAGGTTTGTGACGTTGACTGTGAACGTTCGTTTAAACAATGCTTTCGGGGAAACAACGGATCATGGAACTGTGCTGGTAACGACTGAACTTGCAACCATAGACCATGCTTTTGGGAAACACACCCCTGAATTAAAAAAAAATATCTGCAGAATGGATCTCAAAGGATCTACAAAATATTGTTAAATAAACTACAGCCCAAAATAATTTCCATTAACTTTATTTTTAAATCTTACTTGCAGTGTAATTTGAAGTTGAATAAAAACATTAAAAAAGGTTGTATGATATACAATCTTCAGTCTGCAAAACTCTATGAACTTTTATTATCAAAGGGCTTTAAAAAAAATTGTGATTATAATTTTATAATACACCTTTCCTCACTTTGTAGTACTCTGAGTGTATGACGATGCTCATCAAAAAAGTTTGTTAACCAACAGATAAATATGATTGTAAATCAAAAGTACCTCACTTATTTGTGTAAGGTTTGGAAGAACAAAGACTCTTCCAGGAAGGCAATGCTGAGAAGATTCTCGAGGCCCAGAGCAGGCAACAAACCAATAAAAGCTAATCTGGAAGAAGAATCTTCAAAAACAACAGACACTGACTTTCCTACTCATTTTACGACCCTCCTCCCTTCCCTGAATTCCCCAGCTCACACAGTCCTCATGGAAAATCACTAAGGAAAAATATACGCTACGAGTGTCATGTCTTGTGAAGCGATTGTTTTTTCATTGACATGTTTAGATTCATCTGAAAGGTCTGAGTGCGAATGGTATAATGGTCTCAATTTCACAGCAGTCACTTACATTGTTAATAAGAAAACTTTTACAGAAAACTCACAACGAAGGGGAGTAGGTCTCCCCTAAGGGACGGATGATAATCTCCAAACAGGTGCAGAACCGGGGTTGCGGGAACATCTGAGAAACAAATGGTCTTTTGTGTTTAAAGATTTGTGGGGGGTGTTGGTTTGAGGTATTTAAGGAGAAAAGTAAAGCAGCAAAGGAGGAAAATTCTGTAGACAGAAAACCTCCACGCTACAAACATGTAAGGGTCTTTGGAACTAAACCTCCAGGCCTCTTCTACGTGGCAGCGTGTATATTTGAGAGTCAGGTATGCATTTGCTGAGGTTATGCATTCTTTTAAATGAGAAATTAATTGGATTCTCATTGCTTAATTATGTAATTGGCTTGATATAATTTCTTGATTTATCAAAGTTATGTATTTTTCTAAATTGAAATTGCATTGGAGTGCAATTCACAGAAATTCACCCACAAGTGTTTTCACAGAAACGCTGGAAAAGCGAGACGCGCAGAATCCGGGCTAGTAAACCGGACCTTACATTTGACAGAAGATTGGCATTTCCTCTTTTATTGCACTGCACACCACAAGTCCAGCTCTATATTCTACAAGATCAACCCAACTGATTGAGAAAGCATCGTTTAATAGAAACAATTTATGATGGGCCCCAGAGATGTAGTGTATATGGAGAAGAGGAGGGGTCCAAGATCTGAAATAATATCATATAAGAGGTACATTGTATTTAGGATTTAAAATAAAGGTGTTACATTAACAGGCTTGCAGCCAGATGTTCCTGCCAGTTCCCGTGCTCTATTGTAAGTCAAATGAGGTTGATTACAGAGACTTTTCACCTTTTGTTTGTAACAGCACTTGGTGCCTTTTGCTCTAGTATTTGATTGGCTATGCTGATTGGATCAGGACTGGTGTACTGGGGGAAGTTTGCCAAACCTGAATACTTAATTTGCATCTCTTTGTTTCAAGTGTCTCCACCTCTATGTAACTCCTCCCCCTTAAAACTTATATTGCAATGTAACACTGCTTTAGTTAGACTACTTTGACAACAGACAAGCCTGACAATTAGAGATTTACTTTGATGACTGCAGCGTGGGGACAGAGTTCCCACAATAAAGAAAATTTTGCTTCCAAATCCAAAGTCTTTCTCCAGGTCTCTCTGAAAAAGTTTCACAACACCAGACGATGTGTTTTGGATACCTCTCCTTCCCAGGCCACTCTGAAGGATCTATCTGTGAGATAGGATTTATACCAGTGAAGTGGAATCCCTGTGATACCCAGTGATGAGAGTGTGGACAGGAGGATCTGATTATTCACCGTGTCAAAAGCAGCAGAAAGATCTTGAAAAACGAGTACTGATGATCTGGAGTCAGCTTTTGCAACCCGCAAGGCTTCAGTGACTGACAGTAGTGCAGTTTCCATTCCTGGCCACTCCTGTACCCTGATTGGTTAGCATCCAATAAGCTGTTCTGTGTGAGAAAAAACGATACTTAGTTAGAAACGTCTCATTCAAGTGTTTTCGCTATGAATGGAAGGAGAGAGATTGATCTATAGTATCTATTAGTGAATTGTTTAACCCTCTGGGGTCTGAGGTGATTTTGGGGCCCATGAGCAGGGCTTCACACTGGCACCCGCCCACCTGCCAAATGCGGGTTAAAACTTTAGTCTCACTAGCCACTCACTAAACAACTTGTTTAGAACGTGCGTTAAGTTAGTCTCTGCAGTGATAACCTGCCTACGACATGTCTGACTCGTGAATGAACAGATTTTTTAACAGCTTGTTTTACTTTCACTTTGTGATCGCGCAAACTGTGTATGGACTGTTTCATCAGGCGTACGCGTCTGGACCGAAGTTAACTAGTCTGTTTTTGTTGATCAGTCTGGTTACAGACCAGCTCCAAACGCAGCTAATGGAGAAATGAAGTTGTACTCTTGGGTTTTTGTGGTGTGGGATCTGTTTCACACATTTATTCACCTCTGGGTCGGGTATCCATCCTCTAGTCTGAACGAATCGTTTGCAGGCTTCAATGACTGATTAATTAAAATAGTCACTTGCTCAGACCTACTGGCGGTTTACTATCATAGTAGGCTACTTTCATCTTTTTTTCCCATAATTTCATATATATTTATACACTATATGTATATTAAAACACCAAACTCAACATAATGCTGTTATAAGTTTGCCTGCAAGTGTAAGCATTCATGCTATATTTTGGCTACAAAGAACAGTCATAAATGCATCTGAATGCTGCTTCTGTTTCTTCTGCAGTGGAATGATCAATTTTCTGGATGTGTATGATTTCATATGATTGGTAACGTGTAACATTGGGAACATTTCATAAGATTGGTAACATTATCTTATTGTATTAATATAGGTCAAATGACTTTGCAATATTTGCATGCTATATTAAGTCATATAAAATGTAGTTTCCTAACAAGAAAATTGTGGCCAGTGAAAATGCTGAGTGGCTAGTAAGCTTGGAAAACCACTAGCCACAGTGTCTGGTAAGCAAAAAAGTTAATGTCAAGCCCTGCCCATGAGATGTTTGGACATGCTCTGATATTTGTGCTTTTTTCAGCTACTTATAACATACTATTGACCAACCTGTATTATGCGTGGTTACTAGGTTTTGTGAAAATAAAAGTAGCTGAAATAAGGCACACACTAAATAGTCCTGCACAAGACTTTTGAGTAACCTGTGTATTAGGCTAGAATATTTACTTTAGAATGATGTGAAAATCATTCCACTTACTTTTTCAGAGAAAACAATATAGTGTTTTAAATTTTAAAAGACATATTTTGAGGCTGAAAGCCAGTATGTGGGGGAGTGATAATGATCATTAATATTCAGTGATTAACACCTTTTGAAATGATTTGTATTTGATTTAAAACGCAGTATAATTAAAATATACATATGAAGGTCAAAGACACTTTATTGATCACACTGCTCTAACTACAGAGATGTGAACAGACTTTGAGTCAATCCTGAAAACAGATTCTGTTCAACAAAACCTCTACATAATACCTGATATTTCCGTGTTTGCTGCTTCTTTTCAAGAAAAATAAAAGCTTGTTTTACCAGAGAATATCAGTGTAGGCAAACATCAGCACTCCTAGAGGTCATCAGTGTGAAGATGCTCAGTGCTGAGGAGACAGGACTCTGCTGCTGCTGTGATTCTGATCACTAAAGAGCAAACAACAAAACATCTGTGAGCATGCTAATATCAGTATTTGTACACAGATACACATTTATAAAATAAATTTGTGAATAGATTAATAATATGGTCTAAACATTCTTAGACTCATAGCATTCATCATGCACTAATATCATACAGTATTGTTTTATGGTCATATTCAAAACGTTTCACTCATTTTAAACATTTCAGTCAGGAATTATAGTTTGGGAAAAGCAAAACAATCAAATTTGTTTACGTTAGCAACAATAACAAGCAAACTAATACAAGAAATAAGCATTACTCACTCGTTATGAGGATGAGGACTCGCTGGAGTCTGCATTCTTCTTGTCTGATGTAACGTTAATCCAAAGTTTATTCCTCTAAGTGCGTCTTCTTGAGGTATTTATTAATCTCATGCAGATGCAGAGTTTGAAGATCATGCAGATCAACGCGGCAGACAGCGCACACTGTTTGTTTTCTTCATTTTAGAAATACACAAAGTTGTGTTGTTATTATATGTGTATACAAATAAAGTAGACCCTTCACAGATTCGACTGATTTATTGCTCCTATCTGTACGATCAAAACTCAGGGTGTAATTTAAGTTCTCATCTGCGTCATCAGGAGAAGACACCTCAAAACAAAACAAAACACCTCATGTATGCGTTTGCCGGCCCCAAGGGGTTAATGTAGGTTTTTTGAGCAGTGGGGTTACCCGAGCCTGCTTGAATGCAGTGGGGAAAGTGCCTGTGAGGTGAGATGAGTTGATGATGTGTGTAAGTGCTGGTAGGAGTGTGGGAGAGATTGCTTGGAGAAGGTGAGAGGGGATTGGATCTAGAGGGCATGTTGTAGGATGGCTGGAGAGGAGAAGTTTGGATACTTCTGTCTCCGAGAGAGAACAGAGGGAGAAGAGTGGGGTGTTAGCTGTGGATGTTGTCTGTATTGGTTCCTGTATGCGTGGAGCTGAAAACTGGCTGCTGATAGTTGCAGTTTTGTCAGAAAAGAAGGTGGCGAAATAATCGCCAGTTATAGAAGTGGTGGGAGGTTGTGTCGGTGGGCAGAGGAGTGAGTTAAATGTTTTGAAGAGGTTACATGTGTCTGGAGAATTGTTGATCTTGTTGTGGAAGAATGTTGATTTGGCAGTATGGACTTGAGCAGAGAAGGATGAAAGCAAAGACTGATACATCCTCAATTCAGATAGATCTTTAGACTTCGCCATTTTCTCCGCTGCCATGGGTTTGTTCACGGAGAACATTGGATAACCAGGGGTTAGGAGGTTAAGGTGGAGCATAGGGTGTTGGTAGCTGCATTAACGTCCAGAGATGAGAAGAGGGTTGTAGAGTGAAGAGCGGAGGATACTGAAGAGGAAAGATGGGAGGATGAGAGACAGCGTAGGTTTCCTCTGGAAGTAACAGGTAGAGGTAATGGAGGTGTACTGGTAGTAAGATGTAGGTTACATGTAAAGAAGATGTGAAGGGGTGTAACCAGAGTGTTGTCGGCAGTGCAATTGCGTACGTAAATGAGGTCGAGTTAGTTGCCTGATTTGTGAGTGCTTGTAGTAACAAGGCGGTTTAGATCAAATGAAGCTATGAGTGAGTGAAAGTCTGCAGCATCAGCAATGAAGTGTAATCACTAAGTGTAATCAAATGTGCTAATTAAAACGAAAAACAACACTAAAAATAGACAGAGAACGAAAAATAGACTTTCTGGCACTATGCAACTTCTGCTGTTCGTTGTACTTGATCTGGACCAACATTTCACCTGGAACATGCAAAAGCGTTTGACATTGCTAACCGGTGTAAATGGAGAATACTGTATTGGATGAATGTATGTCACATCGTTTACGCAGTTATATTACAATAAACAGACAGCAATAACATCAGCGTTAGTCACGCTGCAGCCAACTGTAAACTACACCATACTTTATATCCAGTGCTGATTAACGTTATTTAACCACACACTTTTTATTAAGAAAAAGATAAATAAATGTTTCGCATTCGGCAATGTGAAAAAAAAATACTGTGCAGTTTACTGTCATGTCTGCAAGGTGAATATTGCACATAAAAAAAGTCTAAAAAGATTACATAAACACATCAATTATTTTTTCTATATAGCTTTAAGCTTGTAAAACCGTCCCTTTATAACATTTTAACAAAGCATCAGTAGCTAGCTAGCTAATGTTATTAGCAAAATAATTAATCATGTCATCAACAATTTTAGTCCTGGCAATAAACAAGTGTGCGTTCGCTCCACAGCACGTAACTCTATTAAAGCAATGTAAGTTCTGCTATTGAATTAGCACCAAATTATAAATGCTTAAGTATGATTTAATGTAACTTACCTTTCAAACGCACTGGAAGATAATGACGCGTCTTCGTGATTTCAGCAGTGACGTGGAGTCTAATTACACCTCTATGGAGTTGTTTTAACACTGATGATCAACTCTGTGAAATAACTTCAACACCAAATGCCATTTTACTCTGAATGTATTAAAAATACTCTTTGGGTGTTAAAGTCAACTCAGAAATGTTTAACACTGAAGTTTCCACATGTACTATCAGGAAAGATAAAAATCATTGACCTATTGTTAACAATGGTATTTGTGACCAACGCCCCCTAGAGCTGGCCATGGGGTTTGGCTACAGAATGTTGTTCCTTGCGCCACCTGGTAGATATTCATATTATAACTATCCTAGTTATTTGCACTAATTGAGCTATAAGAAACAAAGGGAGGGATCATCAATTTTGCAAAGATTTACAACGTTTAGAGGTGAAAGCTATATTTGGTTGAATACACACCCAAACACTGTAAATTAAAATGAAAATACATTTTATTCATCAAATCCACCACATTTATAAAACGTTAAGAGTCCTCACAATCCACCACTAGTTGAGATCATAGCCCATGAAGTCAAGTGAACACTCTTATCTGTAGAAGAACAGCCATTAGAAGAGTACTGAAGATGTCCTAAATTTGGATGTTAGGCCAGCAGGAAGCTTTTACTCCAAACACCCTCAAGGAGATGCTTCAGGTCATATAGTAAGGCCACAGTCCATAAGTGAAAATAGGTAAAAACATACTTTGTCCAAGAACTACAGCATAAAAAAAAATAACTAATAAAACAAAGCACATTCTATTTTTCCAAAAACATACAATGATATAATCAATAATCAAACTCACGTTTGAGCAGGAAACAAAAGGTTTCTCAAACAGGATTAAAGTATGTCAAGACAACCATTAGACAGCTTTACACTGAGCCAGAACCTAACAAACAAATTTAATTAAACTAAAGCACATTCTCTCAAATTTATCAATGAATAAAGGATACAAATCATCAAACTTATGTTTGAGCTGGAAACAAATGGTTTCTCAAACAGAATCAGGCAGTATGCTAGGTGGACATTAGGCAGCTTCAAACACAACCATGCACATACTCTACTACTTCCTGTTTTTATTCACTAAAGATGAGTAAGCTAGTCCCCCTAGTGGCTAGGATGATCACAACTGTGACAGTCAATGACTTACAACATATACGTTTGAACTCGCTCATCAGTGACTGACAGCTACACATTCAGCGCAACACATTAGATTCGTTTGTACAACCCACACATGAAATATAATTCTGCAAGGAAATGCAGTACCAGGTTTTTAAACATAGGTGGCGGCATAGAGGCAAATATTACAGGATGCAGCTTTAATTACTGGGTTCAAGTACTTACAAATAGAAGCTCAGAAGGGTCCTTAAATACATCTCAAGTGGAAGAATAGTCATATTAACAACGAAGAACACAATTAAAGTTTCTGCTTTCCTTCATTAAAGAGAAAGTAAAGTACATGGACCTTTTAACAACTGAACAAAATATGAAGCTCACAAGTAAAAAAGTACTGTAACATCACATACATCATGAATGAAAATTATACACCAAAATAAAGCTTTTTGACATTGGGGAGGAACTCAATCTTGGAGTTCTCAATTTTTGATTTTTCTCAATCTCTGATTTTGAAGATGAACCTTAAGCACTGTGAAAACTTAATAACGTTTCTTTGTCATGGCACTTATAATGTCTGGACAGAATTATCAAGATTACATTTTATTGCTTGATGCATTATTGTGTCACATTTGGTGAAGATACAGCATCAGACTTGAAAGTTCTGGATCTGAAGATGATCTACTAGCTGTGATAGTTTTTTGTATGTCTGCGTAGAGCTGATAAATGATTGAAACGCTTCCCACATGCAGTGCAATGATAAGGTTTCTCTCCAGTGTGGATCACCTCATGTATTTTCAGATCTGCTGACTGACTGAATCTCTTGTCACAGTGTGAACACTTATAAGGTTTCTCTCCAGTGTGGATCATCTCATGTGTTTTCAGATGTCCTGACCGACTGAATCTCTTGTCACAGTGTGAACACTTATAGGGTTTCTCTCCGGTGTGGATCCTCTCATGTGTTTTTAGATTTGTTGACTGACTGAATCTCTTGTCACAGTGTGAACACTTATAAGGTTTCTCTCCAGTGTGGATCATCTCATGTATTTTCAGATCTGCTGACAAACTGAATCTCTTGTCACAGTGTGAACACTTATAAGGTTTCTCTCCAGTGTGGATCATCTCATGTGTTTTCAGATGAGCTGGCCAACAGAATCTCTTGTCACAGCGTGAACACTTATAGGGTTTCTCTCCAGTATGGATCCTTTCATGTGTTTTCAGATATGCTGACAGACTAAATCTCTTGTCACATTGTGAACACTTATAGGGTTTTTCTCCAGTGTGGATCATCTCATGCCGTTTTGTACACTTTGCTGAAGAAAACGTCTTTCCGCACACAAAGCACATATTCTCTCCCACAGCAGTGTGTTTATTCTGACCTTCTTTTCCTTTACTTGACTCTGAAATAAAAATAAAAATTATAAAAATTTGAACATAAAAGTGAACCCTAAAGTAACAGTGGTGCTGCACTGAAATGTTAATCTTGAGCCATGCATGCAGTGCCTGTGGAAAAAACTTGTTAACGCCAGACTCTTATTGCGCGATAAATAATATCACTGTTAATCTTTTCACAAAGTTTCACCTTGATATTTTAGCAGGGATGTATAACGAGCCGAATTGCACTATAGCCCTATTCAGACGGGACTAGTTTTCTGAACTAATGTATGTGTGAGATTCGACTGTTATCACCTGTCGTCCGTGATTTTCATGTACCATTTTGGACGGGACTAACATCTCCGTATTTATTCACACAGAGGTGAGAGGGTCTGTTTTGTACATCTGGGCGTCACAGAGATTGTTGCTCTGTATGCGTGCATTGCTATCTATAGTCATTCAGATTGATTACAATTAGTATAATCACAAATACCGTGGTGAATAGGGGTGGGAGGAGAAAAAAACAAAATCGATGCAACGCTACTCATTCTTCAACGATTCTGAATTGATTCTGAATATTCTGAATATTTCATAATCAATGTTTTTCCTGCATATGGCACATGTGCACGCTTGAGATGCACCGGGCTTCATTGCACAGAATTTGCGCTGAGACACGTGCACGTTGCTGGACAATGTGTGCTTCTTTCCATCGCATTTTACTTTAGATATGTTTTTTTATATACCTGTTACAAAGGGCTCTATATTCAGTCACTCTTAGGTAATAGTGTTACATTAGTATAGGTTTCTTGCCGAGTGTTGGACTATTCAATGACTGTGGACTATTACTGCCCCCTTGAGGACATACAGAGTTTGATAGAACATGCTGGAAAGTGCGTCATCAGTATCATTAGTCTCTGGTATAAGCCCGCATAGTGTGGAGTGCACAAGCTTTCTTTATTTAGTGGTGTTTAATCGTGTGCGTGCATCTAACAGTAAGTTACTATTCATTGATCATATTTAATGTGTTAAATACCCTACACAGTGTCCGTTAAAGTTTACTTCACTTCGAAACATTCATTCACGGATTTGCGCTGTAAATAAGGGAATGCGATTTAAATTACGTCTCGCACACTTAAATGCACTTTGAATGAAACACAGAAATTAACTTCGAACAGGAATCATGGCGGAATATTTGGTGATGTCCTCTTCGCAGTGCGCATATGTTCGAACAGAACAAATGACAACAGAAACATACGAAAATTGCATGGGGGGAGGGGTGGCATGTGAGGACGAGAATTCAGAACCGCTGATCTAGCACAGTGTGTGCGATTGTGCGAGACGTAATTGAAATTTTATTCACTTATTTACGGTACAAATCTGTGAATGAGTGTTCCGAAGTGAAGCATACTTTGCTATTGTTCATTGTATTTTATGCTATGATTAATGTTAAGTACATGTTGTTTATACTTATTTGTAGAACCACATGTACCCACATGTTTGCATAGGCTGATGCAATAAATCTTCTGTGAAGGAAGACATCTTTGTTATGTTTTGACCAGACTTACCACAGTGATTAATTTACCTCGAACCATACTAGAAACTTCATTATATTTGGTCCTTCAAGCCAGATTGGATAATTGCTGTGGATTACAGAAGATGTTTCCAGAAACAGAGAAGGACAACCAGCTGATGTGTGTCCTAAACATCAAATACAGCCTCCAGCCTGGTTAGAGGATTATGAGGCTTCTCTCCCCTACAACGACCAACAGTCTCCAGCTGCACAAATGTTCCTTCATTCCAAAGAGTTACAGGAGCCTTACACTAAAAGGGTAGCCGAGATGACCCCTCTCACACATCTGCCACTGAGTGACTATGCCACAGGTACCAACCAGAGATTCATAAGGCGCTCATTAAATATTGGCCCAAGTTATGAGAGCACACCTGTATCTCAACCAGTCACAAAGGAGGATATATCAGAGATTCTGAAAACAGTCCAGGAGCTTAAAAGAGAAAATCAACAACTTCACTCTACTGTGCTAGATATGCAGCACAAATTGAGGGCTAACACAACATCTTCAGTGCACCAAAGATCAGTGCCTTTGCCAGATAACAGAGCCCAGTCACAAGTCAATCGATCCCATTTACCAGATTATGAAGACTGGCCACTGCCTCCTCCGCCTGTAGTGGATGACAACATACTTCCTCCTGCAGTGGACATACCACCCCCACCTCCTAGGCACATATCCAATTTTGTGGATGAATGAAACACCAGACTGCGAAAATTAGGGACTAAAGATCAACCTCCCTCATGTTAATCAACTCCTGAGTATTGTGAACCTAAGAGCAATTCCACGGTATCAACTCCACAACAGAGGACACGTAACTATTCTCAGTCTAGACACCCTCAAGCAGAGCCTACCAACAGTTAGCAATTCTACATGGATAATGGACAGCCTCCCTACTACCCTCAGCAGGAAAGGATATACAGAGGCCCTAAACCCACAATCCAAGACTTCACTAAGGGAGACCCATGGGATTTTGCACGCCTGAAGGTCTCACTGGACAATCTTCTACCCGAGGATGCTACTGAGAGATTAAAATATCAAATTCTCTTAGAACATTTGAAGTTTGAGGCTCTTCTCATTGCAGATTCTCACATCAATTCCAGTAGGCCCTACTCGGATACCATGGCCGCTGAGCAGTATGGCCAACCTCACCAGGCGAATTGCTGATTTGATGGACGATGTGATGTCGAATCTGCGTAACACAGAGACTCGTCTGGCTAAAGATCCTCGGAAGTCAGAAGCTTACCAAGCTGAGATTCAGAGACTGAAACAGGCAGGTTATGTGGTTGAAGTACCAGAGCAGAAATTAACAGTGGAAAATCAAGAATCATGGGCCCTCATGTACAAAGACTTGTGTCGAATTAATACTAAAACATTTTTTTTAAACAAAAAATTCAGATATTATGAAACACTGCGTACGCAGAAACCCACGCATATTCTCTTTGTACAACCGAATTAACGTGAAATTGAGCCCTCCCTGCCTCCTCCCATGTTTAAATATGGTAATGACTCCACTTTGGCAAAAACCAAACGAAAAGCAATGGCAAAAGCAAGCAAGAAGAGAAACTTCACAGAATGTGAATTGGAGGTCCTCCTATCGGTGTAGACCGGAGAGTCTAGTTTGCAAGTTTGTCCTCCGGAATTAATAACAATCGAATATAGAGTGGGAGAGTTTAGCTGACGCAGTTAACACAGTGGGGTCTGAACATCGCACTGTGAACGAATTATAAATTAAATGGTCCGATGTAAAGGTGCAGGTTAAGAGTGAATAGCGGCGCACAGTCAAAGTGTGGACCGAACAGGCGGGGGAACAGGGGATGCTGAACTAACACCCTTTAAGGAGAGAGTCAGCTGAACTGTGAAAGTGTTCACAGATGAGAATAACTTTTCAGAGTAACTTCACTGTCTGGACTGGAGTAGTATCCGTGTCTGTGGGAGACAGAAAATCACTGTGATCCCTAAAAACGCGTTCCCTGTAGCGAGCTGCCATAGTCCATCGCCCTCCTTGAGCCACACGAAAAAAGATGAGAAAAAGAGTCTTATTTTGCTGGTCCTAGTCTGCATATTACTGTACCAATCAACAGCCTGAATGTCACTTTCCAACCTAAAACCTCGCCCCCTTGGGGCCATCTCAGTCAGATTGAAAATCGCCCCCAGCCGGTCTCATAGAGTTATATTATGAGAATTTTTTTTTCAAATTTTGGACCCTACAATGCTTTTTAATGGGCACAGGGAGGGCCCGCCCCAATGTGATTTCGTAATATGCACTGTACGTAATGCGTGCTCTGAGATGTACAGCACGCACGAGGGTAGCGAGACCGCCAGAACGACACTGACATCATGGCTAGCAACTTGAACTCCATCGTGTCATTGAGGGATTTACCGTTCAGTCGTCTAAAAAATGTGGATAAATTGCCTTTAAAAGAATTAGGTCCACCCAGACCAAATTTAAAATTAAAATATCAAGCAGATATCAAAAAAAGCGGGGAAAACATACTGCCGCAGATTTTCCCGGAGCTGGTATGAGCGGAAAACATGGATGGCGGGATGTGAAGTGGTAATTCATCGGAACAGTTGCCCCCCCCCAGAGATATTTGTCATGATGAGTCGTGATGATTTTAAATAGCATCAGCTCCCTTTCTGCCACTGGTAGCTGATCGTTGCTTTTAAAAAACAAAAATGTTCCAAACGTTTTCTAAATTGACTTAAAAGAAAAACAAAACGAAAAATAATCATTTTGCCGTTACACACAAAACTAAACTATTTTAAGAACTGAAACAGACAGAGCGGTAATATTTCATTTAAGGTGTTTACATGTCTGAATATTTTGATTAAAATCGGCGTAGGCCTCCAATAGGTAATATGATTATGCTTGCATAATTGCATTATTATAATCAAAGTATTACGTTCACATGAGGTAAAGTTTAATCGCAATACTGCCAAAATCTTATAATAATCGCATTAAGAGGGTCCATGTAAGCGCACTCGCTGCCATTGCCATAGACCAAGGGTTGTATACATTTGCAAATGCTTTTATATGTTCTAAGTCACATAATTGGTATAATCAATTAACCCATTTTATCAATTCTAAATTAATACCAATGTTTTTCACATGTGTTGGTGCAATACTTTGTGCAATTTAAAACAAACAAATTTTATTCCAAATAGAACACAATAGAACTTATTAGACTATTGTGCCAGTCCCTTCAGCCCACAGTTCCTCGCCCTTATGGTGGTAGGTGTTATTGAAAATAACTGGCACTTCTGGTTGCATTTGAGAAAAAGCCAAGACCAGCGGCTCGCTACTGTTCAGACGTCAACAAACTGCTAGCCTCAAACTAGCAAACTTTTTTTTTCGATGCAACTCTTAATTGTACAATGCTTATATCTCCGAAAGTTGGAAACGTAGCAGACTGAAACCAGAATCATCTTAACCAGCTTGATCTGTGAATTTTTTCACAGCAAAGCTCTTGTCCATAACCCCCTTGGTAAGTCCGCTATAGTAAGGAATGTGAAAACAGGCGCTCTTCGTGTTTAACGTGTTTTTACCATTCAACACGCAGACTGCTCGAATACAAAAACATTGTTTTTAAGACAAACTCAATTTGTGAAAACTTTCACAATCGCTATTTATTGCGTATCAGTGTTTCTTCTCTATTTTTCTTTTATGACAATGTCACACGGTGCTGTTCCAGTGAATAACGGTTTTCCAAGCCCTTAGATAAATCCTATACGTCTCTAATGAACGTTTCGTATACAACGAAATGTTTCACAATGTATTTTTGGACAGTTAACCCTTCACTGATTCAATTACATCACAATTTTGAAAACTTTCACAGGTCAGTACTGGTCAGCTGACCCTTCCCCAAGTCACATACATCACTATTCTCATCTGTGAAAACTTTCACAGTTCAGCTGACCAGTACTGACCTGTGCAGGTTTTCAAAAATCAAAATTGTGTAATTGAATTTTAGAGTTTTTGTGCGTACGCAGTGTTGATACTAGGGCTGGACCAGAATATTCAAATATTAGTTTGAAGGGATGGCATTCGATTTTTCATTTTGAGATTCGAATATTCGAGTACATTCGATAACACGTGACATCGATCCCTGCGAAACGGTTCTCATTCGGGCTTAAATGACTAGCCCTTGCGGCAATGCTAACATTGTGATTTTCTTTATCTCAGATAGAAGACAAAAATGCCGAAGACCTCTGTTGTGTGGGAGCACTTTAAATTAACTGAGGAGATTCATCTTTGCAACAAGGACTCAGAATGAGTAATAATTCAAATTTCTTCCTATTGTTTTGTTCCCTTTAGCTGAGCTGACGGCAGCTTTCGCTCTCTCTGCGGCGGGACAATAAACGCAGCGGAGTATCTTTTAGCAGCAGTTGGATCAATGGTTCTCGACATAAAAATGCAACCAACTAACATGCACAGAGAGATTTCTACCTTTATTAGAGATAAGAATATATTCAGCCCCCTCCCACTGAAGCTTCAAATATGCGATGTTGATCACTACCGAATACTCGAAGCTCAAAAAATGGTATTCGGACCAGCCCAAGATGATACATGAGGCTCCAGAAGAATGGCTGAAACTTTTTAACTCTAGGGGACAAATTAAACCACAATCATAAGAATTTCTTCAATGATATCATTCATTTCTGTAGAGCTACACATTTTAATAAGAATCAACTGATTAAGTTCAGCTTTGAGAATGAAACCAACCTGTTTGTTCCTCAGTATCTTCATGTTTGACTCTGAATGCTTCTTCAATCTTCATGTCTTCACTCTCATCTTTAATAAATGATATATTTCTTGGTTCCTCAGTGTCTTCTTGTTTCAGACTGAATACTTCTTCAATCCGTATGTTTCCACTCTCATCTTTAATAAACTCAGTCTTTGTTTGTGTCTCAGTATCTTCATGTTTGAATGTTTCTTCAATCTTCATGTCTTCACTCTCGTCTTTAATAAACTCCATCTTTATAACCGTATGTCTTGAGGATCTCAGTTGGTTCTCCAGGAGTTTTCTGTGTGTTTGGACACTTTGCCCTGTTTAAGATCAGAATAATAAACAAAGAAAATTAAATTCAAACTAAATCTGTGAATGTGACTCAATCAGATCTCAGTTCAGCAGTCAGTGCTCTGGTGAAGCTGAGAACACACGACACGACTGTCAGCTCCATTATGAAGGGAATGTGGTCTTGGCAGCTGATTGCTCTGAGTTGGAGCAGGTCTGTTCCAGAGCTCAGTCGCAGAAAAACCTGAAGTGAAAGATAAATTACCTCATAAGACTCGTACACAAAATAAATTACTGTCATAACAGGGCTCGCAAAAATCGCTAGCCCGACATCCCGGGGCTATTGTTTCTTCTAGTCGGGTTACCAAAATCCATCTCAGCCCTGCCCATCAGGCAATCATATATATATTTAAATGCTTTGCATTCTTTCACAAATATATTTGGGTAATTATGTAATTTTCGGGTCATCAGGGAGCCACTGTCAATTAGGTTAAGTATTGAAATCGCATTTGAATTCGCGCTTGTTTTTTACTATCACTTTGTGATTGCGTGAACTGTGTATGGACGGTTTTATCGGTCTGGTTACAAACGCAGCTAATGAAGAGTAATGAAGTTAGACTCTCAGGTTATTGTGCTGTGGGATCTTTTGCATAATACAAATAATCATAATTGTTTGACAACTAGGCTCTAGGGAAAATACATCAGCGCAACCCAGCACAGAGAAAGAAAAAAGCCGAGTATGTTAGTAGACTAATGTGTTTTATTGTCTGTGATTTCACCACCAACAACAACGCATTTAAACTTAACATTGCAGTTTCTGTGGTGTAAAATGTATTATAGAAAAATAATGAGGCAATATATGGTTTAATTATGGTTTCATTGAATAACACTGTAAAAATACATTTCTTGTGCGTGTTTGTTTTATGTCCGTTGGCGACTCCTAAAGGGAATTGTTTTAACTTGCACACTACAAAGCATCCACCAACACATAAGAAGATTGCTATTAATTTACAATTTATAAAATCCCAGATAGCAAAATTAATCCGGCCCACACCAGACAGTTACATCTGGCCCACATACTGCATGGAATGATAACCATTAACCCAGTTATGTTTAGAGAAGAAAGCATATTTTTGTAAGGAGAAAAATCATAATATAATACGACGCCTGCAAAGGGCACCAAAGGCCTGATCATCTTGTTTAATATTGACCAAAGATTTAATTCATATATCCACTTAATATATTATAATTTATTTTTCAATTTGGCCACCTTTTTGTAATAGAAATGATTCAGCATATTTAATTTATTCAACAAAAATGTTTTATTTTGTGTGATTTCTGAATGCTTAAGACCATAAAATCAATCACACTGTATTAATAAAAAAAACGTTTCTGTGTAGGGCTACAATTGTAATTTATAAATAATACAATGTAATTACAATTAATTACTTTACTCTTATATTTATAGAAAGTTCTATTTTGACTATTTTGAAAGTTCTATTTTTCTATTTTTAAATTTTGCGAGCCCTGCATATGCTTTTATCAGTGTTTTATGACTGACGTGACTCAATATAACATTGTGAGAACAGTATAAAAAACATTAGTGAATATATTACAGTAAACTCAAAACAAATATGATCTATTATGAGCTTTTATCTAATCATATTTCAGCAATCGTGTTGCCAGAGTCAACAAACAACAGCGAAGGCTTCTCTAGCACTTTAAACACTAATTATATGCATGTTTTCTACAAATCTCTCTCTCTCTCTGGTATTCACTGATGTGTAGTTTATGTTTAATTATCTTCTACTTTCATGAAAACTTTCATGTTCTGGTTGTGTTTCGTGTCTCATGATGTTTTGAATCAGTAGATTGGAGTGATTGGAATCAGTGAATCATTTGGTTTGAGTTGATTCAGTGACTCGGAGTTGAATAAAGCTGTGTTTCTCCATCACTACTCG